>JAUKNM010000043.1:45000-230000 GCA_030765045.1 Tenodera sinensis
GGGAGGTCGTGGGTTCGATTACCATGGTCGACCTTCCTGAGCCATGTTTTTTATTCGGGTGTTTCCCCGGGTCGCCAGGTGAATGCTGGGAAGGATAATTACATCCCCAAATTTTCTGCATGAGGTGTTACCGAAGAATAGTGGGAAAATGAAAGAGGGATAGACTTCGGAATGAGAGAATTAGGGAAGAGCTGAAGCATAAATCGGTGGACGAGAAATGGAGGAAAAGACAGCTGAAGTGGTTTGGGCACGTGAGAAGAATGGAGGAGGGAGCGAAGCCAAAATAGCTGATGGAAGCAAGAACTGAAGGGAGGAGAGGAAGAGGAAGGCCTTTAATGACCTACATATTTGGATAATATTGAAGCATTGTCAAGAAGAAAGAGGAAAGGAATGGGAGAACTGAGAAAAAGGGCGAGGTATAGAGTTTAATGGAGGAAGTGGATCAAAGTAGACTTACGCCATAAGGAACAAGGGGAAGAAGAAGAAGAAAAAGAAGAAGAAGAAGAATTGTCTGTCCTTCCATTTCGCTTCATTAGTCATTTAATTCATCGTTCATCCCGTTGATTCAGGGTTGCAAGTGTCAGCGAAGGCGTTAGGTGCAGCTTGGCAGGGATGATATGCGCACAGGAACTCTTTCCGTCCCTCGTTGTCCGTGGGATCCGGGTGGAAAATGGGGCGGTATCCGAGGTCCCCCTGAGTTGTGGTCGAAAGACCGACTTCCAGGTGGCGTCAAACTTGGGAAATCTCTGTCAATGTCTGTGCCGTTGGTCTGGATCTGGTCACCCGGTGTCTCCTCTCATCTCAGCCTTCCTCCCGGAGGTGCCCCCTTTGGGGGGGGGGCAATAAGCCCCCCAAACCACAGTAGTTAGAGAAAGTCATGAAAATGTAACGCATTATATTGTTGTCCTGTTACATACATCCACATATTTTTCTCTACCCCACTCCCCCTATAGTTGACTACATAATGCTAAAGTTTTCTTTTCCCTAAGACTTTGAAATAATTCCTGTCTCCCTGTATCCTCCAGCCTCTTCCTTACCTCTTTCCAAAAACCTCTAGCCAATTGCTCCCTCTCCTCCGATATATTCCCCTTTCCAATTTCCGTAGAGTTCTCTTCAATCCCTGAACCCAATTCATCCCATTAGAGGCGCTTCCCAGCATTATTAAACATTGCCTCAATAAGGAAATAATGAAGCTAGTAACAGTGAAACAACAATAATCTAAAGTAAGAACAAATTTGAAACTAAAAGCTTCGCTTATCCTAGTAGTATTGCAAATTCTTTTGCTGCTAACACGTTTCGAGTTGGCTCCAACTCATTCTCAAAGCTATACAAACAAATTAGTTACCATAGCTACTGATACTCATTTTAATCACCAATCTCTGAAAACAAAAACCCATAAATATCTCCTATTGGAGGTATTTAAAAATTCATAATATGGTTCCTGTTTTTTAAAATAAATATATTTTCCCAAACCTTTAAATCTATAGGTTCACTTAATTGTTTTAATAATTTAACCTCTGGAGTAATTTCATGATTAAATGACATACAATGATCTGCCACAGCTGATTTATCAGTTTGTTTATATTTAATATTTCTAAAATGACATTTTCTAAATGACATTTAGTTTTACCAATATAAACCTTATCACAATCCAAACAGTTAAATTTATAAATTCCAGATTTTTTATAATTTGAAATTTGATCTTTTTTTAGAAAAATTTAATATAAAAAATTTACTAAATGTTTCTAAAAAAGATAAAATTCAAAATTACAAAAAATCATTGCTCATGTCTCACCTCATGACCTATCCCACAATTCTGACACTTTGAAACAGTGTTTTAATGCCTGTCAGCCTTCAAATGTTGTCGTTAAAGATCAGTTTGGCCCCAAAATAGTGATATGTCGGTGGAATTTTGAAAGTATAATTTACTGGGAATGTGTTCCAAATGGACCTGCCATCGATTCTCAACAACTGAAAGGAGTTGAACAGGTTTTGAGGCAGAGATACCCAGCATTAGTTAATAGAAACAGCATTCTCTCGCAGCAGGAAAATGCAAGACCCATACAGCTCAAAGAACAATGGAGACAATTCAGGAATTGGAAGGACTCAAGTGATACCACATTCAGTATGTAGCCCTGAACTTAAACCATCAAATTATCATCTCTTTACCATCTCTTTAGATCAATGGCACATTTCCTACATGAAAGAAATTTTATAAACATTGCAGCAGTTGAAATGGATATCAACAAATTCTTTGCATCAAAAACCAGAAACTGGTATCATTACAGGATAGCAAACCTCGCTAAAGATGGCTCAGAATCTGATGAATTTGACGTTTGAAGATTAGAACCATTTGCTGTAACAATACATTTAAAATGAAGTTTTGTTTAGAAACGGACTTTAGTTATAAGGCATCATTTATAGGTACATTCGGTGTGTGGCAAAGATAATTCCAGAGTTGGAAATTTTAATTGTATTTGATTATATGAATATACAAAGTTGTAGCCAGGATTCAAATTCAAGATATTTTAATGGAGAATGCTAGAACAGAAATTCAGACATTTGTTACGACATTGAATTTTTCAAATCTGATTCCTTTCTAAATCTATTTTGTTGCACAACTTGGATTGGACAGTCATAGGCAACATAATTGTCTGTCTACCAGCTCAGGCTCTTGGCAGGAGTACAACGGGTTCATATATCGGTAAGTAGTTCTGGATAAGCAGTGATATCCGAAGCTGGACTCATGCCTGTGGTTGCATGTAATGCAAGTGCAATTAGAAATATGAGTCCGGCTTCACATATTGCTGTGTACCAGGAATTGTTTGCCGGTGTACAGACTCGTTGCATTCCTGCTGAGACTATGAGCTGGTGAACAGACTTTAACCCAATATTAACATTTTGCTGTTTAAGAATGACAAAATTTAGGTAACCATCTGTTTTAATCTTTGTTATACAGCTTAGCAGGAGTTACGTATCCGAGTGAACTAATGAAAAAAATCACGTTAGTATTTCACATGTCGAGTTATATCCATTTAATATACTTAAATTTTCTGTGTAATGTGAATATCTGGGTTAAATTTTGTAAATGCCAGTTCTGAAGCTATTCAATGGAAGGAAACATGGTCAACATTGATCGTAAGAAAAAGTTATAATTGATAAGAAAGAGGAATAATGGATTTTAGTCATGTAACTAGGACGAGTAAGTAGGAGCCCCTAGACATTCCTGAGAAATATTCCGTGAAGCATTGCACAATAGCATTTGCTACGTATGATTGTACCTAAAATGTTGAATAATATTTACAAGAGATGCTATATTAAGTTCAGCATATTCAAGAATCACAAAGAATATCCAACAACATTAAACCGAATAGCTTCAGAAATTTACCACAATTATAAGATAATAAGAGTAAGAAAAATGCACGTGAACAAGTGAGCAAGTGAGTGAGTTAATAGTTAAATGGAGAATAATAAATGTACAGAAAAAAAAAAAACCATATTAAAACATAAGTCTAGATCAATATGTTTACTCAGGGGTCTCCGTCTAGGGGATATGTGAATGGCAACCACAAGGTACCCAAGCTGAGCAGAACATTACTTCCACTTACTGGTGTTTTGCTCCTCACTGTAACTTTTCTATCTGACCTTACCTTGGTCATCTCTTGTTCTCTTCGGACCCCGATGCTATTAGGGTTCCTGAGGGCTAGGGAGTCTTTATTTTTCCAACCTCTCCATTTCTCTAATTTCTCTATAAAACCTTAATCCCTAACATGCTGACCGATGTTAGGCATGTAATACGTCCTCTGATTGGTAATCACAGAATATGGTCGGTGAATTTATTTTAATAACTCTCCCGGTCAGGTTGGTGAGACCCGTAAACCAACGGCAGGTGTGGTCCTCCAGACATTCTGGAGGTTGTGAGAGAGCGATGTGACCGCCAAAACATAAAAATATGGTGCTCTCTAAAAAACGGTTACTATTACTGCTATTGCTCTCTTCAATATCAAATTATGAAATATGCCTCTAGGGGTAAAATGTTCCGGAGTTAAAATAGTCCCCCATCCGGATCTCCGGGCGGGCACTACTTCTCGAGAACCAAAACAGTATATTGATAGAAGATCTAACATCAGACTTCTACAATGGAATGCGGGTGATCTCACACAAACAAAAAGAGTAGAACTGAATAAAATTGTATTTGACTATAAAATGGATATATTTGTCATACAAGAAGCAAATCTAACAAATGACCAACTTAAATACTTCAATTTTACTGGTTTTCTACTGCACCTACTACCCAAAAATAGACAGATAAGTAGTGGAATATTAGTTGGAGACAAAAAGGACATTAAATCCTCCTTTGAAATTGTTAAAGAAATGGATAACACAGATAAAAGTGAATTAATAAAGCTAAGTTTTTGGGATAACAAAACACATCTACATTTATACAGTATTTACAATCCTCCCAGGAATGAACCAGATCTCTCACTTATTGACCAATTAAATAAAACAATCGTAATTGGAGATTTCAATGCCCATTCCAAAAGATGGGGTTATGAAAAAGTGGCTTCTACAGGGAAGATAGTGGAAGAATTTTTGAATACCACAACTTTTGAACTGATTTATAGTAAAGAAAATCCCACAACATGGGCGTCACGAACGGGGGGGCAAGGGGGGCCGCGGCCCCCCCTTGGAAGTTGGTGAACTTAATGTGCAATCAATTACTGACTATTAAACTATTATTTTAATTAAGAAGAATTGTTATTTAGCACAAGTCAGTACGGTTATCTGCAACAAATATAAATTTTGACAATAAAATAATGAATCAATAATATCTGATTGCAAACTTCCAACATGTGCCCCCCACCCTGGAAAAAAGTCTGCCGACGTTCATGTCCCACAACCTACATACATTACTCTGGAGCAGGCAGTAACCCAGGACTCTTGTTAGCTACAACATATATTGTTTCAAAAATTAATAAACAAGTTATAGAAGATCCAAGTTCTGGTCACAGAGCAGTAATTGCTGATATAAAACTAGAGAATACAAATAACAGTCAAGGTCTCTCGAATCTGTATTGGAACTTCAAAAAAGCAGATTGGAACAAATATAAAACTGAATTAGAACATAAATTTAAAGAAGAAACAACTCACAGCTGCATGACCAACCAGATCATATGAACAAACATTTCTGTAAAGTCATCCTAGAAACCGCACAAAACATATTCCTCGTGGAAGAATTAAAAATTTTAAACCCTTTTGGAACCCCCAGTTAGAAGAAGTGAAAAAGCAAAGGGATATAGCTAGAAATACAGCTGAACAAACAAAAAACATATTGGATACAAAAATGTGGCGAAAGAAATGTGCCTCACTAAAAAAAGAAATTAATACTGCTAAAAGGAATCACTTTAACAATTTCTTAGAAAAATGGATTATAGGACAGATGGTAACAAAGCTCATAAGTTCATAAAATGTCAAGGACAGGAAAGAAAACAACAGCACACCTATCATACACAACAATAAAATATTAATACATGATGCAGTCATAGCCGAAACATTCAATAAATATTATGCTAATTCACATAAAGTAACAAAAAATAATAAAAAGGAACGTAAAGAATTTAAGAAAGATTTCAAACAAGAAAGATAATGTGATCCTAACACTCAGTGCAATATCTTTTTTTCAAAATTTTAATATGCAAGAACTGAACATTGCAATAAATAATCTAAAAAACAAAGTCTCCTGGGCCAGATCACATACATCCAGAGTTCATAAAAAACCTTGGGAAAACAGCAAAACAACTACTGAAACTCTACAATCTATCCTGGAACACCACTGTACCTGCTGAATGGCGAAAAGCAATAATTGTCCCACTCTTGAAGAAAGACAAAACAGCATCAGAAATAAAAAAAATTATAGACCAATAGCTCTTACTAGCATAATAGCAAAGTGATGGAAAGAATTGTGTCAAACAAGTTAAATTGGTTTCTAGAATCACAAAATTTAATATCCGCTTGTCAAGCTGGATTCAGAGAGTTCCACTCTACAAATGAAAAAGTCTTACTTCTCAGTCAAGAAATCAAAGACTCCTTCAATAGAAAAGAAGATAATTTATCAGGTTTTATTGATTTCCAAAGTGCATATGATCCTGTATGCAGAACAAAACTACTAAAGAAAGTTAAAAAAAAAAAAATAGGGATACAAGGTCCAATGTTTTCATGGCTATGTCATTTCCTAACACAACGCTTTATTGCAACCAGATTTGGAAGAAATACATCTAAATACAAACAAGTACACCGTGGGTTACCACAGGGCGCAGTGCTCAGCACAACACTTTTTAATATATTTATTAACGATCTGCCACAACAAATACAAGAATCAGGTGTGAAGTGTGCACTATTTGCTGATGACTTAGTAATGTGGACTTCAAAACCAAAAAACAAAAGTACAGAACTAGAAAAAACCATGCAACAATCCTTAACCACCTTATAGAGGTGGACCAAAGAAAATTTTGTGACTCTTAATGCAACAAAATCAAACTACCAAATCTTTTCACTAAGAAAAAAACCCACTAAAAATAAAACTAAATTTTGAGGGTCAACAATTACCAGAAACAAAGGAAGCAAAGTATTTAGGAGTTACACTTGATACCACACTTACATGGACCAAACAAATAGAAAATGTAATACAAAGAGCAGAGAGGCGCCTTTCACTGTTAAAACGTCTAACAGGAATGAAGTGGGGATGTTCCAGAGCAACTCTTAATACAACACACAATGTATATAAAGCCATTATTTACTTACTGCAGCGAAGTTCTTGTAACAGCAAACACACACACACACACACACACACACACACACACACACACACACACACACACACACACACACACACACACACACTCACACACACACACACATACACACACACACAAAAACAACAACAACAAAGTCTGAGATTAATTACAGGTGCTATCAAAACCACACCAATAGCAGCTATGGAAATACTAACCAACCAATACCAATATGAAATAGAAAAAGCGGCTCTTATTCAACACGAAAAGTTGATCAGACCCCCCATTCAATACATTGCACAAGAGAAATTTTACACATACACTAAAGACTCAGGAGAGCTTTCTTTCCAAAATTCAAGACATCAAGAAGAATGTACACCTTCCTAATTCAAAGGAAAACTTCATATCTAAAGTCAATCCGACACATACATTAGACACATATTATTTACACCTGACAGAAGTTAAGAAAAGTGATACTCCAACTAGTGTTCTAAAACTATTGGAATTAGAGACAATCCATACTAGATTTCCAGAACAGGAATGGCTCCATATTTATACTGATGGATCATTGATATTAAACCAAGATGGAGCAGGTGCTGGAGTCACATGTCACCTCTTTTCCTATTACAAATCTTTAAGTTATGGAAATACTAACTTTGATGGAGAAATTGAAGCAATTCGAATGGCCCTACAAAATCTTTTGTACAGAATTTCACATTTTCAGCAAGCAGTTATTCTCTCAGATTCCAGGGCAGCAATTATAGCAATTGCTTCCAAGGTGTCACCAAAAAAAACCAAACAATTATAGAATGTTGGAAAATCCTTACCCATCTAACAGCACTTCAAAACCACCTAGTCTTCCAACGGATACCAGCTCACTGTGGACTGAGTGGTAATGAGAAAGCTGATTTTCTTGCAAAATAGGGTACCAGCGGTGTACAAAAATCTACGGTTAACCTACCAATTTATGCGGCTAAAAGATTAGTCAACTCTGAATTCAAAAAAAATTATTGCAAAATATTACTATGAAAAATCAAAGAATAAAAGATGGGAACTACCGAACATTCAAACAGTAATTCCTGAGTATCCTCGAAAAACAGCAGTTGCAACCTTCAGGTTGATTACAGGACATGATTGTCTGGCAAAACATTTAAATAGAATTGGGATATATTCTTCACCACTCTGTCCTCTATGTGATCTGCAAGAGGCAATGGACTGAGACCACCTTCAAATATGCCCGGCCACTTCTAATGCCCCATCCATCACTGAAAAATATTGGAGAGCAAGAGGATTAATGACTTCATTGTCAGAAATCCAGCATTAGCTAACAACATATTGTTGAATAAGCTTTTAGTTGATATTGTAACATTAATTATTTGCTCTATGTATGCTACATGACTTGTATACTGTACAACTAGAATAACAAGAGTTGCACTGGACTAAGAAGCTATTTTTACTTTCTCTGCTATATGTACAAGAACTTGGTTTATCCGGACCAGGTGGAACCGGAGGTAATCCGGCTAAGCTGAAACAAACTATTAAATGCGCATAAGCATAACCTGTAAATAATTTAATAACAATAATAATAAAAAAACACTTTTTACGACTTAAGCTTAAAGTTTTATTTTATGAAAAATCTTAAAAGATTTGTTGTTTCAAGCTTGTGCTGCTTTTGAAAAGCAAAAGCAAGTAAAGAAACAACTGATCCTGATAAACTGGAGATCCACATTAATGAGAGCCAGTTACGTGGTTCTTTTGTTCTTACCTATAGTAAGTACAGATGCACACCCATGAGAAAATGATTGAGCGCATTAGCAGAGTAAAATATGTCTAAGCCCCATGTCGTGTTGCAGCGCGGTTTGCACAAGTCGATATTTTGAATATGCAGCTGAGTTTATTGATAGTCTTTGCTTCATATGTAATCGTCTGTCGGACACACAAAATAGGTTGATTTCATTGAAAACAAACGTTGAGGCTTTCCAAATAATAAAAGAAAAGGGAACAAACAAAAACAAAAAGAAACAAAAAGCCGTATTTTTAGAAAAAGGTCATTATGATGTTTGTGTAGGTTTGTGCTTGTCTCTTGCTGTGCAAAGAGTAGCTAAAAAAACAAAAAGCTGGTTAAATACCTCCGGCATGGCTGTTTGTATTCTATGCAAATATATGACAAACAGAAAAAAGCCGGTGACATAAACAAGGGAAACAAGGAAAAAGGAAATGAAATAGGAAAAATCAGTGGAAATATTTAAAAAAATACCGATAATGGACATAAAGAAAATTACCCCACTTCCAAGTATCCTTTGCTTGAAAGATTTATTATTGTTTTATTTTCTCAGAAATAGCTCCAACTAATTTGATTAATTCTTAAGGTATTTCCATGACAAATAAAGTTGTATATCTCAATTTTTCTGCAAATAGGCTGTAAGGTCCTGTTCATTATGCATTAATTTTTTTGCAAACTTCGTAGATCTCATTAAAACACTATTTACGTCAATAAATCAAGATATTCTTTGCTATTGGTTTGAACTGTTAAACACACTCTACGGGTTTCAACTGCTAAGCGCTACTTTTTTCTCCTGATCTTGCAAATACAGCAGAATTTCAAGGTCTTATATAGCGATCCGCTTTTAAAAGTTTTGACTATTGCTTAAGCCTACTGTGTTCGAAACGTGTAACGAAAACAGTATAATTTCAGAGAGAGACTACATACATCATGCAATCTATGACTGTGTAATAGGCATTTAAAGTGGTACTTTTGCTAACATGTCCATGAAACCGTAATTGAAGCAGTAATGGATACACAAGCAGTTAGAAGTTAGGAATTGGCAGCACTGAAGGGGTCTCCAGTAACTGGAACACTGCACTACAAGTACGCCATAATAAGCTCCAGTGGCGTAGCGTGACTATCAGACTCGGGTATGTAACCCAACGAATATTGTAAAATTTGTTAAGGTATGACCCAACCTAAAAAGTGTTGCCCTTCGGAGTCTTCATCTTGTATCATTGTTGGAATAAATGTTCGATAACGCAGTTATCTTTTCTCTCAGAACTTACATCGGTTAATCAAATAAACCTCTTCAATATTTATGTAACGAACGGTATAGAGTTGATCTCCACTATTAATGTCAGGAGTTTCATCTAATATTAATTAAACAAAGAGGGCATCAGACATTTATTTCTTAATTCCACGTATCATGACGGCACTGTCACTTGATTTGGATTTGGATTTGGTTTAAGGGCGCTCAACTTCTAGGTCATCAGCGCCCTTAACAGACTCATGGCAATAGCCAGATATAAATTTCACTCAAAAAATAAACATACTAGAAACAACAAAATATACAAGGTAGAAATCACTGGCAATAGCCAGATATCAAGCAAGGTGATAAATATGTCCAAAAGCAGAACAAGATAATTAAAAAATTTAAATCCTCAAATTTATATTACACTGCGCTAAAAAATTAAGAACTCTATCAACCGCTGTTTTGTCGTCCGCTAGGACCTCTGCAAGTCTGGCAGGCAGCTGCAGAGAATCCCGAAGGTGCGCTAGAGAGTAACACTCCAGGAGCACGTGGCGAACCGACAAAACGTTGTCACACAGCGGACATAGAGGCGCAGGGTCCCTTTTAAATAGGTAACCGTGCGAAAAATTGCAGTGCCCTATTCTTAATCGAGCCAAACTAACCTCCTCGCGACGAGATGTGCGACAGGAAGTTACCCAGTTTATCGGAAGTTCTTTCACTTCTCTAAGCTTATTACCGCGGAGACCTGACCACTCGTCGTGCCAGGACGACAGCACCGCTCTCCGCACTTCAAGCCTAAAGTCTTCCGAAGTAACACGTGAGATGATAATTCTGGGTTCTGTAGTTGCCGTCTTTGCTGCTAAATCTGCCTTTTCATTCCCAGGCAAACCTACGTGACCAGGAATCCATGCACACACCACGTTAACGCCAGAAGCGTGTAAAACATGGAGGGCATCCTGGATACGTTGTACAATAGGGTGGGGGTTGTACAACTGACAAAGGCTCTGCAGTGCACTAAGGGAATCGCTCAAAATCAGGCAGTCACCTAATTTACGACGGCGAACATACAAAACGGCTCGATAGATTGCATAAAGCTCTGCAGTAAAAATGGAAGTGCTATTTGGAAAACCGAATGTATATGGTTCGGTTCCATAAACATAAGCACATCCAACACCGTTGGTGTTCTTTGATCCATCGGTGTAAATATATTTACGGTCAGAGTAGCCTGACAAAAATTCTAAGAAACACGTGCGGATACTTGAAATAGGCATCGTGGACTTCTGGTGTATGGTCATCCCAAGATCTACATGGGGCGTACCAGATAGCCAAGGGGGGTAAAGTCTCTCGCCCTTGGCGAACATCACAGGCAGTTCCACTCCAAGCTTCACTAGGAGCTCTTGGAAACGGAACCCCGCAGGCTTTGGATTAAGGGTGCTATTTCTATATCGTTCTCTTAGCGTGGTGGTGAAAAAAGAAGCGAACGTTGGGTGCTTAGGCATACATCTAAGCGCACAACCATAATTTGCCAAGAGAATCTCACGCCGATATTGCAGAGGAGCTTCTGCGGACTCGGCGTAAAGGCTCACCACTGGGCTTGTTGGAAAAGCTCCTGTAGCAATGCGGATGCCCCTATTATGGACCACGTCTAATCTTCTCAGCACAGATGGTCGTGCTGACGAATAAACAATACACCCATAGTCTAGCTTGGATCGGACCAATGCGCGATATATTCGCAACAAAATTGTTCGATCCGCTCCCCACGATTTGCCATTCAGTACTCGCATAATATTTAGGGAACGGTCACATCTGGCTCTTAGCTGTGCAATATGCGACGACCAACTAAGCTTCCTGTCCAATATCAAACCAAGGAAGCGCGTCTCTTCTGCGAAGGGAAGTTCATCTGGGCCAAATCGGAGCGAAGGTGGTAATCGTCTCCTACGGCGCCAGAAATTAACGCAGATTGTCTTCTCAGTTGAGAAACGGAAGCCGTTTTTCACGCTCCATTCTCTGAGGTTGTCCAAACATTGCTGCAGGCGCCGTTGTAAGAACGCCGTGCGCTGAGAAGTGCAATAGACAGCGAAGTCGTCTACGAATAGGCATGACGAAACTCCAGGTGGAACACATTTCCAGATGGAGTTAATTGCTATAGCAAAGAGCGTGACACTTAGCACCGAACCCTGAGGTACTCCCTCCTCCTGAACAAAAGAATTAGAAAAAACCGAGCCGACCCTTACTCGGAAAAAGCGGTCCTTCATAAACTCCTGAATGAAAAGTGGTAGGCGTCCACGTATGTTCCAGGCATACAGGGAACGTAGAATCCCTGCTCGCCAGCACGTATCATAAGCCTTCTCAAGATCGAAAAATATGCCAACGGTTTGACAGTTCTTCATAAAGCCGTCCATTATCTGTGTCGATATTGACACAAGATGGTCAACAGTTGAACGGCGTCGTCGAAAACCACACTGGATGTTAGTCAGTAGGTTACGACTTTCTAACCACCATACCAATCGTCCATTGATCATGCGTTCCATCACCTTGCAAACGCAACTGGTGAGGGAAATAGGACGATAGCTGGAGGGAAGATGACGGTCCTTCCCAGCCTTCAAGATGGGAATAACGGTGGCCTCCCGCCAATTTTCTGGGAGTATACTGTCAACCCAAACACGATTATAGACCTCGAGCAGGAATGCCTTACCTTCAGGAGAGAGCTGTTGTAACATTTGTACATGAATACCGTCCGGTCCTGGTGCTGAACATCGCGAAGATTTCAGGGAATGCTCCAGCTCCGCCATGGTGAAAAGGCGATTGTAATCTTCTACGTTTCTAGAACGAAACGTGAAGCCTTGAGATTCCACCTGAGTTTTAAATGGAAGGAACTCAGGGGAGTAGTTTTCCGAGCTAGACACTTGTGCGAAAGCACTGCCAAAGGTATTGGCCACTTCAAATGAATCAACAACAGCACCTGTGGCTGTTTTTAGTCCCGCTATTGGTATTTGGGTCGTTTTAGCTGCAACACGCCTTAATCTATCCCACACAACCGAGGAAGGTGTGTGTCGGTTAAATGAAGCTACAAATTTGCTCCATGATGACTTTTTGCTATCCTTAATGACTTGTCTGGACCTGGCGCGCATTTTCTTGTATTCAATCAGGTTTTCCAAAGTAGGGTGACGTTGGAAAACCCTAAGTGCACGCCTTCGAGCACGAATGGCATTCCGACATTCTTCCGTCCACCAGGGGACGGGAAATCGACGGGGGTGTGTAGTCGACCGCGGAATCGATTGTTCAGCAGCAGAGAGAATCGTCTCCGTGAGATGCTGCGCCAAATTATTCACTGAGTCGTGCTCGTTGTAGGTAAAGACAGCCAACTGGGTGTAAAGGTTCCAGTTGGCATGGTCCAAACGCCATCTGGGCATACGTGTGGACTGTGTATGTTGCGTCAAGAGACTAATAAGACATGGAAAATGGTCACTAGAGTGTAAATCAGAGATGACATTCCATTGTAAGGAGACTGCCAACTGAGGTGAACAAACTGCAAGGTCAAGGTGTGAGAAGCTGCTATGAGAGTCCGAAATGAATGTAGGCTCTCCAGTGTTGAGGAGAGCTAGGTTGTGACTGTCCAAAAAATCGGAAATGAGTGTACCTCTCGCACAAGCGCGACTTGAACCCCAAAGTGGGTGGTGCGCATTGAAGTCTCCCACCAACAGAAAAGGTGTTGGCAACTGGGAAACTAGATCTTCTAAATCAATGTGCGAGAAGTCATGGGAGGGAGGCAAATAAACATTACAGATAGTGAAATGTATGTTTGGCAGTTTAATCCATACAGCAACTGATTGTATATCAGAGTGCAAAGGTAGAGTTTGCATATATACGTCATCTCTGACAAGTATCATAGCGCCGCCATGTGCCGGTACACCCTCTTCTGGTGTAACATCACACCGTACTGGGGTGTATCGCCTTAGATGGAAAGCGTCTCGAGGACGCAGCTTAGTCTCTTGCAAACATGCGACCAGAGGTTCGTTTTCTTTGAGCAAGAGCTCAAGTTCTGGCCTTTGAGTTCGAATGCCACGTACGTTCCATTGTAGGATAGTCATATTGCATTGTGTATGGGATAGGTAATTCCAAGGTAACTCTTCATTACTTTGGAGCAGGCGGTTGTCGAACTAATTTAGCCCTTTTCTCTCTTGGGCTGACGTTCTTTTCGGACGCTTTTTCGCGCCTCTTTTCCACTGGGGGTCTTCCAGTGTGGGCAGATTCTAGTTCCATGTCCTCTGCCGAGGACGTGCGTCTTCCCATAGCAAACTTGGGTTCGAGTGTCTCGAACCGGTTGCTAATGGGGACCGGCGAAGATGACATTTGCCGGTCTGTAGCCATACCAGAGGATCCCTCTGAAGAGGATCTCCTAGGAGATGGCTTTTTCTTTCCCTTTGATGGCTTGGGAGAAACCTTGCTTGCCTTGAGGAAATCGGATCTTTTATACTCGGTCTTAAACTTGATCGGTGAAGCATCGTATACAATCGGTTTACTTGTCGAGGTCGGCTTCTTTGTTGGTGACCTTCCTGGTCTGCTGGATTGAACTGCGGTGCTTGTGGATGCTCTGGCGGACTTTGGTGATGTCTGAGGCTTTGGATGTGACCTAGCTACAAGAATTTTTTCTGAGATTGTTGCCCCATTTATATCGCTAGTTTGAGTTGCGATTTCCCGACATGGTACTGCTTTAGCTGCAACCGAGCTATAGGTACCGGAGCTCGGGATAGTGGGCTGGCGCAAACGTAAGAGCTTTCGGGCTTCTGAGAAGGACACCTTCTCTCTAACCCGGATCTCCTGGATAGCTCTTTCCTCCATATAGCGCGGACATTCTCGGGAGTTTGCTGGATGTTCTCCCCTGCAGTTAATACAACTGGGAGGTGATGTACAGTCATCGTCATGGGCGATGCCTCCACAGTTTACGCAGGTAGCTCTACCACTGCACGTGTCACTTGTATGACCAAAGCGCTGGCATTTGTAACATCTAAGCGGGCTCGGAATGTAAGGTCTTACTTCAATGGCCTCGTACCCAGCCTTTATCCTTTGCGGGAGATCTACCCGATTAAAGGTAAGGAAGAGGGTACGGGTAGGCAGATATTCGCCTCCATCTTTTCTCTGAACCCGATAAACAGATATCACACCCTGATCTGCGAGGTTCTCCTTAATTTCATCATTGGACATATCGTCCAATGCGCGTGTGTTGACAACGCCGCGAGAGGAGTTCAACGTTTTGTGCATCTCTACATGCACCGGATAGCTGCCTAGCATGTTGGCTTTTAATATAGTAGCTGCCTGTGCTGCTGAATTGGATTCAACCAACAGCGTGCCGTTCCGAGATCTCGTGCAGTTCTTCACGGGGCCAGCTATCTTATCGAGACCCTTCTGTATAGCGAATGGATTCACCGACCTAAATGTTTTACCTTCCTCATTTCTTGTAATAACTAAGTAGCGAGGACCACTCAACTCTGCTACTTCCTTTTCACTTACTTTAAAATGTTTGTTTTTTTGAGTTTTGGATGTACTCATTGCGATTATATCCTCCACCATTGCAAATGTCTCCGATGGCATGCTCACATCCTGGGCGCCACCCCGGCTTAGGTGAGAGTCCTGGCCTGGACCTTGCTCACCCTAGGGTCTCACCTCCCAATGTATAGACAGAGGGACCCAATCGCCTTCAGGAGTGCATCAGCTCATGCAATGGCCCCTCCCCGGGACTGACCTTTATCAGCGGATACGCACACAGATCCTACATGATAACCAGGGGCTGGGACTTACGCGATTACCCAGTCACCCCTTGCGTCACCCGCGCGTAGGTTATCCATCAGACTGTGTACAGGGAGGTAACAGGTGGGAGGTCAAACACAAAAGTGGACCAAAGTTGATTGGGCGTTTGGCATGTGCTCTCTCACCTCTTGGAGGAACCCAATCGAGAGTATGGCTCGGGGCCCCGGGTACGCCAAACCCGTACCTACCGTAGTAGGAGCCCCTGGGGGAGTTTGATTTCGGAGTCCTCTTCTCCTAGATGAGTTGTCGACCAAGACTACCGAGCCCCATCTACCCGTTTGGAATGTTCTTTGCTTCCCCTCACCTCTTGCCTACCAGTAGTCGAAAGAACACTTAGTAGGCCGTCTGGTTCAGGTACTGAGCCCCTCCGCCACGGCAAGGCGACACTCCTTCGGAGGGGACTGTCACTTGAAATTATGTCATTCTGAATATCAGGAGTTGCACGAAAAACAGTCGATACTTCCAAGAGCTCTTTCAGAGAGGAGTCATATATTGCTAATTCATTTAAATATTCAATATAATTGTCTCTGTTTGAAGATCCTTAATTCTCATTGTGATCATGAAAACAAGTGCCTGTTTTGCTAGAAAACATACAAGCCGTATAAAATCAGAAAGTAAAGCTCTGTTCTTTTCCATTTCATTGTAATGCTCTTCAACCGAGAGCTTATACTGATTATTCAATGAAAGTTTTATTCTGGGAGTTATCCCGAAAACTTTTTCTGAACCCTGGAATTCCAAACGTACCTTTCTTTTGAGAAACGATTAGCAAAATATTTGTGTTACGACACAGCCAGGACTCACTTTCATAAACTTTTATATGGAAATGCCTTATACATTTTTTTTATGTTTGTCGTAATACTGAATGCGGACTTTGGAGGATCTAGTTTAATTACGTATTACTTTTTAGAGAAATTTTGTTTGGAAGCTTCTTACGTTGAGTTTATCGATTACATGGCCGCGCCGTAGCCGAGTGGTTAGACCATTCGCTTCTCACCAAAGCGGCCCGGATTCGATCCCAGGTAACCGCATGTGGGATTCGGGTTCTCCGGCTTCCCCCGCCATCTCATTCCACCGGTGCTCCATCTTCATTCCATGTATCATCAGTGTCACCGGCTGCGGTACCGTAGTAGTAAAAGTGGGCGTTAAGCACTACAAAAAATTATCGATCACACAATAATTTATTTTAATTTTCGTTGGAAGAAACGTTTTGTTTACTGCTCTAGCTCTGATTTATTTCGCGGCCGTTCCGATGTAACTGTCTGTGTACATACCTTCGTCCCAGAATCCACGCAAAATTACAGACTATGTAACACATCTGTCACATCCATTGACGCTACGCTCCTGGTGAGCCCTCTTTGCTTCCAACGTGTCATTTGGGAGGAAGGGGAAACCAGAAGGCGACCAGACCCGGACGACGATGTGCGCTAGGAAAGACGGGTCCCTGGTGATTCCAAGATGGTGCCATGCTGACTCCGGCTAGTTCTGCCTAAGCCACAAGCAACCCTGGAATTCTTTTGGCAATCGCTACAGCTCCCAGGAACGGTACCCCAGCAATTCCACCAACCGCCAGTGAAAAATCTTACCAGAGCGCACATTTCATGTTCTGCCGTAACACTCCAACCGCCTGGTCATATAATGCTAAAAGAGATGAGAAGAAATGTGGACAAGAAGCTCATGGTAGAAGGGGAACTCCCCCAGCATCCACCTACCAACCTGGTGAAACCACTAGAAAACCCATGGTCAAAGTAGTCGACCGAACGGGAATGGAACCCGGAACCATACAAGTGCGAGCCTTAACCGCTACCTCGGAACCATCCATTTGACTCGCTAATGGATACACAGTACTTTCTCTTCCTTTCCTGACTGAGAGGAGAATGACTTAAGGTGATGTCATCAGGATTCACCAGGTACAATACCAACCGGAAATTCTCATCTGATCGGAAACTGTGGTAACTCAATTCACATGTCTAACCTTCAGCTAGTTGAGACAATGCGGCAAGTTTTCATAGAGAATTGTGTAAGCAAGCTCGCTAATTGTTATTCTCTCGGTCACTAGCATCAACACAATGAAATAATTTGTGTTAGAGTGAGAGTTCACTTTTCCCGTCCTCGTCTAGGAGTAATGTTGGAAGGGAATATAACCGTACACGTCAACCTTTAACAACCGATTGCTCTCAGTAAACTTCCTAGTAATCTTTCTGTACATTAATCAGTAGCTGGTTTATTCGTTTGCACGGGTAGCTCTTTAAACTCGAATGACGATTTAAGTAATTACATTATTTACGCAATTACTGTACAATTAATCCTTCCTTTTATCCTGGACAGCGGATGAAACATTCCCTGATATTCACACAAAAGGATATGAAACATTGGCGGAAAGTCCGACTTCCTTAACCTCTCCCCGTTCAAAGTTGTGGAAATACTGCATAGCATATCACTTCCTTTTGTGGTGGCAAAATTATCAGTTGGAGTGATAGAGAAATTTTTTAAAAATAATTGGAACGTGTGAAATTTTATACCTTTATACCTTCTCTTTGGTTCCATACCAAACTACATCAAAACTACATAGTTCTCACGTAATACAGGAATCCACAACATACACACCGAAATAGATGTGTAGCTGATGAATTTGATGATTTCCCACTCTTGGGCCACCAGTTTGGAAAATACAGTTTGCCACCTTCCGATTATTAATTATAAAGTATCGGATATAATGTATACAGTATTTTCAAAATATTAATAACTTAACAATTGTTATGATGCCCCGGATTTTCACGACCTAAAAATCTTAAAAATGACTAAATATTTAAAAATACGACATTATTACAAAACTGAATTTTATTTAATTTATTTAAACTTGTGTACAGTAAGTTATAAATTAATGTATCAATGTACACAACTGCTACACAAGTAGGAAAACCAAGTATAGGGATATTGCTAACTAAAAGTTATTTATTTTGTTCCATAGTCTTGTTTGCAGAATCTGAGTAGTAGGAAAACAGTTTTGTTGCAAGTTTCACAAAACTGTAGCATTAACTTTTTTGAGTTCCCGGATTATACAAAATACTTCGCTAATGGAAAGGAGCTTCATAGCCAATGGCAATATTATCCTGACCGTACAGAGCCTTTAACGTGAAGAAGAAACACTTAGCTGTCTACTTTAGGACATAAACTGTAACTACACATTCTCGCCTAAAATCAGCTATTTCTGGACTAACCAATAAATAAAAATAATGCAAGCATAACACTGACCTGCGAAATTATTTTTTTTTCTGCGGGACGGAGATAATCAGCTCTCTAAACCTGATTTTGGAATGCTGAATTTAAATCTGCTATCTATATTTTGGTACCGCGTACCGTTTTCTTGCCACGCAGAAAGGGAATGTGTAACTTTATAGTTTCTTTATAGATTTTAAGTACAATTTAAAATACGTGAAATCATTCAAAGAAAGAAACAATCTCAGTTCCGCAGATGCAACACTGGGCTCTGAACTAGAACATTTGAAGCATACGTACCTTATGTAACTTATGATGTTATTTTCTCCCCCGCTTTGCTGAAAACGAACGCTTAATTGACTTGCGTTTGCGGTCCTGACGAACGCAAAAAATGCAATTTTAAGCTTATATTGCATTCGAGTGTATTTAACTTTTCGGGCATCGTTTTAGCAATGTGTTAACATTGGCCATCTTTAACATTACCCAAAAACTTGTTTATAACTTCACTGAGTCACAAGTTTGAACTTCTGTCTGTCATTATATTTCTAAAATAAACGTCCATGAGTTTGCGAATCTGTGGACCATCAAAAATGCCTTCTTTTGCTTTTGATTCACACAACACTAGAAATTTCTGGATAAGATACTGGAAACAACAAACACTTTTTTCCAAAGCTTTGACTGATTACTTCATTATCCCTAATTTGATATGCATTGGGGGTAGCAAAACCTACTGTGGGTCAATCAGTGGGCGATTTATTACATTTTTTGCCCGTAGCACTAAATCCTTTCTTTTTGGCCAATTTTCTTTCACCTCAGTGTCTTTCTCTGGCTATGGAGTCCCATTCACACAATAAGCACGGAAATTTATTGTACCCTGCTTGTTGGCCTATTAAAATACCGCGCACCTTAAGATCACAACACATGAACCATATATGTTCATTGTATTTATTTTTTCCAGGACAATATATAAATGTTGGTACGTGAGCTATTAGAACCGAAGCAAACATATTGTTGTTGTGTAGCAGAACACTCTTCAGACTTCTATTGTCATGTGAATAAAGAGACCACAGTCTTTTGCTTCGCAAGCTGTTCCCATACGACTTATCTAGTTAGCGATATTACAACAATACACTAGTTCTCCTTTTACATATCTGTTGAACTCTTTTTCAAGATGTCTGTACCAATAGAAAGTTGTTCCAGGTGCTAGAAGATTGTCTTCTTTCAGCCTTGAACCTAAACCCTGTTGTTTTATCACATAATCACAGCACAGACATAACAGAAATTGTTAGGATTGTTCACACAGCCCCTCCTAGATATACCATTCGAGCTTGCCATTTTTTCAAATGTAGCATTCACAGCACAACACAGCTCCAAAAAGACCAGCTGGGAAGAACTTTAAAACTGGGCTGCGGATTCCAAGATAGGTTCCCATTTATGTATTACGCAGTAAATGTTTATGGGATAGGTTCAATATTACTTGTAAACACAGACAGACGTCGGTACAGTATGACGTCATATGATTTAGCATGTTTGCATGTTTTAATGAACCATGCTGTAAGTTGAATATGCGGTGATGTTAATACCGAACTTTCAGTTTTGTGCTGAATCAGAAGTGTTCAAAATCTGTACGTGATACGCAAAAACTATCATTATTTTCGAAATCAGAGCATCAGAGTTGACCATTATGATGCAAAATATTCTGTGCCGCAAAATCTTCGCAGAATTAAATTGTTCAGTAGTCTTACAGCGATATGTGGTTCAAAAATAGTTTATAGCCCAGAACCTTTCAATAAACGTTCAAACTATAACTGGTGGTACTTTAAAATGAAGTCTAAATATTGACCATCTCTTAGATTTCTCTTATTTCACAATTGAATTGTGAATATCTGATGTTTAAGAAGCTATCTTATGTTTATTTTGTGACTCAACGGGTATGACCCAAGCTTATCATGAGTTCGGCGCTGGACAATTGGAGAGATAAACCAAGACAGGTAAACGAGGGAGCACTCTCTCCGAACGTAAACACCAGAAGCGATATCGAAGATAATCAATATCTTCTGGAAGTTTTCGTTTCCCGCCTTCAGAATATTTTAGAATATTCCGTGGAACCTTACAGCGGCTGTATAAGCGAGCGTTCTCGCGAGTCACTAAGTGACTTGTGATTGCAGTAACGGAGAGGGGACACCTTAATCCACCGCTACCCCGACATGGATTTATTACGGGTTACCACTCCCAGGGGCAAGGGATGAGGCAAAGTGAGACCGGGGGCTTATCAGAGACCGGAGCCAGCGAAGCCCAGGGATGCACACAAGTTCCCAACAGTTACAGAGATTGTCACCTGGTGCACGTACGACAGGGGAAGACAACTTCGGGCCCTGTGACGTATTTAAAGGAAGAGCTAGCTTGTACGTTCGTGTGACGTCAGGCAAGAGCGGTGTATTGCTATGCAGCCTAGATCAGCGGCGCTACTTGCACGAAACTGAATGAATATGAAAAATGTTATTTGGGCATGTTTACAACATGCCCGGGCTGTTTAGAGAGAACCCTCTTCAGCCTAGTCTGAGGGTGTTTATTTGTGGTTTGAGGGATCTTAACGGCGTTAGTGTGAATTTTGTTTTTTATTTTGTGTTTTTGTTGGCGTTGTGAAGTGTGGCGTGTTGTGGTTTGGTGTTTGTGTTCAGTTCCCCGTGTTTCACACCAGTTTGAGACCAGGCTTCAAGATGTAGAAACATTGTCAACTACGTTTCAGATCTTTGCGACCCCGTATTCACTGGATGTTAATGTTTCTAGCAGGTAGCAAATTGAATTGATAAATTTACAGTGCGACGGTTTGCTGAGGACAAATATAAACTCAAGGAAGACTTGGCTGATTTTTATAAACCAGATTTCTGAGGTTATATACCCTTGTTGCACGGATATTATGTATGTTTGGTTCCACGTATGTGTGTGAACAAATAATTCTTTTCTGTTATGAAACTTTCTAAGTCAAAATCCCGAAGCATATTGTCAGATTACAATCTAACATACAGTCTTCGGTTACAAATATGCCGCATATTCCGCCCTAACATTGACAAACTAGTTAAACAAAAGCGAAACGGCCAATGTCGGAAAATGTCCACCTAATTGTTCTGTATAGCTGTCCTCTAGCTCAAACAAAATAGTTATAATTTCTGTTCTATTTGCGTTATAACATGACTGTTCGCATAAACTAGAATTTATATACATTACGGCATAAAGCCGAAATGTAATTATTTATAATCTGTGACTATTCCGTAATTGAAACAGTCAGCATTAAAATTGCGATGTCCCGCACGCCATTACCTCTTGCCCGCTGTGACGTCACACGTTCAACTGGCCGTCGTTGCGGGCATGTGAGCTGAGTGGGCTGATGTCACAGCAGCGATACCTGTCTTCCCCTGACGTACGAAGTATATCCGCTACTCAGGGACAGGGCGACGAAGCGACCTTTGCGCCCCGGGCGGCAACTTCCAGGAGGAGTAGGAAAGAGGTTTACAGAACGCAAGAATATCTGCCATCTGTCTGCATCCGCTGTAACGTACCGCGCTGCCAACCAAACCTGAAAGATGACAAGGGAGGGGAATGAGAAAGGGATGGAAAGGAATCCGTGGTGTAGAGAATCCACCCCATTATTCGCTTAGTGACAAAGGGAAACTACAGAAAAGCCCAAGTCAGAGTACTCGGTTGACGGGGATCGAACCCGGGATCTCCCAAATGTGAGTTGCACATGTTGCCGCGGAGGCACCTTGCTCGGTTGACTTAGTAGATTAGTGAGTACACTTGTGATGCGACAGAAAGTGCTGTTCTCCGAGTGGTTGTGTGAGGAGTGTTGTATGCAGTGAGTGCTGATACTGCAGGAGATTAGGGAGCTCTTACGTTCGACTTCCCACCGGGTGAACCGTCCGGAAGAAGAGGCTACGTCGTACATATTTCATTAAGCCGCTGGCCGCGCCGTAGCATTTCGCTTCTTACCAAAGCGGCCCGGGTTCGATCCCTGGCAACCGCATGTGGGATTCGTGGTGAATGAAGCGGTGCTGCTTTCGGGTTTCCTCCGGGTGCTCCGGTTTCCCCCGCCATCTCATTCCACCGGTGCTCCATCTTCATTCCACGTGTCATCAGTGTCACCGCCTACAATGCCTTACGTAGTAAAAGTGGGCGTTAAACACTACACACATTACCCCGCTACTTCGCGAATAAATTGAAGTGACAGTGAAAGTAGGAACTGGATCAAGTTAACAGCTGACTGTAACAAATTTAGTGAGATGAGAGTGAAAACTGGACAAAATACAAGTGCAAGAAAATGACTAAATAAACACGCAAAGGACAAGAAAATATATAAAAAAGTGACTTAAATAAAAAATAAACGTCATGGACACAAAACATGGCATAAATAATAAAAAAAGTGCAAAATAATAATCTATTGGATATGCATTTTCATAACATTTGACACATGATAACGATTTAGATACACGTTACCAATGCCTTTTAAAGGTGACATTTCTTCAGAATCCGGCAACCGATTAGGTATAATTTGTGGCGTTTTTTGTATTATACCGAATACATAAACTTACTTTAAATTGCCTAGGAGTTTTGGAAGTTCGAAAAATAAAATTATGATTATGATAGTAATTGTATGACATAAAGCAGCCTCTCAGTCCCTGTAGACCTTGTTGCAGGTGAACTAATAACGCTGGGAGTAAATGGGAACCCAACTATGATTATCCGGAATTAAAAGAACGGTTCAGATCGTGTGGCATATATGATCGTGACTAGCGCTTATGAAGGATAATTATTATTTTTCGTGATTTTTCCTTTCAGTAGCAGGAAATTGCACGTCTAAGTAAACGAAAGGGAATACGTTTCTCAAGGCTGTGCTTTGAAACGTTTATATTTATTTTTGTTCTGGTATTACAATGGCCCATTTGTTATTTTTATGTTAGACCTTTTTCATCGATGAAGCTGAACTGCTCTCTCATAATGACGATATAATCGCTTGTAGCTTCCCGAAGGTTTGAAAGAACACAGAACAACTGAAATATTTTCGTTCAATGTAGAGGAATACCAATTTATAAAATGCAGTTCAAAATAACTGTGAGATGTGCTTTTTATTTTCTCTGCCACTTATCCTAGGTGAAGGAAATAGTGCATTCCACAATAAACATCTGATATCCAGGATTCAATGAAAATACACGTTTCAGGTCCACTGTAGCATAGACATTATATTACTATTATTACTGTTTATTATTATTATTATTATTATTATTATTATTATTATTATTATTATTATTATTATTATTATTATTATTATTATTATTATTATTATTACTATTATCAACGATACACATTATAATACAAAACGGTACAAACGGTATGTAAAAGGCTGAAGCTGACAAAGTATTGACAAATTTAAACCAGTAACAACGAATATAAAGAAATAAATAGTCGAAGTAAACTGGGTATTTTAAAAATATCTACTTCTTTGTTTAGTAGGGTAAAGTGAGACAGTGAATCATTGGAAATATTTAAAATATTTATTCTTTTCTCAAATGGGTACCCGCTTTTCCTTTTTTCTTCTTCTCCGGTCATAAAAGTGAACGGATTTTCAAAGAAACCACATGGCGACCAGCTCTTAAAAGATTTTAATTCTTCTTCTTTATCTGATTACTCTCCCGTATGTAGGACTGACACCCCCTAGGACTTACAAGCGTGTGCATAGGGTTAGATCCCTGTCTGGGAGCATAGAAACCTATGGACCGGACAGAGTGAAGACCTGGAAGCGGGTGGTCAGTCAAGCACCAGGCATTAGAGTGAGGAAGAAATGCAGGCGAAATGGATGATTGGACAGGTGATGATGGAGCAGTTAATGGAATTAGTGGTGGGGGACACCGGAGAACCCGAAGAAAATCCATCCAGACGCCGCTTCGTCCACCACGAATACCACTTATAGGATTGAACTCGGGCCGCCTAGTTGAGAGTCGAACGGTCTAACGGCGCCACTCTCTTGAAAGATTTCACTATCGTTCAAGTCTACGATATTCCCCTTTTGACATTTGTTTATAAGGAAATTTCTAATAAAATAATTTCTACAAATATTTATCTCGATTAACGTGGAGTAGATCGAGGAATGTTTTTTTAAAAATAGTTTGTTGAAGAATGGGTGGACAAAGTCATGGGAATGCAACATATTCTTGTATCTACTTCATACGGGTTCTACCAAAAGTTTAAGGATACCCATTGATATTTTGAACTCTTCTCTTCCAAAAATACATAACATTATACATCATTATAAATTTATAACATATTGCTGCAAATATACATTGCAGATGATTGGGCCTCCTTTGGCTTTTTTCAAACACAGTTTTACTCTTTTGGGCATACTGTTCACAAGATTCCTACACTCTTGCATGGTAATATATTCCAGATTCGGATAACTTTCTCTCGAAGTTCTCGGTGATTTTTCGGCCTAAGGGCAGCTACACCTCTACCTTCAGGTCTAATGTGGATATAACTGCCATAGTTATCTTCTCCCGGGTCGATGGAACCTTTGGCCTACCACTTCTCTCCAGGTCTGCAAATTTGCCGCTTTTCCTATAGTTTTATTGTGTGCCACACACGTTTTACTTATCTCAAGTTGAATTGCAATATCTCTGTATAGCTGTTGCACTTATGCATGCCAGTCACTCGCTACTTAATATTCTTATTCAGGTTTTTCACTGATCTTTGCTTAACATTTTTCTTAATCTCCTACTCTATGGTTCTTCTCCATGTCATTCTGGATCTACCTCTTTTCCTTGTTCATTGGGGATTCCAATCCACAACATCCTTTTCGATAGCACCTTCTGCTTTCCTGAGCGTATGGCCTATCCAGATCCATTTTCTCTTTTTAATTTGCACCTTTATTTCATCTTGGTTTGTTCATCCCCACAGTTCTTCGGTTGTTATGATATCCGGCCAACGTATCCCCAGAATTTTCCTCAAACAATTAGTCTGTAATTTCTTGTTTATTTGTTCCGTTACTTTCTATGTTTTAGAGCCATACAGGAGTTTTCACATTGTATTGAAGAGATGTAGTTCTTTTAAATGTATTACTATCGCTTAAAAAATGAAGTCATATTGCAACTACAATGAATTTTAAATTACAATTATTCAAAAGTGTTAAAACATTGATTAAATAACATGATATAAATTTAGTGCATTTATAATCTTTACTATACTGTGGCACACAGTTGGATCACTGAAGGCCACCGAGAGATCAGCAAGAACGCCGCACTGAAGCACATTGAAGTAAGGACACTCTGAAGTCACATGCTGAACTGTTAGGATGGGATTACAGTGCTTAGATATTTCTTATTTCAGGAAACTTTGGAAGTTTTGTTGGGGAACCTTGTATTCAGCAGGGCTTGTAGAGTGGCAATCTGCTTCTTTAGCTGCTTTATCAGCTTTCTCATTTCCAGATATGTCAGTATGAGAAGGTATCCATGCCAGTATCACACATTTATTACATGCTTTAATCATACTATACAGCAGTAAAATTGTCGGCACTAAAGAGTTTTTGGGTGCCACTTGTTAAAGACCAAGAATTGCACTCATGGAATCGGTGAAAATAACGTAAAATTATGCTCAGTTTTCATTATATATTCCAGAGAAAACCGTACGCAAAAAGCTCACAGAAGAATACAGTGAGGTAATTCGGATCCATCAGTATATATTATAGGAATGAAGTTTTGATGCATTCCTTAGATTTCGTGAAGCATTCTAGACGTAGTTTTGTTTTCCTTGCACTTTTCCATATGGAGTAGATTTGCACAAAGGCTCCATTTGTCTGTTGGATTCGTCTCTTTACATCTTCATCTGCACCATCTGTCTTGGTAACAACACTACGAAGACAAATAAACGAATCTACCTCTTCTATTCTATATCTTTGCCATCCACTATGGGTGGGTATGTGGGTACTTAGGTAGGTAGTTAGGCAGGCAGGCAGTTAGGTATGTAGGTACGTACGTACGTATGTGTGCGTGTGCGGGTGTGTGTGTGTGTGTGTGTGTGTGTGTGTGTGTGTGTGTGTGCGTGTGCGTGTGTGTGTATTTTTCACTCTTAATAGCACAATTAAAAAACCTGATATATTCCACTCATATGAATTTTTGTACTCACTCTTTGTGCAAATTATACTTACAAAGGCTTATTCTTCGAGCTATTTTGTTAAGGGAGATATATTTCCTTGTAGGTACAACAGATTATGGGAATACAGTAAGCGAAAATCAAATCTTTAAAGAGCGGGTCGCTATGTAATGACTTTGGAATTCCGTTTTCTTTGGGTGGCCAAGAGGGAAAAACTAAAGGAAAAAAGTCACAAAAAACCAATAACGCCTTCCCATTTATGAAAAACGCATTTTAAGATTCAAACCAATAACAAAAAATATGCCAGAAATGGTTAGCGCCACAAAAAGCGCATTTGTGTACTTTAACGCAATATACAGTTTCGTAAATAAGATTTTGCTAAATATGCAGATTTACCATAAAATTCAAGGTATATGATTCTTATATCACGAATACATCTTAAACATGTAATACATCCTAATTAAAGTCATTAATACCATTTTTCATTAAAATAAAAAATAAAGAAATTTGTTTTCGTGCAAAGGGTGGTTTGGGATGAGGGGATTTCGTTTAAACTCCCCATGTTCCATCCTTGGAAAATGGCAAACTTTGAGTTTTGCTGTCCCACCTCCCTCCCCCGCTCTCTCTCTCCTCCCTCCCTCCTTCCCTCCCTCCCTCACTTGCCATATGGTCGTATTTCTGAAGACGGGTATGAAGATCATTTTTATGCGAAAGAACCTGCAGATGAATTAATGACAAATACGGCAGAGACATCTCTATTGAAGTATGCAGTATACATATTTAAATCGAGGTCTTTACAGCCATAATATAAAGAATTAAGTTAAGGACTTCAAAAAATGTTCCCTGTAAAAGGTAAATGTCTTTTTGAAAGTGTTCATGTCGCAACTTTGGAGGATACTGCACTTCAATACTAAGTTCAAATTCTAAGCGACTTTTCGTTTTTTCTTTATGGTGTTGACAGGCACAACAGTAGACGCTACAGACACTTTTACTAAAAACGTTTTGTTCTTGACTTCATGGGGCTTCAAAACCCATAGTTCCGGTGAAATCTCGACATCGAATTTTTGGGTCGAATTACTTCCCACAGTTACTATCCGTAGTAGAGAAAGTAAAAGTAATTTTAATTTCAATTCTCCATTTAATTCGTTTAGCCAAAGATTATTCCACTTTTGCATTATTACATTCTTTGGAGCCCTTTTAAAATATGAACAACCAAGCCAAGATGAAGCTTAGCCACCAGCAGAAACAGGTTACCCCTAAGCCTGTGGCGCAGCCACTCACAGCAACAAACTCATTCTAACCCTGGGATGCAGCTACCCACAGAAACAGATTTACTTCAATGCTAGAGCGTAGTTACCCACAGCAACAGATTTACTCCAACCCTAGAGCGTAGTTACCCACAGCAACAGATTTACTCCAACCATAGAGCGTAGTTACCCAAAACAACAGATTTACCCCAACCATGGACCGTAGTTTCCCACAGCAACAGATTACTCCAATCCTAGAGCGTAGTTACCCACAGAAACAGATTTACTCCAATCGTAGAGCGTAATTATCCACAGCAACAGATTTACTCCAACACTGAAGCCTAGTTACCCACAGCAACAGATTTACTCCAATCCTAGAGCGCAGTTACCCACAGAAACAGATTACTCCAATCCAAGAGCGTAGTTATCCACAGAAATAGATTTACTCCAATCCTAGAGCGTAGTTACCCACAGCAACAGATTTACTCCAATCCTAGAGCATAGCTACCCACAGTAACAGATTTACTCCAACCCTGGGGCGTAGCTACCCACAGCAACAGATTTCCTCTAACCCTGGAGCGTAGCTACCCACAACAACAGTTTCCTCTAACCCTAGAGCGTAGCTACCCACAGCAACAGATTTCCTCTAACCCTAGAGCGTAGTTACCCACAACAACAGATTTCCTCTAACCCTGGAGCGTAGCTACCCACAGCAACAGATTTCCTCTAACCCTAGAGCGTAGCTACCCACAGCAACAGATTTCCTCTAACCCTAGAGCGTAGCTACCCACAGCAACAGATTTCCTCTAACCCTGGAGCGTAGCTACCCACACCAACATATTTACTCCAACCCTGGAGCGTAGTTACCCACAGCAACAGTTTCCTCTAACCCTAGAGCGTAGTTACCCACAACAACAGATTTCCTCTAACCCTAGAGCGTAGCTACCCACAGCAACAGATTTCCTCTAACCCTAGAGCGTAGCTACCCACAGCAACAGATTTCCTCTAACCCTAGAGCGTAGCTACCCACAGCAACAGATTTCCTCTAACCCTGGAGCGTAGCTACCCACACCAACATATTTACTCCAACCCTGGAGCGTAGTTACCCACAGCAACAGTTTCCTCTAACCCTAGAGCGTAGTTACCCACAACAACAGATTTCCTCTAACCCTAGAGCGTAGCTACCCACAGCAACAGATTTCCTCTAACCCTAGAGCGTAGTTACCCACAACAACAGATTTCCTCTAACCCTGGAGCGTAGCTACCCACAGCAACAGATTTCCTCTAACCCTGGAGCGTAGCTACCCACACCAACATATTTACTCCAACCCTGGAGCGTAGTTACCCACAGCAACAGTTTCCTCTAACCCTAGAGCGTAGTTACCCACAACAACAGATTTCCTCTAACCCTAGAGCGTAGCTACCCACAGCAACAGATTTCCTCTAACCCTAGAGCGTAGCTACGCACAGCAACAGATTTCCTCTAACCCTAGAGCGTAGCTACCCACAGCAACAGATTTCCTCTAACCCTGGAGCGCAGCTACCCACACCAACATATTTACTCCAACCCTGGAGCGTAGTTACCCACAGCAACAGTTTCCTCTAACCCTAGAGCGTAGTTACCCACAACAACAGATTTCCTCTAACCCTAGAGCGTAGCTACCCACAGCAACAGATTTCCTCTAACCCTAGAGCGTAGTTACCCACAACAACCGATTTCCTCTAACCCTGGAGCGTAGCTACCCACAGCAACAGATTTCCTCTAACCCTAGAGCGTAGCTACCCACAGCAACAGATTTCCTCTAATCCTAGAGCGTAGCTACCCACAGCAACAGATTTCCTCTAACCCTGGAGCGTAGCTACCCACAACAACAGATTTCCTCTAACCCTAGAGCGTAGCTACCCACACCAACAGATTTCCTGTAACCCTAGAGCGTAGTTACCCACACCAACAGATTTCCTCTAACCCTGTGGCGGAGCTACCCACAGCAACAGTATTCCTCTAACCCTGGAGCGCAGCTACCCACAGTAACAGTATTCCTCTAACCCTGGAGCGCAGCTACCCACACCAACAGATTTCCTGTAACCCTGGAGCGTAGTTACCCACACCAACAGATTTCCTCTAACCCTGTGGCGGAGCTACCCACAGCAACAGTATTCCTCTAACCCTGGAGCGCAGCTACCCACACCAACAGATTTCCTCTAACCCTGGTCCTGTGATTATCGCTTGGTTGCTCAGAGAAGTCTGATGTTGAGTTATTAGAGATTAGGACATTCCGCTCCACTGGATTGCGGAGATGAAAGTTGAGGTAATTATGTAGAGCGGCCTCCATTCCATCAGTCACAGAGATTTATTTTCCAGGGCCATCCCTTCTGTAGGCCTTGGTACCTAACGGTAAACCTACCCGCCCTTTCTGGAACAGAAGCTATTTTTGCCCTAAAATTTATATTAACCTTGACGCAGACTGAACCAGATCATCCTTATAATAAGCAGCTTTTGTCTCGGCTGTTGCAGTTCTGTTCATCATCAAACCGAACAGTAACAAATCTCTTAAGCGGAGAGAATCAGATCTCCACTTTGTGTATTAAGTATTTCACCCAAAATTTCGATATCGAAATTTCATTCAAAATACGTGTTTCGAGGCACCCTAAAACCAAACAAGTATTTTTACTATCCTCTGCAACTACGAGAGGCATTTTGAAAGGAAATCGCCAGCGATATTTCAGCAGAAATACATCTTTAGGTCTCCTGATTATGAAAACAGAAAACCTTTTAAATTAATGTCTTAGCTTGAGCATATATGTGTATGTGTTTGTGTGAATGACAACTGAAATAGAAAAGTCAGATAAATATAAAGCTTTGCATTTAAGTGCTTCATCTTATGCGTCATGAACATTCGTCCTGTAAAGCAGTGTTTTTCAACCTGTGGGTCGCGACTCATTAACCATTTCGTCAATTGCTTTTCAAATTTCAAAATATTTATTTTATTGTCGTTTCATTCCAAATTCTTTATTTTAATTTTCAAATTAGCATACCTAATATTGTGTTATTTCTTATAACTAAGTCTAGGATTTTGATGCTGTATAAAATACTAAAAATGCACTTTAAGAAGGCAATTGTGACCTATAAATCTAAAACAAATGCCCTATAAAATTTAAAAAAAAATGTCCTTTAAACAAAAAGGTATGTTAATATCAGTTTAAGGGATATTCAAAATTATACAATATGACATATTGCAACTAGGCAATGAAAAAGTTCAGTTAACGCAGTTACACAAATTAAAAAGGATATGCTAAAAGCAATTGATTTATTTTGCAGGAAAATGTGTTCGTTTAATCAGTCCTGAATTGCAATAAACCAACAAACACCACTTGTATATTTTCAAAGGAAAATGACTGTCGATTATCTTCTAACAGGGCCTTGTACATTGAGAAGCTCCTTTCCGCCTGTACTGATACTAGAGGAGCATACTCAAGGGAAACTATGTCATTTAGTTTCAAGTCTCCTGGTAATTCTCCAAGAGAAAAGTTCTCACCTATCAGTACATCTGCAATTGAAGACAATGTAGCAAACCCTTTATTTTTATTCAAAATGAAGGTTAATTTGTTCGCTACAGCCTTCTCCATTTCCATTTGCTGAGCTAGTTGCCACTTTTTTCACCAAGTCTCATGCTCCACTAACTTAACTCCAGATTTTCCTAAGCAATTTCCTGAGCAGCTTTGGTATAGGCCGCGTCACTACTATCAAACGTGTCAATGATTTTTTCACAACCTTTATGTTCTCGCAGTAGTAGTTGCATTCTTCTGTCCAAGTCCCCCATCTGGATGGAGGCAAAGGAACACCAGGGACTTCGGACTTGAATGCTGCAGCTCGAGATGGTGCCTTCAAGAAGATTCTCTTGATGCATCCTATTAGCCGGTTAACTTCAGGAAACGAACTCCCCAACTCCTCCACAACTCTGTGTAAAGCTTGTGTTAGGCACATTACATGCATCATCTTCGAGTTAAGAGCTTTAAGAGAATTAGCAGCTTTTACCATGTATGGTGCACCCTCGGTCAACAACAAGATTATGTTGTTGAATGCCATTGGGATATATTAAACTCATAGACCTGTCAAACAGTTTGCTGATTGTTGAAAAATTTATTTTTTCTAACTGCTCACAATTGATTAGGGATTGTTCTCCTAAATAATCTTCTTTCATTGTGCCTACCACATTTCTCACATAACGGCCATCAATACATACCTCTGCCTCACGTTCAAGAGGTCGCGAGTTCGAATCTCGCTTAGGGTAAGTTATCCGGGTAAGGTTTTTTTCCGATGTTTTCCCTACCCTGAGAAGACGAATGTCGGGTAACTTAAAGCTCCATGGACCTCGGGCTCATTTGAGTATCATTTCACCCATTTCATTTCATTCATTCGTCCGATATGACACAATGTTGGAGGACGTTAATTAAAAAAAAAAAAAAAAAAAATCAATACATACCCAAATTTCTTTTACACTTTTTGCCTAATATCCTGCATTATTCTTTGTGAGCTCTACTAACGTAATTCTTTCTTAAAGATGAAGAATCTGATAAATGCTTTGCAGCGTGTTTTTCTAAGAAGACGCACAACTTGTGATTATTCACTTTGTTCAATGAAATATCTGCACAAATGAATGCTTCACAGAGTTCTTCAAAGAAAAGTGAACCTGAAGAAGAGCCAACTTCACCAAGTAACATCAGACCTTACAGAAAAGTATATTCCCATCCGTGGAAAAAACTTTTTCACCATAACGCAAAACAAAATTCATTAACTTATGCGGCGCACTTTGCTTTACATATGGCATGATGAACTCCACATCTCAATAATTATCCTTTATACTGTGTAAAAGATACCTACTCTGCACCTGAAATTCAGAAGACGTTAACAAACACAATGAGTCATCTACTGAGTAATGCGGCTATCTAACTACTTGTAAAGTGTAATTTACAACTGGTGACTGAGCAAGTTCATTGTCAATCCATAGAAGGGGAAGAAAGTGTCTTTGTCCAGTTTCCTGCAACTTAGTTGTAATTATAATCTAGTATTGCCAAGAAGCAAAGTTAATTTGCTAAGAAATGAAATGTAAAAACTAAACTAAACCCCTAGCCCTACAGGCTTACCGCCCAGCCGCTGCGACCCTCACCTCTGCCCACTATAGGCGTCATTGGTGAAGTGCAGTACTAGAGGGTGGGACGTGGTCAGCGTCCCGAGCCCTCCCGGCCAGTAATGCGGCCTTCGCGACCTCGGGCCGCTACTTCTCCATCAAGTAGCTCCTCAATAAAAATAAAAATGTATCTAAGCTGTATTTAAAATGAATAAATATTGAATAAAACAGGATGAAGTATATAAAAATGCACAATAATCAATAAAAACCCTAAAAACTGCCCTATACCACAAAACTAGCTAAAATAAATGCTCTAACAAATATTGTTAATTTAATCTCTTTTACTCTGAAACAGATTTATATACAACTCATTAATGAATTAGACTTACCAAACTAAAAATGCAAAGACATCAAAATCCTAGCTCTAGTTAGAATTAACCAAATTTATTGAACTTCAAAGAGATTCAACATTTTGTTCTCAAACTTTCTAAAATACAAGTGTAAAAAATACGACTAAGTTTTCTTTGGAACAATTCATTCACTCTAAGATGTTCATAAATGGAAGGAAAAAAAAAAAAAAGTACAACTAATATCTACCGATTCTCTGTGTTCGGCACTTTTTATGCCGTCTCTAGTATCTCGGTCTTGGATGGATCTGCTGCCGGCTGCTGCATTTGTGAAAGGGTAAAGGGTACAGACACAGAGGGCGACATCTCGCTCACTTCAACCTACGCAGATCTATTGTGGCTACTACCCCCAGGAGGCAAGGATGAAATGAGGGAACCGAAGGTGCCACACAGGGTCGCAGCTAGATAGGCCACAGAGACGCGCGGAAGTTTCCAACAAGTGCTGAGAACTCTTCATCCCGGCGCCAGGCACCACTGTTCTGGTGTCGCACTGAGTGCCCCCCCCCCCCCCGACGGAGTAGAAGTCCGTACAAACGCCACATACCGCCGAGAATAGCAGTTAACATGTGCAATCATCCACGCCATCTACCCGGCACTGCCAACACTACAGACCTGAAAGATGATGATGAGGAGGAGGAGGAGGAGGAATGATAAGGAAATGGAATGAAGGGAAATGGGAAATAATGGAAAGGAAACCGTGGTATGAAGTAATGCAACCCAGCATTCGTCTGGCATGGGAAAACCACGGCAAAACCCATGTCAGAGTGCGTGGCCACGGGGATCAAACCAGCGACCTCCCGAATGCGGGCCACAAACGTTACCTCCTGAGTCATCCGGCTACACTTGTGAACTATGGGATCTTTTTCCCAGGGTGTATGTGGGTGAGTGTGAGGATAGATAACACCAGTTAAGCTCGCTGATACATTTAATATAGGCTAATAATTGACTATTTAAAGTGAGTTTCATATAGAATTAAACTGTTTCTGCTCCTTACCATTCAAAAATTGTAACTACGGAAGTACGGTAAGCGCCCGATTATTCCATTTGCGTTAAGTTTTGTCCACTTGAGAACCAAGCTTTCTGCGTTTGAGTCGCTCAGAGAGGGAGCTCTAGGGTACAGTAATAAACGAACCGCAGCGTGACAATAGAATGCGGCTTCCACTGTTATCGGTCTGTTTGTTCCCTGAAAATTGAAAACAAGCTCAGTTTTCTGACAGCTTGTCAGTCATTATGTGGCACTATGCAGGAGGCTAGGTTTGAACCACCGACACTCAGTACTTTAAATCCCTACGCACAGCCACGCAACGACTTCGGCTATTTCTGGAGCAACTTTCGCTCTATTCCTGTTGTATTAAGTTACATTGTCTCATTAAGTTGGCAAAGATTTCCTTGCAAGGCGTAAAGTTCGTAGCACTATTAACAAAAGTTTAGATACTTTGCTTTTGTTTCTGGATGTTCGTTTACACTTATTTAGGAAAAGAATAATGAGAATTAGGTGACTCTTCACGCAGGTCTCTCTGAAGGTGGGTATTTACTTTTGTGAATGATAGTACATTTATTGAAGAGAGTGAAGCTCCCAGATTTCCCAAAATTCTACTCTTGTGAACCCTAACATAACGAAGGAACGCACAGTTGGCGTTCGGAAGATAACACTATCTGTAGGTCAACACTAATGACATGTTTAGTGCCTTAGGTTTGGCAAGAATTGAGTTAGCATCAAAAATGTTTAATATTCCCAAGTGAAACATTGTCAAATTTCGTTTATCGAAAGTGCTGCGTATAACACAGTATAAAGGATAATTGTTGAGATGTGCAGTTCATCATGCCTAATGTAAAGCAAAATGCGCCGAATAAGTTAAAGAATTTTGTTTTGGTTATAGTGAAAACGTTTTCTCCACGGATGGGAATATGCTTTTCTATAAGGTCTGCAAAGTAAAGTGGGGGCCAAAAATGTTTACTATAGACCAACACGTGAAGGTAGAAAACATATTCGAGGTCTATAACTGCTTGAAGTTATAAGCTATATATAAGTTATAAGTTGCTATAAGAAATACTTCTTTAGTATTATTGGCCTGCTTGCCATAACTACCCACTCATGCACTATATTTGATACAATGACAACCTGTTTATAATAGTATTGTTGCATAATAATATACTCGAGCAAGTAACAATATAAAATATCGCTTAAAATTATAAAACAAAATATTCTGTCACTTGAGAATTAATTGTTCTTCCACACTATGTGTGTAGGTTTACGTTGGAAAGGTAGAATTAGACTGAAAAGTTCGATCTACTGCATTGAATTTTTCTGTCTTGTTTTAGCTTACACTTGTTTGTAACTGTCAAAATAATTGTCGCTGTTATGGAAGAGCGACCTGAACTTTATGACTTGTGCGGTACTCACAGCTACAGTGCATATTAATTCATTAGTTTCCAAATAATCTTCTAGATTTTAAGTTGACATGCATATATGCGAAATTAGGGGCCCTATCTCACCAATGTAAATTTGCTAACTTCATGACCCATTAACTAAGAACATACTTAATACATCAGACTAATATTTTAACAGGATGTAGATGCAACTAAGAAACATTTGTTAGTTTTTTCTTAATTACATAAACTTTTCCATCTTTTCATTGACTTCAGATCAGTCTAAGACAGTATTGACAAAACCACCTCTGCGCAGCAATGAAAGATCTAGAGATCCTTAAGAAACTGATTGTCTTAGTGAAAGTTACCATGGAAAACACACAGTGGCAAATTAAGAAACAGAACAAGTTGTCAAGCCCTGTGACTAGCAAGAATGGAGTCAGACAGGGAGATGTATTATCCTGCCTACTGTTCAACTTAGCTTTGGACAAGGTTATTAGGCATGCTGGGGTCAATACAAGCGAGAACCATATTCTACAAATCAGTGTAGTTTCCAGCACATGCATATGAAATTGACATAATTGCAAGAACAATAAGAGCAATGAGAGAAGCTTTTGTTACTTTTGTAAAGGTAGCAATAAAGATGAACTTACAGATTAATGAAGGAAAAACTAATTACATGCCTGTAATCAAGAAAGACATTCCAAGTGAACCCACATTCAGAGAAACTGGCTCGTATAAGTTTGAAATTGTGCGTAGCTCCACCTATCTTGAATAAGAAGTTAACTCAAAGAACAATGTTAGCTCTGCAATCCAAAGGGGATACTTTGTGCTAACAAATGCTATTAAGGCCTCAGAAAACATCTGAAATCCGAGTTACTGTTCAGGAAAACTAAACTTCTGATGTATAAGTCTTAATAAAGCCACTATTAACACACGGTGCCGAGACTTGGGTGCTTTCTAAATCTGATGAGAGACAACTTGGCATATTTGAAAGAAAGATCTTGAATAAACTTTTTGGTACAGTGGAAGAAAATAGTGACTGGAAAAGAAGATATGGCCATGAATTATATGAATCACACAACCAACCAGACATCGTGTAGGTATGTATAAAGATCCAAAGTCAGCAGTGGGCAGGACATGTACTACGTCATAATTATATAATGATAAAGAAGATATTTAATGTAGTGCCAGATGGGAAGAGGAAAGTTGGATGACCAAAGCTAAGATGGGAAGATGGTGTGAGGGAGGATGTGTAGATAACTGGAATAAGTAATTGGAGAAGTTCAGCACTCAACAGGAAGAATTGCGAAAGCTCCTTCAAAAGACCAAGGCTCACAGAGGGCTGTTATGCCAATGATGATAAAATTATCATCGAAATTATCAGAATTATCAGGCATTATCTTTTTAGACGTCCTGCGGATTTTAAGCCCCGGGTATATAACTAGTGTCCACTCAGCATCGTGAGGAAAGCGAGGAGCAGCGGTAGCCAGTTGTCCTGGTGTAGGCCAACTTTCCGGCTGGAGCATGTACAATGCGTGCTACCTTACCTCCCCGTATCGATTGGATGATCACTCACCTCTGCCTGCATAAGTGGACGTGAGGCCGTCAGTCCAATTGGCAGGCCCAATACCTTTGCGACCTTTAGCACCACAGGATGTACTTAAACATTTGTAAAAACCTAACCAATCAAGTTGTTAACAGCAAAGTAGATCAATAACTCGACTGAGGTGTTATTTCTATCGTATAAATATTTCATTTAGCTATCTTCAATAAATACTGAGAAAGTAACGTTCACAGAAAACATTATTCAAAGTAAAAATCTGATGTGTACTTACATGACTTTCTCTACTCTTGCACAAACTATTGTTACAAACGCTTATTCCTCTGTCTACTTCCTGTTAATCGAGATAAACATTCGTAGAAATGATCATGTTGCTAATTTTCTTGTAGGTGTAAGGGAATGCAGTAGGCTTTAAGCGATAGTCAAATGTTTTAAGAGTGATCGCTATATGATGACTTTAAAATTCCGTTCTCTTTGCATGGCCAAAAGACAAAAACATAAATAACAACCTCCCATTTGAGAACGGTCTATAAGTATTCCAAAATTCTGAAAAATAACAAGAAATATCTCCAAAATGGTTCACTTCACAAAAAAGATCATTTGACAAAAATTGTGTATTTTAACAAGATCTACATTTTTTGTATAGTAAGGTTTAGTCTATCCCTTACGATTTAACAGTTATGTAAAAGTCATAAAGAGTAAACAGGATTACATGGGCTATAGCCTGAAAATTTAAAATATACATTTGTTTTGCCATCAAAATATCTTAAACATATGGCATTCTAATCAAAATCGTTAGCCATTTCTGAGAAAATCAACATTTCCGAAAACTTGTCCACGTAAAAGGTAGTTTAGGGTGGGGGAATATTCTTCAAAGTCTTCGTGTCACATCCTTGAAAGATATTGAGCTTAAATAACAACTTTGGTTTTTAACCGACTTTTCGTTTTTGAGCTAAGCTGTTCACACACACACACACACACACACACACACACACACACACACACACACACACACACACACACACACACACACACACACAAACGGACCTTCTTCTAAATATGCTTCTTTGGATTCAGGGGGCCTCAAAACATATATTTACGTTGAAATCTCGACATAGAATTTCTGGGTCGAATACAATACTTCCCCTACTTACTGTACACAGTAGAGAAAGTAAAAATGAAGAAAGGAAAAACACCAATACACGTACAAAGGGTGCCAAAGTAAATCTCACTGCACCTCGCATCTATGTCACATTATTTTTCGTTGTATGAAGCGGTGGCCATTTCATTGGTTGCTTTAAGCCATGGTGGAAGGGTAAACTGGTAAACTGTTACACCAATAAGCATAACAAAGATTATATGATCTGTGGTGTTTAACGCCCGCTTTTACTACTACGGCACCGCAGGCGGCACAAAGATTACAGAATGGTGTAGAAACGAAATATGTGTTTACCTCTCGATCATAGTGGTTAGAAGGGAAAGAGGTAGGAGAGTGCATTCAGTTTCACATACAGACCTCTTGTCACGATTGGTTATACTTCGTCGGCTAGTGCAGGACACACCTTTGAAGGGCTTAAAATCTAAGGGGAAAACTTGATGACTGTACAGGTTAGCGATGAAGCTCACGCTCAGTAGAACCCAGAAATCGATACAAAATACGCCAAAGATTTTCTTTGGCGCTCTTTGTACAAAGCAAAGAATCACAATGCTTGAACACGCGAACGCATGATTAGAACAAAGCCTCCCCTAAAAGACGCTAAAATGCAGTTGTTTGTGTAAAATGGTGAACAATTCAGAGCACAAAATGACATGTACCATAATCTTTAGAAAAATATTAAAATATAAGTATTAAATTAAAGAGGAAACCTCAATTTTGTCCTTTTTAGAAAGTCTCACATTTAAGATTTTATGGAGAAATACGTTGTAGAGAAAATATCCGAGTATAAAGCACTTACATTTACACACTCGCCATACCTCTTCAGAAATGGCGAGATATCGCGCATTTCACCCAATAAAAACGTCTCTTGTCACATACACTAAAGCTAGACAAAGTTTTTAGGTCAACTATCGCGTAGTGCAGTGATTTATGTAACCTTGCTCTCACGTCCTTCCGTTCCATAGGCAACAAATAACCAAAGTTGACGGTGAGAGTAGGGCATGGCTGCTTTCCAGCAACCCTTAATTATCAAACTTTTTGTGGTGCCAGATCGGTGTACTTTTGAATGTGCTTTTGATAACCTGGGACCATTTGGCACCTCCTTTTCAATTGTTTTCAGCTCGTTATACATAGTTTTATCATATGTTAGAAGGAGTTGCAGTAAGTTCTGCTTCCTATTCATATATCTTGTTATAAAGTGAAAATATCCTGTTTCATGTAGGATCTATTTTCCAGATTTTGGATGAGAGGTTGGATAACCGATGTTAATAAACACTAATAAAAATCAGTTACCAAACGCTTCAATTAGTTAGAAAAGTTAAATTAATTAAGTGATTGTGCGGAAAGCTTAATGTGATTATAGAATGTTATGCAAGAATAGTTTCATTAGTTTTACTGAAGCAACCATTGATCAAAAAGGTCCCTTAACATCCCATGTAGTATTTCTAATGATTTTGCGTAAGAGGAATTTATGCGTGAGGCGGCGCCGTGGCTGAGTGGTTAGACCGTTCGCCTATCACCAAGGTGGCCCGGACTCGATTCCACGGACCCACATGTGGTATTCGTGGTGGACGAAGCGGCGTCTGGGTGGCTTATCTCCGCGTTCTCCAGTTTCCCCCGCCTCTCATTCCACCAACTGATCCATCACCTTTCTATTCATGCATTTCGCCTGCGTTTCATATCATCCTCTCTCTCACTCTCATACCACCCGCTTCCAGGTCTTCACTCTGTCCTGTCCATAGGGTTGTCTGCCCCCCGAAAGGTGTCTGACCCTAGGCACTGGCTTGTAAGTCATAAGGGGTGTAAGTCCTCCATATGGGGATGGTAATCAGCTAAAGAAGAGGAAGAACAAGGAATCTATGCTTTGCAAAGATATTCCTTGTAGTCGGAATGGGACTTTTATCAATGGCGATTCATGAAAATTTCTGGGTGCAGGAAATAATTCAGTGGTTAAGTGCAAAAAGGAAAATATTTCACATATCATAGTCTTCTACTTTGTGATAGATATTAATTATTTTTAATAAATGTTCAATTGTAAAGGCATACAATACCAGCTTATACCCACGACGTCTTTTTTGTGGATCTTCGTGTACATAACAATGTTACATGGTATTTGTTTCAGAAGTCCCCTAATCCACTATTCCCTGTACCAAATACAGATCCAGACCTAGATTCTCCAATTCGACGCAATTTAATTGCCATTGCTGCAGAAGTGATTCAAGTCAATGACGATTTTCCTTTTCTTTTCGAGCTTTCACAGTGTCAATGTAACAAACCATTACGTGCTTAGGCACATATAATATGAATGGTCTATTTGCTTTATCGAAAATTGACACATGACGTTAAGCGTCAAAAGAGCATTCTGCTCGCGATAGACATGTCAATGAATTTCTTAAGCATCACCCCAAAAATTGTATTTCAAAAGTAAAATTAATATGGCGTATTTATATTTAGTTTCATATAAATTTAATCTACTTTGTAGGTATTTTACGCAACTTAATATTAGCGCAAGAAAGAAAAAAATATAGCTGTTTTAATAACTCTCTTTTTAATTCAGAGGACCTCAAAACGTGTATTTACAATGAATTGGTATCGAATTTTTCGGTGAAAGCTACACCTTCTTTGCCTGCTATATGCATGTTAGAGAAAACAATAAAACTACAATTATAGGTCTCCCAAAGTAGCAGCACTGATCCGAATATCCGCTCGTAATGCGACAACGCGACGTGCATAAACAGGCCCATATTATACACCGTGTATATTGAGGTCAGCAAGTGTCGCGTATGTCGCGCGTATTGAAACACCAGGTGATGTGTTCTTCAGTTCGCGCGACACAGTGAGACGTTTGTGTGGACCGGTCGCGTCGCGTGGTGCAAATGCTTGCATTTAACTCAAAGTGCCTTCGGATTGTATCGCGCCACAATCGTTGGCATAAATGCGGCCTAAATAAAAACATATTCTTGCTGTACTCGGATGACAAGGCATGTATGAAGCGGTCTGATTGGTTTAAAATATGTTTGAGCCTACATATTTTGATTACATTAATTGCTTTGTGTTGCTGATGGTAGCAGTATATTAATTATGACATTTATTCTTTCATTTATAAACCGTTATGTATTATTGTCCTCTAAGTACACATGTACTTAATATCAAGATTCTCATGCTCGTTTTTATATTCAATGGATGATGCAAATAAATTACACACTCAGCACATTTACAGCACACAAAGTAACAAATATATGTCCTTAAATACATTTTTACTAGTTACAGAGGTACTCTTTAAGTACACTGTCCAATAATGAAAATGTTTCGACTCAAAAATAGTGTATTCTTATGAATGTCCATCTGATTAGTTAAATAACCATAAAATGAAAAATTAGCTCTTGCTTTGGAGTTCAAGTGACAAGTAATCTTTAGAGTCTATATTTTCAGTTTGAGGACATTTTTATTTTTAGGAATTGGCAGACCTGTCAACTAACAAAATACAATGTCCTTCAGCTGTTTACAGATTACAAACGTAAATATTGTTGCTGTGATAGTGAATTTCAGACTGTTTCTGTTGTAATTGGTGCAGAATTGATGTTTGAGTCCTTTAAGGTGTAAACTTTTATGAAAATGCCAGAAATTGTCACCCATTTTAGGCAACAAAGGAGAGGATAACTATTTTCAGTTGCTGTACGTCGAAAATCTAATATGTTGCACTCACATGTCTTTCTCTACTCTTATAGTAATTATTCTTACAAACTCTTATTCCTCAATCTTCTCCATGTTAGTCGAGATAAACATTTGTAGAAATTATAATTTTCTTTTAGGTGAAAGGGGAAAATGGGAATGCAGTAGGCTTTGAGCGATAGTCAAATCTTTTAAAGCTGGTTACTATATGAAGACTTTGAAATTCCGTTATCTTTGCACGGTCAAGAAATAAAAAAGGTGAATAACGACTTTCCATTTGAGAAAAGTATTGTAAAACTCACACAAATAACAAGAAATATATCCAAAATGGCTCACTCCACAAAATAATGCATATAGACATAACGTCTGTTTTGACGAGGACTACATTTTTGGATAGTAAGATTTGGTCTATCTCTTACGATTTACCAGTTATACAAAAATCATCCAGAGTAAACAGAGCTACATTCAAGATATGTTTCATTTGCAATAAAAATATCTCAAACATATGGCATTTTAATCAAAATTGTTAGAGCCATTTTTGGGAAATTCAAAATTTTCGAAAAATGCTCTATGTGACTTTTCTTCAAAATCTTCGTGCCGCATCCTTGTGATATATTAAATTAAATACCAATTTGGTTCCGACTTTTCGTTTTTGAGTGATGCTGTTCAGACACACACACACACACACACACACACACACACACACACACACACACACACACACACACACACACAGTCACACACACACACACACAGTCACACACACGTATCTTTTCTAAAACTTTTTTTTCCTTGGACTCAGAGGGCCTCAGTTGTTTGTAGTGTTTAACGCCCGCTTTTACTACTACGGCTCCGCAGGCGGTGACACTGATGATACATGGAATGAAGATGGAGCACCGGTGGAATGAGATGGCGGGGGAAACCGGAAGAGGGCCTCAAAATATATATTTCCGGTGAAGTGAAATCTTGATATCGAATATTTCGGTCGAATACATTTCTTCCCCTACTTAATATATGTAATAGAGAAAGTAAAAACAGCATTAACTCTGGCGCAGTAGGTCTGTTAAATTCCATTTTCTCCACTCCCACGTAGACTTTTCCCTCCTTGTTCTGGAGCTGTCAGCAACAAACAAGGGGAAAGATACCATCAGGAAATTACTGTAATGATATCAGAGCAATGCTTGGGGATTACTTCTGATCTCTGTATAGGGTTGCTCCTGAACCCACGCACAAGAGGCAAATCAATAAACAAGGAACTTATGAAGCCACCACATGATTCTCTTCCCACTCAACTACCTGCCAGGGGCTGTTCTCTCAATTTAGATCACTTAGAATGTAACGGTTAATAATCAAATTCAATTGCTATTTCAATGTTTTTGGCATATTTAATTTAGATTTATCGTTTTCTCTTAATCTTCTAAAATAAAATACTTCTACCCGTTGTATGTCACAGAAACTAGAGTAAGAACCTTTTTATTTGTCACATTCGTTTTCCTCAACCCAAAATTAGCAACATTTAACTCATAAAGTAAGGAAACATTACATTTCTTTTGTTGGCTAGTGATATCATTCCAGCACAGTGATGTCCTACCCTGTCCTTTTGAAGACGATTAGCCACTACTTCCCCATCTGCTCTTTCAGTCACAGGGTGAATCAGTACTCTCCTGTGACGTGTAGAAACACAACCAGACAGTCAGTGTCCAGTAATGGACACAAACAGGCGATTCCATGGCAGTTTGCAAGTCATATCTTGAATTTTCTGTGAATGCCCTCAGAAGGCCTTTTCACTCTGGATGATTTTTGGATGAATGGTGAACAGTAAGAGACACAGAAGTTGTTACTAAACAAAACATTTGATGTGTTGCACTCACATAACTTTCTCTACTCTTGTACTAACCATTCTTACAAACTCTTATTCCTATATCTTCTTCGTGTTAGTTAAGATGAACATTTGTACATAATTATCTTATTGCTTATTTCCTTGTAGGTGCAAGGGGAATATTAGAATACAGTAGGCTTTGAGTGTTAGTCAAGTGTTTTAAAGCTTTGAGATTCCGTTCTCTTTGCACCCTTAACATATAAAAAAAAAAGAACAGCCATGTTCCATTTCACGAAAGTTTTAAGTTTTCCGAAACACACACATAAGAAGGAATATCTCCAAAATGGATCCCCTGCAAGAAAATTTATTTGGACATAAATTGTGTATTTTAGCAATATCAACATTTTTTGTAAAGTAAGATTTTGTCTATCTCTAACGGTTTACCAGTTATGCAAAAGTATTCCAGCACAAATACGACTACAGGGGCTATAGTCAGAAAATTCAAGATATACATATTTTCATTTGTCATAAAAATATCTCAAACATATGACATTTTCAAGAAAATCAAAATTTTCGAAAAATTTTCCATGTAAAGGGTAGTTTAGGGTGGGGCTATTTTCTTCAAAATCTTCGTTGGTATTTAAGTTTACTGTCATTCAAGGATGCGACATGAAGATTTTGAAGAAAATAGCCCCACCCTAAACTACCCTTTACATGGAAACTTTTTCGTAAATTTTGATTTTCTTTGAAATGGCTCTAACAATTTTGATTAAAATGTCATATGTTTGAGATATTTTTATGACAAATGAAATGTATATCTTGAATTTTCTGGCTATAGCCCCTGTAGTCGTATTTGTGCTGGAATACTTTTGCATAACTGGTAAACCGTTAGAGATAGACAAAATCTTACTGTACAAAAAATGTTGATATTGCTAAAATACACAATTTATGTCCAAATAAATTTTCTTGCAGGGTGATCCATTTTGGAGATATTCCTTGTTATGTGTGTGTTTCGGAAAACTTAAAACTTTCGTGAAATGGAACATCGTTGTTCATTTTTTTATATGCTAAGTGTGCAAAGAGAACGGAATCTCAAAGCTTTAAAACATTTGACTAACACTCAAAGCCTGCTGTATTCTAATATCTCCTTTGCATCTACAAGGAAATAAGTAATAAGATAATTTGTACGAATGTTTATCTTAACTAAGATGGAGATATAGGAACAAGAGTTTGTTAGAATGGTTAGTACAAGAGTAGAGAAAGTCATGTGAGTGCAACACATCAGATTTTTGAGTTATGCTGTCCACAGACACACAGACACACACACACACACACACACACACACACACACACACACACACACACACAGATGCACACACGGGCCTTTTTTAAAAAATGCTTTTTTTTTTTTTTAATTCAGGGAGCCTCAAAACATACATTTCCGGTGAAATCTCAACATCGAATTTTTGGGTGGAATACAATACTTCCCCTACTTACCAGTAGAGTAAGTAAAAATGTGGATCTCGTTAAAATACAGAATTTGTGTCAAATACGTTCTTTTAAAGTGAACCATTTCCGGGATACTCTTTATTATTTATATGAATTTGCCAATACTTACACTTTTCTCAAATGGGAATATGTTACTCGTTTTTTATCTCTTGGCCTTGCAAGGAGAACGGAATTTCCAATGCATTTCATAGCCACAAGCCCTTGAAACAATTGATTATCGCTTGCGGCCTATTTTATTCCCAGTTGCCTTACACCTACAAGAAAATTAACATAAGATAATGCTTATGTCGATTATAATAAAATAGACAGCGAAATAAGCATTTGCAAGAAAGTTTTTGTAAGAGTGAGTATAGCTCTATATTTATTTGCAAACAGAGTTTCTCCAACTATCACTTGGTGTATCTTTTAAGGCTATGTGCTTCGACATTGTCGGCAAATATTGATAGAATTCTTAAACCTAAACATTACCAAAGAAGTCACTAATGAACATATTCGCATAAGATTTGAAAGTGGTTTCGTAAATCAAACGCAACGTACGTATAAAGAAACCGCCAATGCAACACACTGCAGTTCTGAGTGTTAAAGAGGGGCATAGTCGGCGTATAGTGAAAGGAGGTAAATCCAACCTCCCCCCTTTTTTTTGCAAACGGACATCGTTGGACAGTCCATTCTTCCAATGTTCATCCAAATTAAAGTTTTATAAACAGCATTACTTTGTTCAGCTAGAGTAGCGGGATGGCTCAGGCGGTAGCGTCTGTGACCCGCATTCAGGGGGTCGCGGGTTCGATCACCGTGGCCGCGCGCTCTGACATGGGTTTTCTGTGGTTTCCTCATGTCACCTTGGTGAATGTTGGGCTGCATTATTTCATACCACGGTTTCCTTTCCATCATTTCCCTTCATTCCAGATGGCGTGGTTGACTGCGCGTGGTAACTGCTGTTCTCGGCGCTAGGTGGCGTTATCCTCCTACGGGGGTGGGGGGCGCCTAGTGCGATACCGGACCCGCAGAGTGATGGCTGCTTGGCGGGGCCTGGCGCTGCAATGAAGAGATCTCTGCATTTGTTAGGGACTACCGCGCGTCTCTGTGGCCTGTCTAGCTGCGACCCTATGTGACACCTTCGGTTCCCTCATTTCATCCTTGCCTCCTGGAGGGTGGTAGCCACAATAGAGCTGTGTAGGTCAAAGTGAGCGAGGTGTCCCTCTGGGGCTGACCCTTTACCTTTGTTCTAGCTAGGGCTTGTATGCGCAAAATAAAATTACTGTTTCATTATGTAACCTACACCAAATTGGCACGGAGACTTATTAACAAACCTGTAGCTAAGTCATCTCACTTAAACCTCAAAAACCCAATGTACTAGGTAACCTAAAACTCGTACACGCAATTCTCCTGCTAAACCGAAACAACCCTTTGATATGAATATTCTTGACTATAGAGCTCGGAAATTAGTGTGCATCTATGTGATAAAAGTAAGATTATAGTTTGTGTGCATCTGTCATATATACATGAGAAAAATCTTATGGGTTGGGTTCAAATGTCTTCCTTTACCCGTTACAGTTTATGTAGTGTTTAAAGTTTTTATGAACCTTCTACTGCAGTGTATAGTTAACGAACGCTCAATTTTCAATGTAGTACACGTTAATGGAATAAAGTACGTACAAGAAAGATAGAGGAAGATGAATCGACAGATACTTAAAACCGGTTCGGTGATATTCCATAGTCTTTACATTAGAAATAACTGAATAAGAAATCTCGCACGATTTTCTCTATTCACTCTTACATAAGCTATTCTTAAAAACGTTTATTCTTCTATCTACTTCATGATAATTAAGATAAGCATTTGTAGAAGTATTTTATTGAGTATTTTTCCATAGATGCAGAAACCGAATTGAGTAAAATATGTGGTTTGGCAACATCTCTCAGTGTCTTATCGTTTTACGAGGATCTCGTAAGGGGTGAGGCATGTCTACTGACCAATGAACTGCTGACAGTTACAATACGCGGCTAGAGGGGTGGCGCTATAATAAGAAGAGGGAAGGCTGGGGGGGGGGGGTTAGATAATCCTGGTCTAAAATTATAGTCGCGTTTTAATTTTCTTTAGGTTTATCTCCAAATTCTCAGTGCCTATTATGGAAAAGGTAATTGTTGCTTGAAATAAACAACATTTCTTGGGTTAATCAATTCCGTATTGTAAGAAAAGGTTTAATTTTGTCCTTAGAATCACAAAAACATCTAAACTTTTAGAGTAAAGATAATGTAACATATATTAAAAATATAAAAAGTTTAATTCTGCCGCAAATTCTTCCTATATTTATACTGGGATTGAAATTCGTATCGAAATAGCCTTAATCTGTGCATTACGTTATACTCCCTTCGTCCCAAGTTATGGTATAGACAAAAGTTCAAAGTGTGGGATTACGGCGCATGCGCAGCTATTACCTGTTCTGTATACGCCTGATGTGCAGTATGGTAAGAGGCTTTCACTGTGCGGACGCCCTCTGTCACAATGTGTAGCAGTAAACAGAACTATGACCCATTTACCTAGTGTAATATGAGCGAGAATTAGTTGGCCACCAGCAGTGGCACTCAGCCTAAGGACAAGGAGTTATTAACCCAGTCAAACGTCACAGGAACCACAAATAAACAATTGACAGTTGAGTGCCGTAATGCTATTCTGCAATTTCTACTGCAATACAAGAAAGGTGGAACTTTCCAGAGGGACGTTATTAAGAGAGCTGCAGATCACTTTCAAGTAACACCATTGAATGTTTCTCGTATTTGACACCGGGCTAAGGAGCAGCATGATAAAGGCAAGCTATGTCCTGATGTTAATCCTAGAAAGATAGGAAATTGTGGTCGCAGATTATTCTGTGCAATTGAGTAAAACAAAGGACACTCCGTTACACAAACGTGGAACAATTCGCTCTTTAACACGTGCCATTGAAGTGCCTAAATCAAGCCTCTTTTGATATTTCAAAGAAGGTAAAACAATCAAACGAGTTTCATCCCTACTGAAGCCTCTTCTAACGGATGGAGAAAAAAAAAAAAAAAAAAAAGTGGACGTTTGCAAATCTGTTTGTCCATGGTGCAGAGTACTAGTAAATTCAGAGCTATGTACGATTACGTGTACATTGAGAAACGGTTTTATTTCTCAAAAGTACAGCAGAAATATTATCTCGTGCTTGATGAGGAGCCTCCACAACATCAATGAAAAGCAAACGATTCACACCCGAGATCATGCAAGACCAAGGTGGGATTCACACAAGCAGCAATGGTTTAATGGATGATAGGCATCTGGCCATTCATTGATGTGATCGAGGCAAAAAGAAGCAGCAAAAATCGACCACGTGGAACTCCCGGCATCAGCTTTAAGACATCTGTGACAAAATGACATTCGAGGTCTGCTTATCCAAAACGTCATTCCAGCTGTCCAAAACAGTTTCCTGCACGTCGAAAGAAGACAATACAATGACCACAATTTAGCAGGACAACGCAAAACCACACTGTTCTGACCAAGATCCTGAAATCCTTGCAGGAGCAAGAAGAAATGGATGGAATATTGTCTTCAAGCGGCAGCCATCCAACAGCCCAGATTTAAATGTTTTGGATCTCCGTTTTTTCAATGCAATCCAATCTTTGTAGCATCAGAAAAATCCAAGATCACCACAAGAATTGACTGCGTTGCCGAAGCATTCAACAGCCTTCCCAGGGACAAACTGAGTGATGTTTTCCTCTCTTTGCCTTTGTCTTGATAGGAAGCAATGCATACCAGCTTTCACATTCGGGAAAACATGAACAAAGACGTTCAGGATTGTTATCTGAATCTCTTCAGTGTAAACACGAGGCTATATTTCTCGGGATATTTAGCAAGATACCTCGCGGTGGAGGCGCTGCTATCTGTTTACACCTTTCTATTGACGACCACAAGGGAATGCCACAAAAACATGTACACTATTTGAAGCAGAAAATGTGCTACGCTAAGTAGCAGAGCAAAGTATGACTTATTTAATTCTAAAGTGAAGATTCCGATTCCTGCATATCCGCCTCACTTGCTGTATCTGTAGAGTTTCCATCTGTGGTACTGTCATCTAAAGGATGGATATCAGCTGTTATGTCTTCATCACTTGCTGTATCTGTAGAACTGCCGTTGTCATCTGCGAAATCCACAAAACTGACCGAAGTATTTGCTTCTTCATTACTGCTATCCAAATCACATTGATTACTATTCGCTCTATATCTTCCTGCATTAAGGCGTCTCGATGCCAGTATTCTTGTTCTGTGGATTTCACTTTGATTCACGCGTTTTTCCAATCCTGTTCAGTGGTATCATTTAAACACTGCCTGGTTAGTCCTTTAAGTGCGCTTAAAGTAATGGATCACACATTTTTCTGCTATTTTTGCTTGATTATATTCCATATTAATTCAATTAGATCACAATGACAAGGTGGTAATCTTAGGACTTCAAACACATGGCCTTTCAAAACTTTATCTGCGGTATACACTGGAGGTTTTTTGTTTGCTTTGGCAACTACCATCTCCCTCTTGGTTAAATATTCTTCAAAGTCCAAACCATTATCCTTCAACCATGCAAAAATCTGTTCTTTCCGTGACGCCATTGTTGGAGCTTTGTTTTCCTACACGGTGTGGTAAGGTACATTATCGAGCACAACAATGCTATTGGGCGGGAGGTTTGGTATAAGCCTTCCAATGAGCCATTTTTTGTAGCTTTTCATCTCACTGGGTAATCTTCTGCTTCTTGAAGTCGTAGATTAATTCTGATTCTTTGATGAAACCCATCTCACCGCCAGCATACACCACTATTGCTCTTTGCCCAGCAGATTTATTCAGTAAAACTCCTGGAATACCATCATGTTGCCAACACTTCTTCACAGTATAGTGTGCATGTACACAAGTTTCATCGGTATAAATTAGCGGTTTCTTAGGTCCTTTTCATTACTTCTTAGAGCCCGTAAATAGGCTGCTCTACGAGCCAGTATATCCTGGCGTTCCACTAAAATCTGTCGCATATTCTTACATGTTTTGAAACTAAATCCCATTTTCTTTAATATTCGCCAAAATATTTTGTGTCCACCACTGAAATTAATTTCCTTCTTTGCTGCATGGTACAACTTCTTCACTGTTAGAACTCTGTTACGCAGCTCATAATATTCCAAAAATGTTCTGCGAACGACGCACTTAACAAAATCGGCCATTTCAAACCTCTTTTTCCGATTCTGTTGTTTTCCTGGAGCAGTAACTCGTGTCCCTGAAATACTTGCTTTTTCAAATTCTTTAGCGATCCTTTTTACTGAGATTTCACTTTTTTGCTTTCTCTACTACATATAGTAAGGTAGAGGAAGTATTGTATTTCACCCAAAAATTCGATGTCGAGTGTGTGTGTGTGTGTGTGTGTGTGTGTGTGTGTGTGTGTGTGTGTGTGTGTGTGTCTGTGTATCAGTCTGTGGACAGCATAACTCAAAAATGAAAAATCGGTTAAACACCAAAGTTGATCTTTCAAGGATGCGATACGAAGATGTTGAAGAAAATTCTCCCACCCTAAGCTGCCCTTTACATAAAAATTTTTTGGAAAATTTTTATTTTCTTGGAAATGGCTCTAACGATTTTGATCGAAATGCCATATGTTTGCGATACTTATATGACAAATGAAATTTATGTCTTGAATCTTCTGGCTATGGCCCATGAAGTTCTATTTACACTGGATAACTTTTGCATAACTGCTAAACCGTAAGAGACAGAGCAAATCTTGCAGTACAAAAAATTTAGATCTTACTAAAACACACAATTTATATCTAAATACATTTTTTGTAGAGTGAATAATTTCGGAGATATCCCGCGTTGTTTCTGCAACTTTTGGTGAACTTACACCTCTGTCAAAAGGAACATCGTTATTAATTTTTTATATGTTAACCGTGCAAAGAGAATGGAATTTCAAAATTTTAAGAGATTTGACTATCGCTCAAAGCCTAGTGTATTTTCATATTGCCCTTGCACCTACAACGAAATAAGCAATAAGATAATTTCTACAAATGCTTATCTCAAGTAACACGAAGAAGATAAAGGAACAAGAGTCTGTAAGAATGCTTTGTACAAGAGTAGAGAAAGTCATGTGAGTGCAACACATCGGATTTTCATACTGCTGTAGCCGTTCTAGCTACTACTCTTTGTAAAGGAAGAACTAGGCCGTTTTTCTTTTCTTCCGTGCAGAACTGGAAAGAAATTGTAAATAATATTTCTGCTTTGAGAGTTTAAAACTCTCCGCGGTGACTTTTTCGGAATATGCACGTTTAAAGACTGCTATTTGAGACACCCACTTTGTCATATTACGCTACACTGCACCAATGTACTCACCGCAGTTCACAATTAGATAAACAACTCAATATGCAGCCTGTAGCCATCTCTTGAAACACGTCTGGTAAACAAGTATCTTGCTAAATGTCCCGGGTAATACAGATGACACAATCAACCTTAGTCATATGATGCTGGTAACTTAAAAAGTATAAGAATGTCCAGGGTAAAGGTTACAAATGCCAAAAAAGTAGGAGTATGAAGTATTATTTTATTTAGTGTTTAATAAATGACTATTTAACAGATACACATAAATCATAGATTGAAGGCAGAATTTAAGCAACAGTTTGTTCACAAAAATCACAGCGTCTTTGTTTTTAATTTTTTACATTTATTGTGTTGGCACTGATACAGTTTCCCGTCTGCTCCTCAATTATGCTGTAAAAGTCTAAATATTGTAAAATATAGCAATTTAACTTTTTGGAATGTACGGAGGGAGTGTTATAATACAGTTTCTGCTTTCGAATGAAATGTTTTCTTCTAATACCTGTGCAACAAATCGCCTCTCTTAGGTGCCATTAACGAGCAATTCCGCGCGTGACTGACATTTACACTACATTTTCTTCTTAAAATGTCTGCCTAATGGTCAATATAGGTGTAAAAATGTTATTTTAACGACATACGATGACAGAGAATACAATGGCGGTTGTGATAGGAAATATAAAAACCTTAAAAAGTGAAACAATTATTTTATAATGAGCGCTAAACTTTTCGTGACTAACTGATATTTTTGTCAACTGCAGGTCCAACTTCAAACGTTTGTCCTCCGTTTTGTCTGAACGTTTTCTTATTTGATTTGTTCTGAAAAATCACTTGAGAGAGGAACTTCTAAGCTTTCAAATTACCTGAAAAAAGGTTTGGCATGTTATTCTCATCTGGAGATATTATTCAAAAGGTCAGCGTGACTAACTGACATGACTTTGTGACTAACTGACATTTGCGAAAATTGTAATACCTTGTCTTTGTTTTACATGGTATAACATATGGTAAACCATAGTGATACGTATTATACGTTACATACAATAATAATTTAATATTTTGTTGTTTAACGACGCTGTCAATTGCCAGGATCACATCAGCGTCGCCGGTGTGCCGGAATTTTGTCCCGCAGGAGTTCTTTTACATACCAGTAAATCTACTGACTGGAGCTGTCATTTTTAAGCACACTTAAAAACCATCGACCTGGGCCGGATTTGAACCCGCGACCTTGGGAACAGTAGGCCAGCGTCTAACCAACTAAGCCACCCAGACCGACACGTTACATACAATTAATACACACAGGTGTGTAATTGCATTTATCGTTTTAAGAAGAATCATATCCTTTGGAGAAGCATTAGTCATGCAACATAAACAGAATAAACAGATGTTGACAGCTCTAATTTCTTATCACAGTTACATCATTGCAAGTATAAAAAGCTGACTCAAAACTATAACAAAGACGACACATGAGAGCACACAGCACACAGCACATACCTGTAACACACTCTGGATTGGACTCCTTATAGTGCAGGAACGTTAAATGCAGTAGCCCCGCAGTGCATGCGCAAATCACTACACTGTTTTTATTTCCGAAAGTTGTGCATCATTCTGATACTTTCCGCACATGAAAGAAAAGCATGTTCCATAACATTTAAACCTAATATTTTCACATAAGGAACCCGCTGAGTGGATGGCATAGGTGAAATACGATCAGATCTTTTGTCAAGAAATTCTTTTGCTTCTTCAATTTCAGGCAGAGAAACTTCAAGAACACATATTTTGGTTTTCTTTCTAACAGTATTAACAAATTCTTCAGCACTCTGAATCTTCCTGCTTTCGCAGCTGTCCATGCCATCCTCTTCACTTGTCCTCCAATCGCATCTACTGTCCCCTTTCCGTGATAGGATTCGAAGAAGTGCCATTCAATTTGGATTCCAAATACTTCGGAAAGATATGTCACATGGCTCAATGTGTATTTCTGCTTAAGATGACAAGCAGCTGCATCAGAAAACACTTTCATAAGTTCAAGATTCGGAACAATGTCCAATATTTCCGAAAATATATTCCTTAAGCAAATATCAATTGCATATTTGTTATGCGATACATAATCAGACACCAAAGCAAAAGATTTTTTTCTGAATTTCACCAATATCTTCTTTCCTATGCCAAGCAACAGCAGTAAATATTGAGATCTGTGTATTGTTCCAGTGGGCAGCTCCTTGCATGTGTAGTTCTCAAAGAAGTCGATCTGTATCACAGCTTCACTAATTGCAACATTTTCCCGAGCCTTCTTAAAGGCCTCGGATTGCTGTCTTTTTACATAAACGTGATTTAGGAAACGTGGCAGGCAATTGCTCAGTTCTTCAATGCAGTCTTTTACAGACCCATTTTTAACTTATATTTCCATTCTTCCATTACGTGAACTCCACAGCTTCCATTCGCATGGAGAATTAGCAAGTTTATCCGAAATGTGTGCTCCACTCAATCCCGGGCAGTTGGAGCATCCTCCCTGCACACATTCACTCGATTTCTGATCACAAACCACTTGTGCTATGAACTTACGAAATTCAGTCTCACTGAGTACGTGATTTTTACACAATGCTTGGAGAAGAAACTTCGTATTTTCATGTATAATGGATGTGCACACATTATGTGGGATCTGACTTTGAAGACGCACGTGAGCAGGGCGTAATTCAACGAATTTTGTCAACCCCACGGACATTTCTACTCGGTCTTGTAGAAAGAGTGCATTTGCTTCTTTTGTTTCTCGCTGAACATGGATTTCAATAAAATCAGCTCTTCCAGGAGCTTGGTAAGATATTGAATCATCTTGATAGAACTTGATGATTGCACTTTTAAGTTCCTCTGATAGTTGTTTTCCTGATACCGGGACAGAATGCTTTGGTTTTACAACATGTAATCCCTCTTCAACTGCTAACTTACGAATCATTTCTTTTCTTTTACGTGGAGATTGCGGCAGTCCTTCCTCAATAAATAACGAAATAGCGTTTGCTTTTGAAAGCGGTTGATGTTGATGGAGTATCCTTATCAATCCCTTCTTGGTCTCTTATCTTCTGTCTTTCCCACTGTGCTTGCTTATATCTCCTATATTCAGCTTTGAGGTGTTCTCTTCCTTGTTTTGTTTGTTTCATTATTTCTCTTTCTTTCCTCATAGTCACTTATTTTTTCCTTCCATTGTGCATAACTGCCTTGCTCTTTCAGACATTGTTTGTATTCACGTTGTCTTTGGGCTGGTGTTTTAGCCATGGAGTCAGAAACGGACTGATACGTCTATCCTGACTGAAGTCTCAGAAGCAACTGTACGCGGGGTGCCCGCACTAACTGTCCGTTAGTCACGTGTTTTGTGGGAAAATTAATGACTATAGAGGAAAACTTTCTGATACTTTTTTATTTGTTGTATTGTAATGACGCAGAATCAAAAAGGATATTTATTTCAGTCTGTTACTTTTCCCTCCAGAGGACTTTATCCTTATTTACCGTGACTAACTGACATTGACACGCAGTACTAATTAAAGAGGCTCTAAGGATTATTTATGAATGTCGAAAATTATTAGCCATATACACGTTTGGAAGAAGAAGAGTCATTGTGTGATGTAGAAAACAAAAAAATTAAAACAATTGTACATAGCTTCTGAAACATTGATATGAAAATCACCGTTATTCGCGCTTATTTTTAGTGTTTTGGAAATATATGGCTAAGAAGTGAAATTTGAACCCATATTCACGTTAAAAACATTTATTTTTCACTTCATAAGATACTTTGGAGTATCTAGCATCATCTTTCCTCAGTAAAAAAAGTGAAATATTAATTTCAAATTTTAACACTCGGTACAGACATTTTAAGAAGAAAATGTAGTGTAAATGTCAGTTAGTCACGCGCGGAATTGCTCTATATGAGATCTTATCTGCCTATTACGGTTTACCAGTTATGTAAAAGTCATCCAGAATGCAGAGGACTTCAGAGGATGTTCCCAGAAAATTGAAGATTTACGCGTCATAAATATGTAGTATTTTAATCAAAATACAAAATTAATCAGAACCGATTTTGAGAAAATTAAAAAGAACAATTGTTTTAAAATCTGAAGTGTATTTTGAGTACGGGATCTTCTCAAAAATCTTTTTATTTGGTATCGCATCTTTGGAAGATATTGAACATAAGTACCAAGCTTTATGTGTACTCGAGTTTTGGTTTTAGAGTTATGCTGCTCAAAGGCAGACAGACAAACAAAAGTCAGACAGAGAGACAGGCAGAAGTCAGACAGGAAGACAGATGGATAGACAGACACACACAGACACACACACATACACACACGCACACACACGCACATACACACACACACACATTCGTAGGTTCGGCGCGGCGCGGCCCGGCCCAGCTTTATTAAAGCCCGACCCCGAGAATAACTTATACTATACCACCGAACCCGGAGTCAATTGTGTAATTTTGTTTAAACATTATTTTGCACTTATTGACATTATTTATTATTATTATTATTATTATTATTATTATTATTATTATTATTATTATTATTATTATTATTATTATTATTATTATTATTATTATTATTATTATTATTATTATTATTATTATTATTATTATTATTATTATTATTATTATTATTATTATTATTATTATTATTATTATTTGAAACGTGTCAGCAGAATAATAATGCAGAATTCCTAGTAAAGAAATGCTGCGATATGTGTGCTGCCCTCGAAATTTCTTCATCGGTGATTAAAAAATATGATAAATTATTCTAGGCCTCTTAATTTTCAAGCCTGGGCCGGGATCACTCCGGACAAGCAGTTTCCAAATTATGTCCCAAGACTTGGCCCGAGCCCGCGGAGACCTCTAGCACTGCAGGCTTAAAATATTGTGACTTTTTGTGTTGTTGTGAAGTAAAGACGACAGATGTAGTCGAGATAAAGAAACACTTTTATTTCCGTAAACAGTAACTTTGTACACTCGTTGCAACAACAAGAAAGTCTTTTTGATTCTCCAACAGCACGGCTCCGAACTCGTAACACAAAGAACTAACTCTTCTCCGTCGGCACGACTCCTCAACCTTCACATACGTCTGACTCCTCCGTCGGCACGACTACTCAACCTTCACATACGTCTGACTGACTCTTCTGTCGCACTTTACCGCTATTTATATCTCCCAGGCACTATTCTGGAAGCTTCAGGAACGTTCAGTTATTGCGGCGAGATACAAAGCAGAGAAGATTCTCGAAGTGTCTATCCTTTTCTCTCTTTCGGCAAGCGCCCCAACAATGCGGCCATGCTCTGTCTCTTTCCTTCGGCTCCTTTACGGTAGTGCCGACAATAATGCGATGGGTGACACTGCTGTTGTCGGCAATTAGATGCGGCGGGCGCGGTGACACTGCTCCCTCCTCAGAGCTGGTCGTCCCGACCAGCACTATCACTGCGGCATCTCCCTTGCGCCCCGGTGGACTAACCCATCGAACCTCTTCTCCAGGAGGCACGATCCTAGGTATCGCTGTTGGATAGTGTCCCTTGGTCCGGGTAGGACGATGTATGCCATCCTGCTTCAAAATTCTGCAACAGTACCGCCGGTCTTGACGGTCCCTCGTCCAGTTGCCCTTCTTCCTGGTGTGTTGACGGGCCATCCTGCGCACTTGGAAACGGCTCACTAGGTACCATGTCCGCCGACCTCTCTGGCGCACCTTCGCAGCCACCTTGCTTCCGATGGGTCCGGCAACAAACCCCACCACATCCGCGCGAGTCGCTTCCACCGCTGCACTCGTCTTCACTCGTGCTCGGCACAGCCTCTCCTGTATCCTGCCGTCCAAGATGATGTCCACCATTCTTCCGTTCACGGCACTATGTGTCAGGTGATTGGATGGCTCTGACGGTCCCCCCATGTCACACGCCAAGTCGGTTCTCACGTGTTGCTCGTTTGCTTGTGCGCTTCCCTGCTGATCGTCCTCCACGTCATATCCTGTTTGGTTACGTACCCAACACACTCCTCCAGAGGATCCTCGATGACGTCCCTGAACTGCCCCTTTGTCTTCCCCGAGACGTTCACTTTCGTTATCTGAAACGGGCGCAACTGTCGCCTCGGCCACTAGGTGCTCCCTCCCCGGGTCTGTGCTATTCCGTCTGCCCCTGGCATCCAGTACTTTGACGCTCTCGTCAGCTCTTACTACCAGGGCGCCAAGACGTTCCCCGTCGTCCTCCACGACGTCTACATGCTGGCAGAGGTCTTCCACCTTTTCGCCGAGTTCTTCCACGCCTTCCGTCACGCCAATCAGTTCGCCGAGTTGTTCCACGTCTTCCGTCATGCCAATCAGTTCGCCGAGTTGTTCCACGTCTTCCGTCACGCCAATCAGTTCGCCGAGTTGTTCCACGTCTTCCGTCACGCCAATCAGTTCGCCGAGTTGTTCCACGTCTTCCGTCATGCCAATCAGTTCGCCGAGTTGTTTCACGTCTTCCCTCACATCATCTGAAACGGGCGCAACTGTCGCCTCGGCCACTAGGTGCTCCCTCCCCGGCTCCGCGCTATTCCGTCTGCCCCTGGCATCCAGTACTTTGACGCTCTCGTCAACTCTTACTACCAGGGCGCCAAGACGTTCCCCGTCGTCCTCCAAGACGTCCACGTGCTGGCAGAGGTCTTCCACCTTTTCGCCGAGTTCTTCCACGTCTTCCGTCACGCCAATCAGTTCGCCGTCAATTTTCGCCGATAGCTCCGTCTTCATCTCTTTCAGCTCGGCAGCGAGGTTGTCGTTTCTCGTCTTCATTTTGGCAACGAGGTTGTCGTTTCTCGTCTTTATTTTGGCAGCGAGGTTGTCGTTTGCCGCTTCATTTCGGCGACGAGGTTGTTGTTTGCCGTCTTCATCTTGGACATTTCTGTCTTGATTTCGGCGAATAATTCTTTCATCATTGCCATCATCCTGGTTTCCGAATCTCCCTCCATCTTGGTTCTAACGTTGCAACTTCTAACGACGATGTAACGAAACTAGAAGCAATCCGACGGATCCCACTCCTGACACCAGTGTGACTTTGGTTGTGTTGAAAAGTAAAGTAGACAGATGTAGTCGAGATAAAGAAACACTTTTATTTCCGTAAACAGTAACTTTGTACACTCGTTGCAACAACAAGAAAGTCTTTTTCGATTCTCCAATAGCACGGCTCCGAACTCGTAACACAAAGAAGTAACTCTTCTTCGTCGGCACGACTCCTCAACCTTCACATACGTCTGACTCCTCCGTCGGCACGACTACTCAACCTTCACATACGTCTGACTGACTCTTCTGTCGCACTTTACCGCTATTTATATCTCCCAGGCACTATTCTGGAAGCTTCAGGAACGTTCAGTTATTGCGGCGAGATACAAAGCAGAGAAGATTCTCGAAGTGTCTATCCTTTTCTCTCTTTCGGCAAGCGCCCCAACAATGCGGCCATGCTCTGTCTCTTTCCTTCGGCTCCTTTGCGGTAGTGCCGACAATAATGCGATGGGTGACACTGCTGTTGTCGGCAATTAGATGCGGCGTGCGCGGTGACACTATGTATTTCCGGTGAAGTCTCGATGTTGATTTTTTTTTTTTTTTTTGCCTTGATACAATATCTAAGTCTCTGCCTACTACATACACAGTAGGAAAAATAAAAATGAGAAACAGTTTTCACTATAAAGACCAGTATCGGTTTCTCGTGTTAACATTAAGGTTCATCAACTTAGTAGCATTGAAGAACTCGGCAAGATCACGGATAATTAGCACTTAGATGGTCGTGTCGGCAAAACCTCTGTATGTTGATGTCAACTTTAATTTTTAATCAAAATTACTTTCTGTACTAGGTATAGGTATAGTAAATAGAAGTGTGTGTGTATGTGTGTGTGTGTGTGTGTGTGTGTGTGTGTGTGTGTGTGTGTGTGTGTGTGTGTGTGTGTGTGTGTGTGTGTGTGTGTGTGTTTGTGTACAGCATAACTCGCAATCGAAAAGTCTGTTAAAACCATGCTTGGTATATAAGTTTAATACTTTTCAAAGATGCAACACGACCTTTTAAGGAAATTCCTGCACCCTAAACCACTCTTCACAATGAAAAGTTTTCGAAAATATTGGTTTTCTCAAAAATGGCTCTAGCGATTTTGATTAAAATGCACTATGTTTAAGGTATTTTTATGGCAAATGAACTTAGCATATATTTTGAATTTTCTCACTGTAGTCCTGTTTACTTTTGATGATTTGCATGACTGTTAGCAAGACTTAGACCAAATGTTACTGTACGAAACATTTAGAACCAGAAGTTATGTCCAAATGCATATTTTGTGGAGTGAACCATCTCAGAGATTTTCGTTTTTATTTGTGTGAGTTTTGCATAACTAAACTTTTCTCAAAGGTCGTTATTCACTTTTTATCTCTTGACCATGCAAAGAGAACGGAATTTCAAAGCCACCGACCAACTTTAAAAGATTTGACTATCGCTCAAAGCCTATTGTGCTCACATATTCCTCTTGCAGCTACAAGCAAATGTGCAATAAGATAATTTCTACAAGCGTTTATCTGTATTAACATGAAGTAGATAGAGGAATAAGAGTTTGGAGGAATAGTTAATACAAGAGTAGAGAAAGTAATGTGAATGCAACACATCAGATTTTATTTTTATAGTTCTGCTAGACTGTTATCTCCGTAAGATCTGCAGAACCTCGAAAATAAAATTGCGCAGAGATGCAACACACAGCAATGTAATTAAAAGCTGGAAGTTTGTTGTGGATGGCTACGTGAACAACTCATATCAAATGTTTTGTTAGTGAACTTTATCAGTTGTTTGCCTTGGTTTACAGTAAGGTGGGTGTCCTATACAAACTTTCGCTTTTTGGTGGAATTCGCCCAATGCCATGACCTTTAGTGCATGCCCCGCGATAGTAACTCAACATGACACCTTCCTATATCGCCACTGTTAATTGTTTAATTGTACCTAATGGATTTAGGGACACTGTCTGCCGAAACTTTTCTGATAAAGTCAAGGTTGAAGAAATCCACGACTATTAACGAGTACTGAAAGAAAGAGAGGAAATTTATTATTATTATTTCTTTTTTATTTTCTCTACTACGTATAGTAAGGTAGAGGAAGTATTGTATTCCCCTAAATATTTGATGTCGGGATTTCACCGGAAATATATGTTTTGAGGCACCCTGAATAAAAAAGAAGCATTTTTAGAAAAAGGTCCGCGTGTGAGTCTGTGTGTGTGTCTGTGTGTCAGTCTCTGGACAGCATAACTCAAAACCGAAAAGTCGGACAAAAACCAACGTTGATATTGAAGGCTAACGTATTTCAAGGATACGACACAAAGATTTTGAAGAAATTTCCTCCAATCTAGATTACCCTTTACATGGAATATATTTCGAAAATTTTTGTTTTCAAAAACGGCTCTAACAATTTTGGTTTAAAATGCCATATATTTAAGACATTTTTATGGCGAATGAAGTGTATATTTTGAATTTTTGGCTAAAGCCCATGTAGTTCTGTTTACTCTTTATGACTTTTGCCTAACTGGTAACCATAAGAGATAGATCAAATCTTATTATACAAATAATGTAGATCTCGTTAAAACACACAATTTATGTCAAATTATCTTTTTTTGTAAAGTGAAACATCCCGGAGATATTCATTCTTATTTGTCAGAATTTTGCAATGCTTTTAGACTGTTCTCAAATGGGAGGTTGTTATTGATCCTTTTATCTCTTGGTCATGCAAGGAAAACGGGATTTCAAAGGTATCATGTAGCGCCCTCTCTTAAAATACTTGACTGTCGCTTAAAGCCTAGTGTATTCCCCTTGCACCTACAAGAAAATTAGCAATAGGAGCATTTGTACAAATGTTTATGTGTATTATTAATATGAAGTAGATGGAGGACCAGGTGCTTGTAAGAATAGTTTTTGCAAGAGTAGAAATAGTCATGTGAATGCAGCACATCAGATTTGTTAACATTTTGCTAAATACATATTGCGTTTTATTGCATTTCATACTCAAACGTATAAACACTTGACACATTATTCTTTATTTAAATGTCAAACAAAGTATGTGTGTAAGAGATATCAGTTTTAGCCTTGTATCTCATATAGTTATAAAGATCAAAATCTCTTTCTGAGAAAAGTGGTTTTGAAGTAAGCAATGTGTTGAAAGTTGCATATACTGAAAGAAGACTCAATTATTGTATTGTGGATCTTGTACTTTCCTTACTCTGTCCTTCCTTTTTAATATTTTTGTCATTGCAGATACTATGTACTTTTCTGCTTCTGTTATTGTTGATTTATTGATTCTTTTTAACACTGCGATTTACTTCTTAATCAAATTATGTTTTAAGGAATCAAAATTATTAACAATAGCTAAAAGGGCGTGAAAGTGGTTCAAAACTAAATGTGTCGTTATTAAGCGTATGTTAGCAGAGTTATTATATTGTAACAAAACCTCGCGTTTAAGTTACCTTATTCATTATTTTCTTTACTTACTTTGGCCTCGAAAGTATCGAATAACACAAACATGATTCTCAAACGACTCTTTTTACATAAACTCAAACCGCTTCCGAAAACTAACACAAAGACTACATGACAAAGTAACAACCATAGAACAACAAACCTAACATAAACTCTAAGTTCTGAAATTCCCTGACGCAGGGCGCTGTTCAATGCCGCCTCTATTCTAATTGTATAGCACTCGTGTGCCAACGCGACAATATACTCAAATTACAAAATTAGGATATTTTTAACAGATATTTCTGATAAATGCTGTAAGAGCATATGCAAACCTTTATTTATTATGCTTCCACGCATGCTGCGAGTAGGCTAAGATGGAAAACAGATTTAAAATTCTGATGTGTTGCACTCACATGACTTTCTCTACTCTTGTACTAACCATTCTTACAAACTCTTATTGCTATATCTTCTTCGTGTTAGTTAAGATAAACATTTGTACAACTTATTGCTTATTTCCTTGTAGGTGCAAGCGGAATATTAGAATACAGTAGGCTTTGTGCGATAGTCAAATCTTTTAAAGCTTTGAGATTCTGTCGTCTTTGCACACTTAACATATAAAAAAATGAACAACGATGATCCATTTCACGAAAGTTCTAAGTTTTCCGAAACTCACACGCATAACAAGGAATATCTCCGAAATGGTTCACCCTACAAGAAAATTTATTGAGACATAAATTGTGTATTTTAGCAAGATCTACATTTTTTGTACAGAAGATTTTGTCTATCTCTAACGGTTTACCAGTTATGCAAAAGTCGTCCAGAGTAAATACGACTACAGGGGCTGTAGCCAGAAAATTCAAGATATACATTTCATTTGTCATAAAAATATCTCAAACATATGACATTTTAATAAAAATCGTTAGAGCCATTTTCAAGAAAATCAACATTTTCGAATAATTTTCCATGTAAAGGGTAGTTTAGGGTGGGGCTATTTTCTTCAAAATCTTCGTGTCGCATCCTTGAAAGACATTAAACTTAAATACCAACTTTGGTATTAACCGACTTTTCGTTTTTGAGCTACGCTGTCCACAGACTTGCGGACTGACACACAGACTGACAGACTGACACACAGACATACACACGGACCTTTTTCTAAAAATGCTTTTTTTGGATTCAGGGGATCTCAAAACATATATTTCCGGTGAAATCTCGACATCGAATTTTTGGGTGGAATACAATACTTCCCCTACTTACCAGTAGAGAAAGTAAAAATGCATTGCTATGGGAAATTTAATATCATGTGTTGCCATGGTAGTGCAGTTGGTTAATGTAGAGGCACGGTAAGCCCAAGATTCGTGGTTCAAATACGAGCTATGGAATGGAATTTTTCACAATAGGCACCTTCCCAATACGCATATTATTTGAGCTTCCTAAAATGAGCTTGTCTTAGCTTATTATAATTCTAACATAATACTGCCTTACGCTGTGGCGTTTATTCAATGATGCGTTTCTTATGGACCAAATCTCACTATTATTTCAGGTAAACGGTTATTTAGGTAAAAATCTGTAAAGAAGTTTAATATTTATGTAAACACTAATTATTACATTGTATTACTGGAATTATGTATTGATTAAATCATTGAGCATATCATTCTAATAAAGCTATATTAGTATTCGTAAATTGGCTTGCCGTTTCCAGTGATTTCGAAGAATGTTAAGAAAATCTTCTTTGCATGGTGTAAATAAAAAACGTTTGGAATATGAAAAATTTAATGTGCGCTTAACTTGTGATTGTGAATAAGGATGTGATGTGATTAATGTGTTGAGAAACGTAAAGGAGGTAAAATCAAACCCGTGTAGACATTAACTCTGCGATAAACTTTCAGCCGCTAATCAAACATGTTTGTTGGTAATTAGTTCCGTTTCGTTCCTTAGTTTACCCTCTCAGAGTTGTTGATCGAAATGCCTGTGATAAACCGCAGGTGGAAGTGATTTCAGCATGTCAAGACGCTATTTGCATTCGATGATATGGACCACCATAATAAACAGTTTGAAATCGCTGCATTATCGTGATAATCTTTTCCACCACTAAACCCTGTTTCATGTCATTTTGCCCTATATCTCTTAACTGTTGCGTTCACGAATCACCTCCAATTGGATATTGAGAAAGGTTGCTTCTGAATGGATGGTAGGGCAATACCAAGTAGTTTCTTATTTAACTAGATCATTTATGTTAATTTATTTGAAGGAATTTGTCATATTACATGTTTATAACTGAATGAATAATGCTGTGTTATACTTATATGAGTAGGGTAAAGATGCCTAATTCCGTGATACGCCTAACACCGTGATACAAAGTTCAGTTTCCTGCCATGGTTTTATTGTGCAATAGTTAGTAATTCTGAAGCATCCAACAGATAGCTGAACCGTTCCCGTAGTTGTTGAGAAAGGAAATGGCTATGGAATATGTTGTTTAATGAATCTGATGAAACGATCGAGACTCTGTGAGCATGGAACTTCCTGCCTAAGAAACATTTTCAATTAATTTCAAACAATTAATTGGAGGTAAATACAAAGGTAATAATGTTAATAACGCTTTCTATTTTTTAATGTAGATGAAGGTCAAGAGAATGATTCTTTATATCAGAGAATTAGTACGAATAGGATACCACTATCACGGATTTAGGAGCCATCGTCACAAAATTTGTTTCTACAATTTTTTAGTATGTTTATACAACTTTCAATTCTCAATCAGGTAAAATATGTTCTAGAATATTCTATTGTGTTCTTGGATCATTACGTAAACAACTTTTGTCCATGTATGACCATTACACAATACCTATTCAAAACTATCACGGAATTAGGCAACCTGACCCTATACCAAGCGAATCAGCCGCCCCTTATTTTTTGGAAGTGAGACCAACGGCATGTGCGCTTTTGTCCAGTTTTGTTATTACCAGGGAGTGGAGGTTTAGTAAGTAAACATAGGCATAATATTAACAGCATGGAGTATAGAGCTGACAGGTAGCGCGAGGGCTGTACCACCTTCCACTCTAATTGTTTACAAGAGCACAGCAAGGTCACCGGCGATTCCACTTCCCGTTGTAGGTGCACGGTTAACTTGATGGATTTGTCACCAAAACCCCGCTCCCTGGTTATTACTAAAACGTATTGCTTGACATTCTTAGAGAGTGGAATGCAGAAAGTTCAAAGGAACAGTGTTTTAAGGGACAGAACTTACTCCTGCCTAAAGTACTCCTCAAAACATAAGACTCGTTTACTGAGGGCAAATTCCTGTTTCTAGCCCATTTTAAAAACTTTTTATTAGAATATACCTACATAGCAACATAACTCTGATAAAATGGACCTATCATATGAGTACTCTAACATCACTAAATAAAAATAAAATGGCGGATACTTATATTAAGAACCAGGGTTGGCTGCAAAAAATTAGGACACGCCTCATTCACCATAGACCCGTACAGTCAAAACGCACATAATATTAAATAACGGTTTATTCAAATTTTTGCTTGAACTACCTCTGGCACATCTCAAACAACATTCAAATAGTTTTTTTAATTTAAGCAATAATATTAAAACTTCCATAAAAGGATTAAAACTGTCTTAAAAGGCTAAATTAAGCAAGAAAACTTGCGAAGTGGTTGGGACATAGCGCCTGGCATACATTTCCTACTACTGAGCTCGGAAGGTGCTTTTAGTTAAGTCTCTTAATAGCTGATGAAAATAAACTGTGTCTTGTGCGCTAGTCCCAGGAACACGGGTTCGCGTCTCGGCTCTCGGTATTATACAATTTTGTATGCTCATCAAAACTTGGAAACCGAATTGATAATCATCTACTTATCAAGTCACAGAGGGTTTAGGACATAATTTAAATCGTTTTTGGTTGTCTTTATTTTGTAATAGAACAGGTATAATTACTTCTGCCCCATTGGACTGGTGTACAGTAGTGTGCTATAATTATGAATGTCGACTCCCTTCATTCTTCACGCGTAAGCTGTTGCATGATATTTTGTGCCATTTCTTCACCATTTATTCGGATACACTGATATGATTTTGATCTACGGAGAAGGAAGAGACGATGTACAAAGTAACTCAGCATCTATACTGGGAGAGATATCCTAATAGGCAAGAACATTACCATAAAATGGAAATAAAACAATTACAAATTAAAATAATAACAGTTTTTAACATAATTGTTCAGCCAAAGTTATTTGCGAATATTACACGGAAAGAAAATAGCACATACAGGGGAATCGAACCACAGCTACACCAGACGGTAATCCACTTAGGAATCAGGCGCCCGTTCCAGCTGAACTACCTAGTAACGTGGGAGGCAAACATTCCGTTTAACATGTAGTATTTGCTGGTCCCAGTGAACATTTGCAGAAGTGCAAATGTCAGCTGTAAGGAGCCGATGTTTTCATGTTAGAGTATAAAATGCGGATTGCGTAAAAGTGGAAAATAAGGGGCAGCTGACTCGGCAGGTAGGTATGTGCGGTATTAATGAAGGGTTAATGCTTCTGGAATTTCCGGAACTTCTCAAAAATAGGTAGGAGGATTCTTCGGTTTAAAATTAGCTCTCAGCATGAGAAACCTCGTGCATGTACATATAACAGAGTCTTTTATTCGCACTTACTAATGGGTTTTATCAGCTGACCTTCCATCATACAGGGCTTGTAGATCGCCGTTCAAAGGTTCACTGCGTGCAAGAAGTAGTGATTTTTTGTTGTACGCTTAACTGCTGCACTGTGAGAGAATACACTGCTTGATTTTTGTTGAAGTATTAAAAAATTAAACGTCTACGAATTAGTGAAAAACGAATTGTGGTGTACACGTTTAATGCACTCACAGAGAACAATTTATTTTTGCCAGTGAGAAAAGTCGAGCAGCTCTCTTCTGAACTTATAGGTATGTGTAAGTGCTCGATCCGGAGGCCTTAGGTTTGGTTTGGTTCAAGGGCGCTCAACTTCGAGGTCATAAGCGCCCTGGAGGCTTTAGGGTGCTAAAAATATTGGATCCATACGAAGATAATAAATGATAGTCTGACTGCAAATCAGGCAATGGAGAATGAGATTCCGAGATGAAGACGATTTTTTTTTCAGTTCCTGTTTCTCTATTAATGTGTGAGTTGAGGTTCATTATAAACGTTTATTTTTGAATGTTTATATTTTATTCCTGGCATTTACGACATTTATTTCAGATTCCATGTGTTCTGAGAGCCAATCTGAAACATTAAACAATCAAAGGAAAGGAAAAAGAAAGGGAGCGCGAAAGAACGTGTGTCAGCGGGGCAAGGCTATAAATGGATTCGACAGCAGATATGAAGTCAATGGAACTTGTTCTGGGTTCACGTGAAGAATATAAGGGTCCGTTCGACAATCTCACGAAGTCTGTGGCCGTGGCATAGCCGCGTGGTTAGGCAATTCGCTTCTCACCAAAGCGGCCTGAGTTCGATCCCAGGCAAACGCAAGTGGGATTTGTAGTGAACGAAGTGGCGCTGGGGCGGGTTTCCTCCGGGTTCTCCGATTTCCCTCGCCATCTCATTCCATCGGTGCTCCAGCTTCATTCCATGTATCATTAGTGTCACCGCCTGCGGTGCCGTATGTAGTAAAAGCGGCCGATAAACACTACAAAAAATCTCACGAAGTCTGTTGCAAAGATTTCCGCAGCCGCTGAAGATATACACATCTTCTGGGCTGTGAGGCAGTGTGATTTAACAGGGAAGCAAGATAACTTTCTAATCAAACCAGCCCACAAAGAAGAGAGTTTTTTTCCTGAAGTTTTACTTTCTGTAGCATGTATAGAAATTAGGGAAAGTACCTAGATATTGCTTTCCACCTAAACATTTGATATCGAGATTTCACCAGAAATATATATTTTGGGGCCCCTGAACACGAGAGTTTGCGTGTGTAGGTGTGTCTCCATATAGCATAACTCCAAAACGGAAATCCGGTTAAATACCCAACTTGATATTTAAGTTCTCCATCTTCCAAGGATGAGACATTAAGATTTTCAAGAAAGTCCTTCCACCTCAAACTACCCTTCACATGGAAAATTTTTTTAAATTTTGATTTTCTCAAAATGACTCTCAAGGATTTCGATTAAAATACCACATATTTTAGATATTTTCATGAGACATGAAATGTAAGCCTTGAATTTTCTGGGAATAGTCCTTGAAGTCCTCTTCATTGTGAACGACTTTTGCGTAACTGGTAAACTGTAAAATATATAAAATCTTGCTACGCAAAAATGAAGATTTCGTTTAGGACACAATTTATGTCAAATAGATACATTTTTGCTTGTGGACTTAGTCATTTTTCCTTTCTGGTCATGCAAAGAGACTACAATTTCAAACCCATCACGGCAGCTCTTAAGAGATTTGACTATCGCTTAAGCTTATAGTATTCTATTCCCGTCGTAGCTAAAAGGAAATGTGCAATCAAACCATTTCTACCAATCCTTATCTCATTTAACATACTGCAGAAAGAATAACAGGCTATTGTTAGAACAGTTTGTTGAAGAATGGGTGGAGGAAAAAACGCATCCGGTTTTTTTACATCCGCATTCCAATGAATTCACAAATCTGATTGTAGGTGTTCACACATTTGGAGGAATTCACATACAATGTGTCCGTTAAGTCATGGTGCAGTTTTGACCGGTTACAGGAGAGCAATGAAATCTAGAAAAGTAAAACCTTCACGACAAAAGGAAATCTCTCCAAGTTTGCACTCTGTTCAGTGCAGTTCGGTGTGACTTTCACTGTTCAGGTTTGGGCTGTTACCTAATGGATGCATGTGGACGTTCGTAAGCTCATATGCTGACACTATGGCGATGTATGTGGCCTCAAGGCTAAACAGGAATCTTTGTCGTTCTCATTAAGCATCTATATTGCAAAATCAAATGGTTTGGTCTTAGACTATTATAATATATAACAACTGCAGACGTTTCTTTAAAACTTCATTAGGCCTCTCCCGTATACCTTCTACACACTTCTGGCTCGCCAAACTTTTTGGTGGTTTCCTTCAGTTGCTTACCTCACCAGTTAAAGTGGCGGCGACGAACATGTGACGATATTCACATTCGGCAAGCGATAGAACTCATTGTACTTTCCTTTCCACTGTCCACGTCTTCTGTAAAATGGCGTAATTTGCTTAATTTTTGTATTGCACGATTACTTGCTCGCACACAACAATGAAAATTATGCTGCATACGTTCTTTGAGATAATCTCCAATGTAGTGAATGTTTCATCCTTTGGTTTCGTTTCGTTTAGCCACTATGGAAGTTCTTAACTGAACCATGACTTTACGGACACATTGTATTTTAATTCCTGACTGTGATTTTATAGGAATTCATATTAACTAGAAATAAAGTCAATCTTTCTTACATCAGAATGTTTTGAAAGGAACAGCCCACAAGCTGTACCGGAACAAGAAGCAGTTAAGAATAACTATGAAGGACCTGAATAGTGTTTTCTCAGGATGGGACAATGGGAGTTTGAGTAGTTACGCTTCAAACACCTTAATGTTTTACAAACATGTAATTTAGTATACATTTGTAGCTTTTTGAAGCATAACTGTCCATGCATTATAGCTCCAGTGCACTAAATACAACGTTGATTAGATCATATTCTCACAACAGTGTCTACATTACCCACACGTGATTCTAAAGTGGAAAAACCTTTCCTGAGTGTTACCACGTGCATTTAACACACATGCAGCTACCCAAATACTAAGGCTGATGCAGAAAAGGTTTCCTGAATAAGTCACATACATTTAGATTTAGATGAACTTCGATTAGTTAAATAAACCTATTTGTGGATAGCAACGCTTTCACTTAGATATTACCCACTGAATGGGCATTGGGCTGAAACAATATATCAGCATTTAGGTACTGAGAAGTAACAAGATAACCACTAAGCATAATGCATAAAATATGGCGATATACAGGGATAAGTATAAGCGCAGATATTTGTACTGGTAACTGAGGACAGTGTAATGCGCAATTACATCAATATTTGCTTCATTTGTATACTTATAATTTTACTTATTAAGAGTAGCAAGGTTTCAAATTAACTAGTACCTCTAAGTGGGCGTGGCACGGAAGGTGTGGCGCAGAATGGGTGACATCGTGATAACAAATGTTTATCGGAACTGAGTTCGAATGCTTTCTGGAAGGCCAATGAGCTCACACTACCTAGGCCAGTAGTGGCGCATTGAGTGTCAAGCAAAACGGATAGTCTATACTGAAAGGTATTGTTCATTTCACGGTGCAGTTACGAGTATAGAAAGAACATCAGGTAGTAAATAAACTATGTGATTGGTTTCTGGGAAAACTGTTAGACGAAGATAAATTACAACTAACACACCAAAGTGGAGATATATTGGGGTACCATTTATTAAAATCTACGTATCTATACCCCCAACACCCTCTTTAAGCAGAAATGAATATTTTGGAAACTGATACTTCAAAAATATTTGACATATATTCCATAATTTTATTGTTAGTTTGTTAACATATCCTTCAGTGTTTAGAGCCCTCAAACCTTGTAGTTCTTAGTAGAAACCTGTTATCTAACTTTTTGGTAGACTACAATACTTTCTATACATTACGCAAGTAAAACAGCTTCGAAATTTGTTGAATGTAACCTAGGCAGCTCAATATTATGCTTACTTATAATAGTGCATTAAATGAAACAAAACTGTTTGAGTATAAGCATTTCAGACGAAAAGGAGGAAAACAGGAGAAAAAAGGAGAAAGGCCGAGAGAGAGATAGAGAGAGAGTGGGTGAGAGAGAGAGAGAGAGAGAGAGCGGAGCCTTTTCTAGACTGGCTGTGTGGGCTGCATAGAACAATTTCTGAATATTTAAAGCCGTCGGAAAACAATATTTAATTTAAAACCAATATATTAGTCAAAAGATAATATGTTAATATGAAAGCAAATATTGAAAATAATGTTACGGATATTAATTTTATCGATAGCATTGTTTCTTGATTCCAAATTGTCTTGGGATAGCTAAGTGTCATATTTATGTACTAGGCTTATCAGAGTAACTTACTGTTTAAAATATTGTGACTTTTTGTTGGGTGTGAAGTAAAAAGACAGATGTAGTCGAGATAAAGAAACACTTTTATTTCCGTAAACAGTAACTTTGTACACTCGTTGCAACAGCAAGAAAGTCTTTTCCGATTCACTCACAGCACGGCTCCGAACTCGTGACACAAAGAACTGTCCCTTCTCCGTCGGCACGACTACTCAACGCTTCACATACGTCTGACTTCTCCGTCGGCACGACTACTCAACGCTTCACATACGTCTGACTCCCTTCTGTCGCACTTTACCGCTATTTATATCTCCCAGGCACTATTCTGGAAGCTTCAGGAACGTTCAGTTATTGCGGCGAGATACAAAGTAGAAGACTCCAGAAGCTTCTATCCTTTTCTCTCTTTCGGCAAGCGCCCCAACAATGCGGCCATTCTCTGTCTCTTTCCTTCGGCTCCTTTGCCGTAGTGCCGACAATAATGCGATGGGTGACACTGCTGTTGTCGGCAATTAGACGCGGCGGGCGCGGTGACAGACCAGTCACACCGCTATTCCGTCTGTTCGTAAAAGCCTGTTTTACAGTTCCTCACACAAGAAAGGCATATTTGCATAGTATTGGACATCACGCCATTATTGCTTAGGGTAATTGCTTCAACGTTGTGTATCTTTTAAAAATAAGATAGCTTGGATAGATAAGTTTAGAAATATTAGCTGGTACTAATCATGTTGCTCATGTATACCTACCTACCTATGATTTTCTTTCTCTACTACGTAAAGTAGAGGAAAAATTCCATATCGAGATTTCGTCGGAAATTTGTTTTGAGGTCCCCTGAATCAAAAAAAGAGCATTTTTAGAAAAAGATTTGTGTGTGTGTGTGTGTGTGAGGGGGGGGGGGTATGCCTGTGAACAGCGTAACTCAAAAACGAAAAGTCGGTTGAAACCAAATTCGGTATTTAAGCTTAATATCTTCCAAGGACAGGAAAATATAGAAACCTACAATAAACTAAATGGATGCAATAAAAGACACTTCGGTAGAAGTATGAGAAAAGAAGTCAAACAAAGATTACATAATATTGTGTCCAAACCAGCTCTAAAGTACTGTTGCGAAACATGGGTCCTACGATCTAGGGAAAAATCCAGATGAGATTTTTACGACCGCTATTGGGAGTAACAAGATGGGACAGAATGAGAAATACTGATATACGAGCACAACTTATGGAAGAAAATATAATTGAAGAGATTCAACGATATCAGAAAGAGTGGAAAGACCATGTTTTAAGGATGTCCCCTTCGAGATACCCGCAGCAAGCTTTATTTTACAGACCTTCTGGACGGAGAAACATTGGACGACAACGGAGAAGATGGAGCGACCAATTTATTTAGCCTCGGAAGACAGGCCAAGCCTTACTATTGTAACGGGTTCTCCCCGTTGATGCCTCAGTAGCTCAGCCCGTGCGGTAGCCGCCTCTACGTTGAACGTCACTGTCTGGGATCGCCGCTGGCACTCCCAGATTACAGGCTCCGCTGCTGACGGCTCCGTTGATTAGCTTGGGATTAGGTAATGGAATATAGGTAGGCATGAGTCGGAGACTTAAGTCTTCTCAGGCGCGAGGTAGGATAACAGATACACTGCAGTGTCTTTTCCTTGTTTACTTTGCCACACATAAATGCATAGAAAAACAAACCTGGGAGAATCTCTGTTATTCTGCCTTAAACCTTCCCGTGTCGCCCCAGTAATTTACCGCTTCCTTATGCTAATCTCCTCACTTTTGAAACTGCGACGTTTTGGGGCAAAACTAGACTCCATTGGTCACGGGTTCACTCTTGACAAACTCCCTCACAACAGACCGCGATCCTACCGAGTTTCCAGTATTTATAGGTTCCTCACCCACGCCACATTCTGCCTGTCCCGTTACGAGGAAGGGTATCTTTCCCCAGCTGTGTCCTTGGGCGGTGTCAACAGAGAGCCGACTCTTAGCCAAAAATCACGAAAGATGTTTGTCCCCTATTTATGTCCCTTACGCAGAAAGGCACTCAGGTTCTACACAATATTTTCATGAGGCAACTGAAATTTAGAAGTTTTAAGTTATCTACCTATACAAAATATACTTAAATATATGGGTCTTAGATTATATTCTAGTCTTATAATTATAGCCATAAATACATTGAAGTTCCCGGCTCACTATACAACAAATTTTGATCTCGTTAAAACACACAATTTATGTCGAAATACATTTTTGATATAATATAATGAAGAGCAGAGCATTCATAAGGTATTTCCATTGAACTCTATTTTTTGCCAAGCTCCTTACTGCATTCCATGGTTTCCCTTTTAGTAGTTTCCTCTATAACTGTTCTCTTCTATGTGTTCCTCGGCCTTCCTCTTCCCCTTGAATGGCTGGGGATTCCAAGGCCATTATTATCACTACTTTATCTTCTTTTTGCTTTCTCTACCACACATAGTGAAAGTGTTGTATTCGACCCAAAAATTCGACGCAGAGATTCCATAGGAAATATATGTTTCGAGGCTCGTGAATTAAAAAAAATAGAAAAAGGGCCATGTGTGTGTGTATGTCTGTGTGCCTATGAGTTTTGCAATACTTATACTTTTCTCAAATGGGAGGTCGTTATTAACATGTTTATCTCTTGGCCGTGTAAAGATAATGAAATATCAAAGTTTTCAGATTGCAACCAGCTTTAAGTGATTTCACTATCGCTCAAAGCCTACTGTATTCCCATATTTCCCTTGAACCTACAAAGAAAATTAACAGTAACATAATTTCTGCAAATGTTTATCTCGAATAACATGAAGATAAAGGAATAAGAATTTGCAAGGATAGTTCGTGCAAGAGGCTGAATGCAACACATCAAATCTTTTTGTGTGTCGTGTTAAAATGTGGACTAAGGGATAAATTAGTAACAGATAGTAATATAGAAGATTATTTTAAATTATTGTTTACAGTATTGTAGCAAATAAACACAAACAGTGTGTGTATAATTCAATAACACCTTCATTTTCTTCAGATTGCGAATTATGTCACAAAAGTATGCAAAACTTCTGCCATTATTTGGCTCTACTCCAATAAATGTGTATAATTTGGCTCTATTCATAGAATCGCTCCTTAAACTGGTTGTGTCTACACTTACCTGCGTCTTTTTAATGACACAGTTTAAGATAATTTGATTTAAACTTGTGAATCAGAGGAATATGCTATACGTATATTATAATGGATAACAGGTTTACTTTTGTTGACTGGTAACTGGTTATTCTAGTTTTGAATGCTCTTGCGTATACCAGCACCTGGGATTTGCGATCACATCTGTATTAGCTCACTTGAGCCCCCACCCTGGCATTGACCCTAGCCTATCCCATTCTAAACGTTTAATTGGCGCCCTTGGCGTATGACTGCTGCAGCCGTCGGCAGACAAAATTTAGCTCACAGTGAGCGAGCGAGCGAGCGAACATTCCTCGTTTACTCAGCTCTGTGACTAGCAGAACCCATTAGATACGACTTTATCATCCAGTCTGTTCCTTTGTGCTTTCAAATGTCAATAACAATGCCTGTACTTCTGAGTTGCATTTGTAATAGCATTTTGCATTATGGAGCATTTAGAGCTATGAGTTAATATTCGTCAAGCATTTCTTTAACGAAAGCTATTCGCATTTTAACAAATTCTAATAACAGTGTTCATTGCAGACCTCATTTTGTTTGTAAAAGTATTAACATAGCCATAAGTGTTTATAGTTACGGAATGTTAGGATATAGATATAGGTATTTTCATAAATGGTACCTTAATATTACCACTTCGGTGTGTTAATTGTTCTTTCTTTTCTTCATCATAACATAGTTTGCTACTTGATGTCTTTGCATAGGGAAACTGCATCGCAAAAGGAACAACGCCTTTCAGTACATACTATATGCTTTGTTTCACACTTCACCACATCTACTGGCCTAGGTAGTGCGAGGTCATTAGCCTTGCAGTAAGCACATACTAGAAGTCAGTTCCAATAAACATTTGTTATTACGATGCCTGCCCACTCTGCGTCACGCCTCAGTATCACACCCACCTGGAACCTATAACAAAGAATATCTCGGAAATAGTTAACGCATTAATCAATTTTATTTGACATGAAGCGTGTTTTAATGGTATCTATATTTTTTGTAGTTAGATTTTGTCTATCTCTTACATTTTTACCAATTATACAAAAGTAATTCGGAATAAAAAGGATTTCACAGGCTAATCCAAGAAAATTCAAAATGTACACATTTTATTTGTCATAAAAGTATCGTCAACATTTAGTATTTTAATTGAAGTTATTAAAGCCATTTTTGATAAAATTAAAGTTATTAAATATGTTCCGTGTAAAGGTTAGTCTGGGGTGGTTTTTTTTTTTAAAAAATCTTTGTGCCGCATCCTTGGAAGATGCTGAACTTAAATATGAAGTCTATATTAACAGACTTTTCCTTTTAATGTTATGCTGTTCAGAAACACACACAGACACACTTATACACACATAAATATTCCTCTCTCTCTCTCTCTCTTTGGATTCTGGGGGTGGTGGGTTCGATTCTCGTGGCTCCGAGCTTCCTGAGCCATGGGGTTTCTCCAAAACGCTAGGTGAATGCTAGGAAGAATAATTAAATCCCCCGAAATTCTTGTCCTTCCATTTCATTTCACTAATTATTTCATTCATCCTTCATCCCGTTGGTTCTTTCAGGTCCGCAAGTGTCAGCGAAAGCTTGAGGTGTAGCTTGGCTGGGATAATATGCGCACAGGAACTCTTTCCGTCTCTCGTTATCCGTGGGAACCGGGCAGGAGGATGGCATATGGAGGCGTTGGACTCCGTCGGGGTTCCCCTGGAAGGTTCCGAAGACCTAAAGACCCTGAGGTGTGGTCAAACTTGGGGAACCTTAGCACCTCTGTCAATGTCAGTGTCGTTAGCCTGGATCTGGCCGCCCGGTGTCCCCTCTCACCTCACCCTTCCTCCCGGGGTGTCTCCTTGGGGGCATAGGTATAATAAATCTAGCTTCAGTGCTGAGACTCCTCTGTTTCTCTCCTATTCCTATACGTAGTAAAAAATAAAAAGGTTTTTAAAAAGTGTGCCTGTTTTGGTTAAAAACAAAATTTAATATTTAAGTCCAGTATCACCCAAGGATGAGAGAAAAGGGTTTCTAAGAAAATTCCCACATCCCAAATTACACTTTACCGGGAAACGTTTCGTTAATTTGTTTATTTTCCCAAAATGGTCTCTAGGCATTTTGTTCAAAGTACCATAGGCTTAAGATATTTGTATGGCAAGCGAGACTTATATCTTGAATTTTCTGTGAATAGCCTGTGAAATCCTCTTCATTCTGGATGGCTTTTGTATAATTAGCAAACCGAAAGAGATAGACACATCTGTACTAATAAAAAAATGTGGGTATCTTCAAAATACTACATTTTATTTATGTAAAGCTAAGTTTTTGTGATGTTTACGATTTCAGAGGTATTCTTTGTTATTGGCTTGATCTTTCAAATGGCTTTAACAGATGGTAAGTCACTACCTATTTGTTTCTCTTCGAGATCGTGCAAAAATCATGGAATTTCTAAGTCATCACATAGTGGTCCTTTTTTTTTAAAGAAATTCTTTTCCTACAATATCCTTTTTATATCTACAAAGAAGAATTTAAGCATAAACTTAAGAAGAATTTATAAGTGGATAAAAGAATAAGCTTTTGTAGGTATAGTTTGTAGAAGTGTGAGTACAGAAAGTCATACAAATGCAACACAGCAGAACTTTTCTTGTACAATGATTACAAAAGTCAATCCAGCATCACTGAGTTGAGTGTTCAATTTTATGAATTGTACTAATATTTATGGAATATATAAGAATGAACATGACTTTAAATATTTATTTAGTTTTATAATTTAAATTTCATGATAAAGATACAATTTCAATTTTTATAGACAAATATTCAAAGCAAGATTAAGCACAATACATAAAAAGAAATCATAATTATATTTCGTTTAAAAAGGAAAATTACCTCTAAAACTATTAAATTACTTGTATAAACAATAGAAAACCAAATAATTTATATTGTTACAGATATAATACATAATATTGGTATTGTTGATTCAACCAAAGAGTATTAACCCCAATTACAAGTTATTCAAAATGAAGCTCATTTACATCTCTCCTGTAAAATGTATACTGTTTATTGTATGAAGTTTGGGATTTTATTTTGCTTGTCATATTGATATGTTTTTGATGCTTCTTGTCATTAACGAAAAAGATCGCAGACTGTTAATTAACGTGGCTATATGCTCATGCCGAATTATCACCTCTTGGTCGTGCTTTGGTTGTATCACCTCCTCCTTGTGGTTCCGCCAACCTAAACGTTTTCTTACGTTTCTGAACATCTGAAGTATCGAGACGCAGTAAAAACAATAATAGCGGACCATTAAAAATGGCGGACAAAAGATTTGACGAATATTCTAGTGAGGATATTGATGTTTTAATTGAAGAAGCGAAGTCAAAAAATACGGAAAAGAGCAGGTCATGTGTATGGAATCAGTTTCAGATGTTTTGCAACGAAAGAGGTTACGAACTCATAGAGGAAACACCAACTGAACAGATTGCTAATACCATGTGAGTTGTTTACTTTTAAATCACTATTGATATTAGGTAGTATCTATTAAATAAATGAATTATTATTTCACGGAATACTCTAAACAAATACCACTTGTGGTTTTCATATTTGGGATAATTTTTCTCGCGCTTTCCACTTGCAAAATTATCATTATATGAAACACTCGCGATATTACTACAGAAAAATTGGCATTATTTGTCTTCCTCCAAACATCAGAAACTGGCTGAGATTCTAATTCGTCTATTTTTCGTTTTCTAGTTCTGCTGCTGCTCTCTCTCTCTCCCTCCCTCTCTCTCAAACACAAACACACTCACACACACAGACACACATAAACACACAGACACACGCGTGTTACTCCACAGCTCGGTGCTATTTTTTTAAATATTTATCAAATATTCCTTTCGCAATTATTTCATATGTTTAAGTTTAAAATATAAAAATACACCCGTACAACGGCACATAACAATTTAGGTAAAACGAAATAGCAAGTCCCATTTAAATGCACATGTTCCTTTAAGTTTGCCTGGGAGTTGAATATTTTGGCTGCACGCAGTTGGAAAGTTGTACTATATAACCTACTTATTATGTTACATAAAACAGGTAGTCCGTCGTAACAATAAGTGTCTGAGAGAGAGAGAAAGGGGGTAGTGGGTGGGGGAAGGCTACAAAGGATAGTGTACCGGCCTTCCTACAGTCCAGTCAGTGCATCGCTCTTCACTTGTTCTCATACACCTGCTGGCTATGTGAGTGAATTTTCATGTTTGTCCACGTAACGTAAAACATTATTTGGGTTGCTAAAATTATTTTATATTAGGAAACTAGGTTAAATGAGTAAATATAATACAAACACAGGTAAGCGTTTATAAATTGAATATGAGTTTCCTGAATAAAGCTGATTAAATTGAATTCAAAAATTCTTAATCAATATAATTAATTGATATTGTATATATTCTTTAGATCCATTACTGATCACTTATGTAAATTAGAGATGACAGAGAGGAAGGAGGAGGAAGAGAGAGAGAGTGTGTGTGTGAGAGAGAAAGAGATGGAAGAAAACTATAATATTTCACAGGGAAGCATTCATATTATAATGTAGGGAGAGTGAAATACAGAAAACACCTTTTCAAAATACTTACGTATAAACATATTCTGAAATATTCTGAACAGCATTAACTCAAAATAAGTATGTTAATACTAAACTTGATATATAAGCTCATCTTCCAAGGAAGAGATACGAATATTTTCAACCCCATCTCAGACTACTCTTTCTATGGAACATTTTTAGAAAATTTATTTTAAAAAATGTCCGAACGATTTTGATTAAATTATCATATGTTTATGGCATTTTATGATAAATGAAATGTATATTTTGAATTTTTTAGGAATAGCCTCTAAAGTGCTGTTTATTTTGAATCACTTTTACTTAAATTAACCACAACAGATAGACAAAATGTTGCTACACAAAATATAGGTATCTTTAAAGCACGTGATTTATGTCAAATAATCTTTCTTTGAAGAGTTAACCATTTTTGAGATACTCCTTGCGATGGCTTTGAATTTTACAATTGTTCCAAGTTCCTCTTTTCTCAAATGGGAACCCGTTGTTCGTCCTCTCTCTCTCGGCATTGCATAGAGAACGAAATTTCAATGCCATCACATGTAACCAGCTCTTAAAAGATTTGACTATCACTTAAGCTTCCTGTATTCTCTTAATCCGAGTGTATCTACAAAAATGTGTAACAAAACCATTTCTGCAGATGTCTATCTCGATTAATATGAAGAACGCAGAAGAATAAGCATTTATAAGAATACTTTGTACAAGAGTGAGTAGCAAAAGTCATGTAAGTGCACACATCAGATTTTTACATTTTATTTTTTGTTTTATCGTCAGAAAAATTTCACACGGTTCGTTTATATTCTACTTTTTCTGCCACTCTTTTACGGTGGAAGTAATACCTTCTGCTTAGATGCAGAAATTTGATTTTGAGATTAGACTAGAAATGCCATTTTTGAAGTTCCTAAATAAGAAGGCGTTTCTGGAAAGAACATATGCAGCTGTACTGTGTTTTTCTTTTTGAACAGCGCAGCCCAATAACAGAATAATACCAACTTTTCTACTTAATGATTCTTGAAATATTTGGAGCGAATTCTCACACCCCCGTCAATCTCTTAGGTGAAAAAATTGTTAGCAATTTTTTTAATTCCTCAAAACCACCCATCCAGTGTTATTGAAAGCTTTGCATTTTTGTGTGAAATAAAATTTATTTCTTCAATTGTTAATGAAATTCTTAGTTGATTCTAACTGGAGAACTAGAGGGATAGAAAGTCACTTATTCAAACATAATGGACGTTTAAAACTCCTGGCCTGTCTTTGCAACACATGTGGAGATTTGTTGTGTTTTTTCCTCGTGAATTAGTCTTTTGAAACCATCGTCTTGTAGTATAAATGGTTGAGTGATTCGCAAACTCCAGCAAAATTCAACTAAGCCAATTCGAAATCTCTTCTAGGCAAATATTTCACGTGGATAATGCAACTGAACAGAAGAAATGTCATTTAGGGTATAGCTTCCCTTCCAAATACGGAGAATGGACAGTATCGAATCGATTAAAACCGGGACACTATACTAGCCTCGAAATTCTATTTTTCCATGACACCGCGACAAACAACTGAACAGCAACAGCATTTAAAAAAAAATACAAAAGTAATTAAAAATACAAACAACAACAATCTATATCTCGGAAATCAAAGAAAATTCCTTCTGATTGAAAATAACTTCACCATATAATGTAAAAACCTCAATATATACAGTTTATTTGTCATGTAAATATATTTGGGGGAATCTTTTACATTATTGGAACTTGGGTTCTTCAGTTTAGCTGTTTATACCCACTTATACGTTTTCAAACGTGTCTTTATATGGGTAATGTTTAATTACTTTTTACTTTCTCAAAATGGCTCTAGCAGTTCTGATTAAGGTATCGCATTTATTATATATTCGTAATAAAACGCAAGTTATTTTAATAACCGGTGAAATTTTCTTCATTTTATTGAATATTCTAGAATGAAAAATGTAAATTCCTGGTAAAATTTACTTTAGGAGGAATGTAGACCTCAGTAAAGTACACAAAATATGCCAAACAACTTTGTTTTAACATTTCATGTTTCTGAAATATTCGTTGATGCATAGTAACTTTCCCAAGTTGAGTTTAATTGTAGTGAAAACAAAATAGTTTTAATTACTTCCAAAAGTTTGTAACTAACAAAAAGCGCTTGTGATATAAAAACCTGCCTTTTTGTTTTTACATGTTGAATGTAACCGAGTAGGTGTTGTCTATTATTTTTCATACTTAACGCAAATGCAATGACAGAGTCACTATTAGACGGACAGTAAAATTTCAAGGGATACCAGTAATTGCCAATGCGCGGAAAAAGTCTTGAGATTGTTACAAAAACTGTTTTTCTCGTATTATGAACGTACAGTGTAGGTTGGAGCTTCCATATCCGGGTGTTTGCGTGAAAGCGTAACATCCGTGAATTGAAAATCACTGGTTAAGTATTCCCTGAAATAAGGTATGAGTACCCTTATATGCAAAGCCGATGTATGACGGTTAACGATGCTAATGATTTTATGGAGTAGCGGGGGTTTTATAGTGCTCAAATATAAGAGAAATTTACATGAGTTTCAGAATCCACTTGAAACGTACACTAGTGCTAAATTTAACAAGCGATATAGTTTTACCAAAGCTACTATTTGTAAATGATCCAGCGCCTCTTCTAAACACTGTAGCCTTAACGAACAGAAATGTACAAATATTCAAAATTCTGATAGGATTGAAATTATACTCATCATCTTTTCAGCTATAACTGTTTCACGTCAACGATTTCACAACCCAAAGTATGTTCACAAATTAATGATAACAGAATTATGGCAGTTGGCTGACACGAGTGCATATGTACAGTACACAGATTGTTGTAAACACCTCTAGTTACTAACACTTCACGCTTGGAAGCAGTCAGTTTCCAATTTTAAAACAGTTAATGAGTGAATACTTTGTAAGAGAGTATATGTAATTACCGAGCGAAGCAGGTTGGCAATAGGGGTAGATTGGCAACCCTGACTTGGTGTTCTAAACTTTTAAAACAGTTGACTGCAGGGAGTCAACGAGTTAGAAACATTAGGTGGACATTGCAAGTTGAATGAAAAAACACTGCATATGTATTAGTGTTTGGATTCATCAAGTTTATGAGACAAAGATTAGTGTTGGGGAAAAAGAAGAAGAAAGTGCTAACTGCTTCTCGAGGATATAAGATAATTTAAAAAACAGTTTAAGCGCCATTCCTTGTGGTTAGTAATGCCTTCAGCCACACAAAAGCCATATGATAATTAATTCTAGGTAGTAATTGGGAATGTAACTCAGTTCTACCGAGTAGCCGAAGACGCATTCGTCAAGGAAAGCCAAGAACAAGGAAGCGGATCACTATAATGCCACTATAGTACATGTGATCATTTTTGTTTATATGGACACTCGATAATATCGCAACATAAAGAAAATGTGACTTTTTATAAGCAGCTGGGTCACTTGAAACTCAATCGTACACGTGTTTCTTCTCCATTTTTGTATACAAATGTTTATATATAACAGCAAAATTTATAGAAACAAAGAAGACTTTGCCCCTCCTAAACAAGGATGGTGGCTCTCTCTCTCTCTCTCTCTCTCTCTCTCTCTCTCTCTCTCTCTCTCTCTCTGTTAAGGGAGCCTGGGACTGAAGTTTTAATTTTCTATATGATGTATGAAATCTAAGGTTTCTTTTGTTGTAAACAAACACACAACGTTCCAGCACAATCTCTGCTATAGTTTTAAGGTAATTAATGATCCAATTTATCCAAAACGCGAAAATACCTTAATATTCAGAATATTCCATGCGCACCAAAAACTAAAATATCACAATAGTTTTATTATTTTATAAACTCTAATTGACCTACAAACACCACCAGTCTCTGGCAGGAAGGAAGAATAGTTAATTTTAAAGTAATTCGTTTCTTTACTTTGCTGGACAATGAACAAATTTCTTTTAAACTTTTTTTGTGTATTTAATTTTTTAAAGCGAGTAAATTTTTCAGATTTTGAAACCAAAGACTGAAGTTAAAGTCACATAAGTAGAGCACATGCTGGAAACATTCTAGGAGCATAACACAAAATTTAATGTGCATGTAGCAAATAGTGTTTTAAAAGTCGAGCAAAACAATTTTTGTACACGTATACATCATGATCATGAATCACATGACCTATTTGGCCTAAAACTGCCCTGCTGCATATGTCACATCTCCCCTCTTTTGTCTTGTAGTCTCTCTCACTTCTTTCCGCTGAAATTTGTTGATTTTGAGCACTTTATGGCCCATGTTTTGTTTAAATACTGCCAAAAGTTTAAGGAGGGTTTAAATATTGCGCACATGGCATTTAAAGTCTGAGCTAGATCTTTAAAAATGGTGGTTTATATGCATAAATCTAAAAATCATCAATTTGATAATTTTTCGGTCATTTTTCAGACAGTTTTAATAACTGAAGTGAATAGAAATAAATACATAGGTACTTCCTTTATTCACTTGGATGTGTATTTACTTGCACTTATACAAGTAAATTCTCATGTTCAAGTGAATAAAAGAAGCAAATACTTGCAAGGCAAGTAAACCGTATACTCCGGCAAGTATGCTCTAAAAGATGTTGAATAAAATGTAAGTACATGATACTTGCGGCAGAAGCAAATACTCGCCTATTCGCAAAGTTGGTCTGAGGCAACCTCATTGACCAATCTTGTTGAAGTTTCTGCTAAAGTCGCAGCTCCTGTTAAAATGACAGCTCTAATGAATGCTCGGGACCCAACGTCCTATCGAGAAAGAAGTCAAGGATCTAAAATATTTTAAAGCAACATTGAGGTTTAGATATGGAAGTGTTGATTATTTAACATACTGTTTTCTTCGTCAGAATGTGGAGAATCACGCAAAAAAGCTGAACTTATCCCTACGTCACTTAAACAACTTTAGTTACCATAATGGAGTGGCCAAAGGTTTCGGGATTGATAACACTAATGTGTAATAGGGTATCGAGTGTTTCTGAAAGAATTTCTCAGAAAGCAAATGAATGGATAGTTTAATACTTCCGAGGAATGAACACCGAGACGAAAATGGTTGAGTGAGTTTCAAGTACCAATGGTGATTGACGCATTGAACTTGTATAGATAAAAAGAGTATAAGACACTTTGTGTTTCATTGATTTACTGCCATCTTCTTAGTTTTAAAAGTTGAGGTGCAATGCAGTGGTCTAATGTTAGAGGTGAATACTGCACACAATTGCATAAAAGTAGGCAAGTAAATACTCTAAGGTAAACAGAAAAATTGGGAAATACAGTACTGCAAATAATTATTGCATCACCTACGATAATACATACATTTGAAGTTTATGGCAATTTTGCATTCAAATAGTAGTAACGATTCATATATCCTGCATCTGATATTACAATTTACTTTATAAGCTGTGAACATTTGATAGTTTTAGATGATATTGTTCCTTCAACAAGCTAGAGAACTGCTGGAAGATCATTGGCAGTGCAGTGAGCCAGAAAAATAAGAAGGAACTTGTCGAAGGAATACATAGGTGTGGTTCAATGAGGTATCAATAGAGCAATTGATAATCTCAATACCTAGACGATGTGTTGCTGTAATAAAAGCTCGTGGAACCAATACAAAGTACTACTTAGTGGAGTATAAGCAAAGAAACATTATTATTTAAGTATAACAATAAACGACCCACTTTTATTATTTAAAAAAATTATATATTTCAATCATATTTTATAATGATTCAATGTATAGTTTTTTTGGTCTTTTACTGTATTAATTTATGACAGAAATCCATCTAAACCCAAATACTATGCAAAAATATCAAATATTTACAGTTTAAAAATTAAATTGTCATATCAGATGCACAACATATGAATCATTACTACTATTTGAATGTAAACTCGCCATATAGTCCAAATGTATAAATTAATCATAGGTGATGCAATAAATATTTCCAGCACTGCATTTGCTAGTAAGTGTTCTATTCTTTTATTCACTTGAAACATGTAGCAATTATTTACTTGTTAAGCATGTTCTTGCAACTATTTGCTGGTTATTATTTACTTCACTCAGTGTTCTTAAAGGAACAAATTAATAAATTTACTGTTCAAAACTCGGCAATTTTTACAATTTTCTGCGCTGTTGCCGAGGACAAAACAACAAAGAATAGAAATGGCGGCTGTCTATGCGATCATTTGGATGGTAGTTTACACATATTTCTCACATCCGAGTGGCTGAACCATGTTGCCACATGTCTTTTGGAAATAGAAAACCAATTAGCGTTGAGCATATAAGTACTATCCAGGTATGCCAAATGATAATGAGCACTACCTTATCAAAAGAAACGACTCATTCCTTGAGCGACGGCTACGAATTCAGCCCTAAGTACACTGTTTCAGAATTTTCTGTCCTCTAGATTTAACTGAAGTAGAGACATTATTTAGTTTAAGAAGATCTAGGTCAGGGATCGAACCTGCGCTACTACGTTACGAGGTTGCACCAGTCACTCACTTAATAATGCTGTAATGACATTTTCTGTGTTTACCTGTCGCCCGCGGGTACTGTTCGCACGTTCTTATAGTCTTGCCTTTACCGTTTGAACTCACTTTCCATTTAGGTTATTTACCTTCTCTCTGTGTACACTTTGACGTTTCACGGCAAAAAAGCATTGGTTACGGTTGGCCAATCATTTCCTAACCGGTTGGTTTGAGAACAGTGTCCACTGATTCGCATGCAAAATAGTTCTCATTTTCGTAAAAAGAAATACTATGTGTTGCACTCATATGGCTTTCTCTACTCTTGCACAAACTATTCTTAAAAGACTCATTCCTCTATCTGCTTCATGTTAATCGAGATAAACATTTGTAGAAATGATCTTATTGCTTTTTTTTCTTGTAGGTGCAAGGGGAATACAGTAGACTTTAAGTGATAGCCAACTGTTTTAAGAGTGGTCGCTATATGACTGAAATTCTATTCTCCTTGCATGACCAAGAGATAAAAAAAATGAATGACGACCTCCTCTCTCAAGAACGTCTATAAGTATTGCAAAAATTTTGAAAATGGCAAGGCATATCTCCGAAATGATTCACTTCACAAAAATATAATTTAACATACATTGTCTGTTTTAACGAGATCTACAACTTTTGTACAGTGGGATTTGGTCTTACGGACTTACGGTTTACAGTCATGCAAAAGTCACCAAAAGTAAACAGGACCACATGGGCTACAGTCAGAATATTCAAAATATACACTTCATTTGTAATAAAAATATCTTAAGCATAGAGCATTTTAACCAAAATTGTTAGAGCCATTTTTAGAAAAATCAAATTTTCGAAAAATTGTCCATGTTTAGGTTAGAAGAGTTTTCTTCAAAATCTTCGTGTCGCATCCTTGAAAGATATGAAACTTAAGTACCAACTTTGGTTTTTAAACAACTATTCGTTTTTGAGTTATGCTGTTCACAGGCGAATCTCTCTCTCCCTCTCTCTCTCTCGCTCTCTCTCTCCCTCTCACACACACACACACACACACACACACACACACACACACACACACACACAAGCACACAATCACATACGCGGATATTTTTTAAAAGGTTGGGTTCAGAGGGCCTTAAAATATATTTTTCCGATGAAATCTTGACATCGAATTTTTGGGTTGAATACAATACGTAGCCTACTTAGTATACGTAGTAAAGAAAGTAAAAACATATAAAATAAAAAATAAAAATGCCAGAATTTTCAATCATTCAATTTTGGTTTCCTGTCAATGACAGAGGTTCCATTCCTTAATAGTTCCCTTTTTAGAGGCTTTAGTTGCTGCGAAACACCTATTAGGGTCTTTTGTTCACCAGCTTATAGTAGTGTTTAGTCTTACAGCATACGGCAGCACAGGCGGTGGACACTGATGATACATGCATACATACACACATACACGACAGCCAGACAGACATACAGACATACACGACTTATTAGTTAGGGAAGGTATTGCATTCCACCCAAAAAATGATATCGAAATTTCACTTAAGTGCATGCCTTTAGACTCATGAATATTATAAAAAAATAGAATAAGGTTCGTGTGTTTGTGTATGTTGTTGTTGTTATTATTCTTGTTATTATTATTATTATTATTATTATTATTATTATTATTATTATTATTATTATTATTATTATTATTATTATTATTATTATTATTATTATTATTATTATTATTATTATTATTATTAATGTTATTATTATTATTATTATTATTGTTGTTGTTGTTATTGTTATTATTATTATTACTATTATTATTATTGTTGTTGTTATTGTTATTATATTATTATTATTGTTATTGTTATTATTATTATTACTATTATTACTATTATTATTACTATTACTATTACTATTACTATTATTAATATTATTATTGTTATTGTTATTATTGTTCTTATTATTATTATTATTATTATTATTATTATTATTATTATTATTATTATTATTATTATTATTATTATTATTATTATTATTATTATTATTATTATTATTACTATTATATTGTATTTTTTCATATTCTCCGAAGAGTAAGGAGGAATTAAAGCACAATGGATTCTGTTTGAACGAAAGACTAAAGTATATTATTCCCTTAATTTGATTGTGAACCAGCAATATAGAGCCTAATTTGATTATGTGGCTTCTACGACCTACTGCATAAGTAAAAACAAAGGAGATGGGAATTTGTGAACTTCCCGAATATTATATTTATAGATCCGGGCGTTTCTAGTCGGTGGATTTAGCTCTCAAAAGGAGATACTCGGATGTTTCTAGCACATGAATTTCGAGCACCTGAGATAGCCTAAAAGCAGGTCTTCCGGGCGTGAACTGCAGTAGTGTGAAAAACCAGAGCTCAATACCCCAGTAGCGCTTTGGTAAAGTGCCGGTTTCTGGAACTGAAGTACGGAGGTACAAATACTGACGGATGTTTTTTGTTTTTTTCTTTCTTTCCGGATTCTCTCTAAAACGAGAAAGCTTGTTTCTCAGATCTTCAATTTTTTTGCACCATCCGAAAGGTATACAATAGAATTGTTTAATTAACTGAAGCTCTTTCATTTTACAAGTATAAACCAATTCGTATTCATTTACAATTGAATAGATGATTATAGGCAAATGCAAGCAAAACATTGCTTTCACGCGCATCTATGCCTTATAGTATTTCAACTGATGCAAGCTTAGAAAGTTAAAATTGTTGTTAGGGTTGCTATATAATGCTGGTGTAGTATGATGTTAAATTACTTCCATTACTACTGTAATCAGTGTAAGTTTTGGTCATAACATTGGTTTTTCAAGAGCAAAAGGAGAATATGACCATTATGTAATTTAATTTTATAGCTGTTTCTATTTATTTGTAATAATTGCTAGAAGAAACAAGCATTCTAGCAGCAATTAATATCCTTAATTGAATTAGCAAACGCATCGTCTGACATACACATTTCAACTCCATAAATGCCCTGTGCTAAAGGTGCAGAGTTATTTCTTCCTTGATCCTCCATCAATTATTCAAAAACTGGTCGCTCCCCTGCTGCTTTGGTGAATAAGACCTTTAACCTCACACAACCCTTGCTAAAAGCAATTTGCTCTTGGATGACCAAAGAGCGCATACGCGACTCTTTCTTTCGAAACGTGACTCCAGTTTCTTTTATGAGTGATTGTGCCTACAAGGAATTATGTAATAAATTTTTTTCTGTAACTGTTTATCTCGATTAACATGAAGTAAATAGAATAATAAACATCTGTGAAAATATTTTGTTGAAGTTCTTGTGAATGTAACACATCCGACTTTTTCCCTTGGTTATGCAACGAGGTTTTTTTTTTTTTTTTTTTTTTTTTTTTTTTTTTTTTTTTTTTTTTATTATTAAATTAACGTCTTCCAACATTGCGACATATCGGACGGTATGCAATGAGAAAAGGAAATTCAAGGCCTTCATATGGCGACCAACTCTTAAAATATTCGACTACGCTTAGGCCCACCATATTCTCCGATTCGCATCGTATAGCCATGGAAAAACTGGTTGAGCACATTAGGAGAACAGAATATTTCTAAGCCCCAAGTTGTTTTGCGCGTGCGCGCGCGCGCGTCTTGTCAGTCTGTGGACAGTATAGCTCAAAAACAAAAAGTCCGTTAAAAACCAAAGTTGGTATTTAAGTTTAATGTCTTTCAAGAATGTGACACGAAGATTTTGAAGAAAATTACTCCACCGTAAATGAAAATGGTTCTAACGATTTTGATTATATGTTTGAGAGATTTTTGTGACAAATTATATGTAGATCTTGAATTTTCTGCCTATAGTCAATGAAGTCCTATTTACCCTGGGTGACTTTCGCATAACTGGTAAACAATAAGAGATAGATCAAATCTTACTATACAAAAATGTAGATCTTGCTAAATCACACAATTTGTGTTCGAATTTTTTTTTTTTTTTTTTTTTTTTTGTAGAGTGAACCATTTCGGAGATATTCCTCGTTATTTGTGTAAGTTTCGGTGAACTTATACTTCTGACAAATGGAACATTGCTGTTCAGTTTTTTATGTTAACCGTATAAAGAGAACGGAATTTGAAAGCTTTTAAACATTTGACTATCGCTCAAAGCCTGCTGTAATGCCATATTCCCGTTGCACGTGCAAGAAAACAAGCAATAACACAATTTCTGTAAATGTTTTTCTCAACTAACACGAAGAAGACATAGGAATAAGATTTTTTAGGAATGCTTAGTACAAGAGTAGAGAAAATCATGTGAGGGTAATACGTCAGTTTTTTTACCTAATTTTACATTTTCAATTTCTTAATTTGATGATATGGAAACGCTGTGGAAGCCAGTACGCCAGTCCTTCCTTGACAATCGCAGTGAACAGTTCGTCTCATCTATTCATTACAGTGTGAGATTTCAGAACGAAGATTTCATTGTATTTAGTGGAAAGTAAAACATTCCGGAAGTACCGAGTTCCAGATCATCTCTGTTTCGACAGCGGAAAAAAGAGTTTCCTAACTGATGGAAGAATTATTCACTGTGATGTGTGCCATAAAGAGGTGACTACATTTTATAAATTTATGTAACACTACTTAGCATTGCATTCAGAACTGTCGAAAAAGTAGGATACTCTATATAGTGAATGACTTGTGACTAAATAATTCGGAAAAGATTTTATTTTTATTTTGTAAATTTCACGTTAAACAGACTACTAAGGCTTCATGCAAGGGATACCGCATTTCGCTAAGTAGATTTAATTCGTAAGCACTTCATGAAATTAATTATATTTTATTATTTTTAGGTACGTTGTGATCAATGGTCATATTTGACATACCACGTTAGAGAGGCTAAGGATCAATCATATTTATAAAAGAAATAAAATTTTAAAGAAACCATCATGGCCGCTCAACAATCAAAGCAACAAACCGAAATTAATTTTATTCAGACCTGTGTCGAGCCATTGTTGCAGCAAGCTTTCCTTTCAATGCATTTAAAATTAGCCAGTTCAAAATCTTCGTAGAAAAATACTGTCACAACAGCATTCCATCAGAATCCACATTGAGAAAAATCTATTTACATATTTTATATGAAGAAGCATTAAGTGGGGTAAGAGAACATATAGGTGATTCATACATATGGATCTCTGTCGATGAGACAATTGATAGATTAGGTCGAAATGTAGCCAATCTAATAATTGGAGAATTGAACCCTGACGTGCCATCTGTACCTCATTTAATCTGCAGCAAGGAAATAAAGCGGACCAGGAAAAGTTGCCCCCTTTGTTAATAATGCTCTCAAAACACTTTACCTCAAGAATCTAGATGAAAATAGAGTGCTAGTAATCTACACTGATGCAGTTCCCCCAACATGATTGCTGCCGTTAAATTGCTTAAAGTATTTTATCCTGCCTTGTTCCATATTACTTGTCTTGCCCATGCTATGAGTGCGGTACGTCTTGAATATCCACAAGCGAATAAGTTGGTTTCCACAGTTAAAAGTTTTTATTAAAGTTCCTAAGAGGATCCAATTATTTCGAGAGGAACTTCCCAATGCTCCAGTTCCAACAGGATCTATTCTTACCCGCTGGGGAACGTGGTTGTAGCATGGAATATTACAGTGGGCATATGGAGAACATTAAGAACATTGTTTTGAAACTTGGGGTAAGACGCAGTGACTATTACTTCAGCTAAAGAACTTCTACAGGACTCAACAATTACCCATTGTATTGTATTAATCAAATCACATTAGCGTTTCTGGTCCCCACTATTAATATTCTAAACCAGCCCTGTCCAACCGCGGGCACCGTGGGCCATGTGTTATTCTGGTGCCCTTCATAAGCAAATATGTACTCCGACGGTTTCTAACATTAATTCAAATTTGAAGACAAAACTATTCCCAACACACATCAATGAGCACATATATGTGCTGTATTCATTTACTTAAATGACCAGTGTATTTCTGTGGTAGAAGTAATCTTCATATAGTGGTTGTAATGGCACCCGTGCCTCGTTAGGCATGAGTAAAATGTGCTCGAACACATAAGAAAGTTGGCTGCCATTGCATTCGATTTTTTAAACTAATTCATCTCTCCAATAATCATCTTGTATTTGTTTCCTCTACCTTTTATAGATTTAATTGTATTCTTTGTTATACCCATCGTAAACAATTCTCCTTTATCATTCATACTCCTTCTAGCACAAATCAATTAAAACATTCTTACATCTTTATGTTTTCCAATATCACGGATTAGGGCCTCACGAGTTTAATCACTTGCGAAACATCCCGTATCTCGAACGATAACAGAATGCATTTAAGTTTGAAACAGTTGGAATGGAAAGCAATCCTTTAGGGCACACGAGAACTGTCAGTACTCTCAACCGGATGTTCTAAGCATCCTCGTCGGAAGTTCTTCCACTTGCTCCTTGCGTAAATCTCCGCAGGCTGATGAAAATTTCAGTAGCAGAACAGTTGCCGGCTTCCAATAAGGCGTTATTGCATGTCCAGTGGCCATACTTTCCTGGCACCCGTCACCATATGGGTGGGACGGGTGTTTTGGACTGCAGTGGATAAAACACTGCTGGTAACATTTAAACATTTATCTGGTGGCAGAAAGGTTTCAAAACCCCATAAAAATCATAAACTCAACAAAATCGTAATTTACTGTGATGATTAGAACCCTCTCTGTTTAATTCTGCATGAATTAATTCACACCTAAAAAGTGTACTCACAGTTCTGTCAACAATTCTTAAACACACGACTATCATTCTTCTCTCTCCCCTTTAATCGAGATAAACCTTCATTGCATATTAACATATTTTGCTGTAGATATAAGAAGGATGCAGGAGATCACAGCGATAGGTTAGATTTTAAAAAAGTGGAGTGCTGTGACATTTCATTCTTCTTGAATGACCACGAGAAGAAACAAATAGCTACTTGCAATTTTAAATATATATATATATATATATATATATATAACTATTTGAAAATTAAAACCAACAGCAAAGAATATCTTGTAAATGGTTAACGGTTCAAACATTTTTTGACTGTGTGCCAACGAGATCTATAGTTATTGTGCAGTGAACTTTGTTCTGCGTGTAAGAGAGGCGGGCGGGATACCAGGTTAAAGTGTATAGCGCGTGGTAATATACAATAGTCTTAGAATATTTTCCACTTCACTTACAGGACTTTATTTTCTAGGTAATAAACTCATTCCTGCATATGCTGATATTGCCTGACATTACTGATTACAGATTATAATTACTACAACAAAATCCATGTAAATGTAAGGGCGCGTAATGTTTCATTTCTTTGTTTATTATTAATGTAATCGTTGTATTTTATTATTATTTTTAGTTATTGTTTTATTTTTTGTCGTTATTGTTATCATCTTATTTTTTCAAAAACTGTAGATCTCGTTAAAACACAATTTATGTCCTAATGAACTTTTTTGTGGACTGAACCATTTCGCAGATATTCCTTGTTATTTGTGTGAGTTTTGAACACTAAAACTCTTCTCAAATGAAAGGTCGTTATTCAGTTTTTTATACCTTAGCCATGCCAAGAGAACGGAATTTCAAAGCCTTTATACAGCGGCCAGTAATAAAATATTTGACTATCGTTCAAAGTCTACTTATTCCCCTTGTACCTACAAGAAAATTAACAATAAGGCAAGTTGTACAAATGTTTATCTCGATTAACATGAGGAAGATAGATGAACAAGAGTTTGTAAGAATGGTTAGTGCAGGAGTAGAGAAAGTCATGTGAGTGCAACACATCAGATTTGTAATTGCGCTGTTCACACATATTTCCACATGCACACATGGATATTTTCTTTGAAACTTTAGGTAGGTTCAAGGGATCCCAAAACTTATATCCTGGTAAAATCTCAAAATAAAATTTTTGGGTGGAATATAACAGAATTCCTTTACCTAAAGGCGTTCATGTTGCGTTAGTTATTTATAATTTTTTAAAAGCATGTATACAAATTCCATGTTAGGGGTACAGTATCCTACCGAGCGAGGTGAAACCACTGAAAAATGTGCGACTCGCATTCCAGAGGACTGTGGTTTGATCCCAGGCGGTCACCCTCTACCTTATCAATGTAACATTCAAGTAATGCAGCTGTAGTAGAATAACTACTATTCGCTAATCTGATGATCTTTTTCGAAACATACATATCTTAAACTATACATCTGAATTCTGAATACTTTTTTTTCAGTTAATGGTGTCATAGAAGAAAATAGAACTGGAAAGGTTGCGTTGATGGAATGGAAGAGAATAAATTACCAAAGAAGATAACGAGTTATCGATCGATGGGGAGGAGAGATTCGGATAGGCCTCCTATTAGGTGAATTGATGATAGAGATAGAGAAATCGGGACAGGCGCTAATAAGACCAGCGTTAAATTTGCTATTGCAGCTCCTAATGCTACTGATTGAGGCTCTCACACATTTGTATATTTGCAGTGCATGTAAAATTAGTAAGAAGATGAAACGTAATATAATTATATTACGTTGCTTAATATTGCTTTAAAAATTATAGTGTCTTTCGTAAGCGCTTTTGCAGTCAGTATACAAAACTAATAATAAATTCACAAAATGTGTACTGATTTTAATATAATTTCTTTCCAATAAGTATTTGTTCGGCCCATATTACCCTAACGCTTATTACAGCTACCTGCTATTTGTTCTCCGTTAATTAAATGCAAAATAAACAAAACAAATTTATGTACTGTGGAACAAAATAGTACTACTTGGCAAAGCGATGAGGCGTATTGAACTTGGTGGTCGAGTGCTGCGATTGCTGCTTATCTTGTTTATCAGAAGAGGGAAATAATAGTAACTTGGTGAATTGTGAGTGATAAAACACAAATATATGATCTCTCACGCATGCCGATATGTGAGACGTTACTGTCCTGAAGATATGATTGCATCTGAACAGTGTACACACTGTCTCGCCTTGTTTGTGCGATAAGCTCGCGTTCTTTCCGGTAAGCCTCATGGCTTTGCCAAGTAGTAACTTACTGTATTCGACTCGGGAGTTAAGCTGTGACCTTGTGGTTGACACAAGTGAAACTGAGATAGCTGAGACAAACTTTGGGATCTGATAGATAACATGATTTTAAGCGCTTTTTGTTAAGGAAAGATTTTTTTTTTGTGGTGCTTCGTATAAGCGCTACACGAGTTAATGTCATAGATCACTGCCTCCCACCTAGTTTAAGTATTTACGGCAAAATCAACAATGCAAATTAGTATCGTATTTATCTTAGTAAGGCACACAATCTTAATCCAAGAAACAAACAGAGAACATATAAAGAAAGCACAATCGTCTCATTGTTTACAGTTAATCACAGCTTTACTATTAAAAGTAAATGTTGGAACGCACGCCCATTGCGATTAACACGAAAGAGTGCATCGGCGTGCCGTATTCTGCCATACTGTCGCAAAGACAGCAGCCACTTCTCTGGTTTAAAAGTTTGTCGGTTTTGTTTTGAATAGTAAAGCTGTGATTAACTGTAAACAATGAGATGTTTGTCTTTTGTTTGTGTGTTCTGTATTTGTTTCTTGGTTTAAGATTGTGTGCCTTACTAAGATAAATGCTATACTATTTTGCATTGTTGATTTTGCCGTAAATACTTAATCTGGGTGGGAGGCGATAATCTGTGACATTAATTCGTCTAGCGCTTAAGCTAAGCACCACAGCAAAAAACTTTCCTTAACAAAAAGTGTATAAAATAATGTTATCTATCAGATCCGAAAGTTTGTTGGTCTAATTTTGGGACATTCTGTATTCACAGAGGTACCTATACTGCAATAAGCTCATTTTTGCCAATGTCCGAGATGCTGAATACACTCTGTTCCACTTATAAGTTTACCTATGCATTCAAATTGGTTAAGGGTGGTACCATTTGAAGTAGGAAGTTCGGAAGTTTTAATCCATTGGTGTTAAGTTTGGAACAGTCACGCATCACACGCACATGTGCAGAACATTGCTTAGACCTGACACTACTTGATTTTTTCCTATGGAATTTGTTGAGGATTAGGTCTACAGGACACCATTTTGTAATTTGGCAGACTCACGACAGAAATTTTATGCAACTGTTGGTAATGTTACATCACAGATGCTTCATAACACACTAGTCGGGGTTGAATACCAGATGAACATGTTTTGTGACACTAATGCCAGCCACATTGAGGTTTATGAAGCATACGGAAAAAAAGATCTCGTTTTTTGCTATTTACAGCAAGTGTTTTCATCTCCAAATTCGCATTAGTTCAGAAGTTATAACTATTTCGTTTATTATACCTATAAGCGGAACACCCTGTACTTTCTGTGCGGACATTCGTTACGCTCACACTTGGAACAATACAATATTTCAACTCATTACTATTTATCGTCGATGTTTTATCTTGGTAGCTATTATATACAAGCTGTCTTATAGCGTGCTTGTCATAAAAGTTGTCTTTAGTGCTCTTCTTATCTAAACATAAGTGCAACAAGTAAATTATTGGTACAGCTAGCATAACAAGGTGTTTCTTCATTAGAAGATGAACAAGGTAAGTGAGAGTTTACCACATTTTAAATTTAACTGCTTTTTGCTCTTCCTCTTCTCCACTTCAAGGTTTAGGCAATACGCCCTTTCCGACTTCACAGATCTAACTCATCTTTTTCTCTGCCGTCGCACAACTCTTTTCCTAGGGCCTGTACTTGTTTACAACGGCTGAAATTCTATTTTCATCCATCCGTCTGAAGTGTTGTCCCCAGTTTACTCATATTCTTGAATATTTTATTTAAATTATAAATTAACAATTCTGTCTAGAACGCGAGGCCATGGCCAGCTGTTTACACCACTCTCCTACCACCTAGGCTCCTTGTAGAAGAGTGTCAAACAGAACGTAAAAAGAAAAAATATGATGTGTTGCACTCATATGACTTTCTCTACTCTTGTACTAGCCATTCTTAAACTCTTTATTCCTCTATCCTTTTCGTGTTAGTTGAGATAAACATTTGCAGAAATTTGTTATTGCTTATTTCCTTGTAGGTCCAAGGGGAATATTGCAATACAGTAGGCTTCGAGTGACAGTCAAATCTTTTAAAGCTTTGTGTTCCCGTTCTCTTTGCACAGTTAACATATAAAAAAATGAACAGCGATGTTCCATTTCACCAAAGTTAGGTTTTCCGAAACTGACACACATAATAAGGAATACCTCCGAAATGGTTCACTCTACAAAAAAATTTATCTGGACATAAATTGTGTGTTTTATCAAGATCTACATTTTTGTACAGTAAGATTTTGTCTACCTCTTACGGTTTACGAGTTATTCAAAGTCATTCAGACCAAACAGAACTACATAGGCCACAGCCAGAAAATTCAAGATATACACTTCATTTGTCATAAAAATATCTCAAACACGCGGCATTTTAATCAAAATCGTTAGAGCCATTTTCAAGAAAATAAAAAGGTTCGAAAAACTTTTCCATGTAAAGGGTAGTTTAGGGTGGGGCCATTTTCTTCAAAATCTTCGTTTCGCATCCTTGAAAGACATTAAACTTAAATTCCAACTTTGGTTCTTAACCTACTTTTCGTTTTTGAGTTATGCCGTCCACAGACTGACAGAATGGAAGACACACACACACACACACACTCACTCACACACACACACACACACACACACACACACACACACACCACACACGGACCTTTCTCTAAAATGCTCTTTTTTGGATTCAGGGGGCCTCAAAACATATATTTCCGGTGAAATCTCGACATCGAATTTTTGGGTGGAATACAATAATTCCTTCTACTTAACAGTAGATAAAGTAAATACACGGAAAATTCTGATGTTTCGAAAGAATACTCGTATACGTCATATTTAAAAATGATTAAGTTCTCTTTTCATCCACTTAAAACAGATACTTGAGACCTCTGTGATCATTTTACAGTTTTTACTAAAGTGGGAGTTTCTCCAGAAGATTGAGCCAGCCAGCATCACCGAGTAGCACACATATCATTTAGAGAAGCAACACTGAGATAGGAGTTGATGAAGGATAAACGTCAACAAACTGAAGAAGTAGAAGTGGTAGCTGTGAACCTACAAAAATGCTTGTCCACAACATACTTGACCAATTGACAATGGTTTTTTTTTTTTTTTTTTTTTTTTTTTTTTTTTTTGAGAAAAATATGTCACTGTGTGCATTACGCATTGCATTATGTAGGATGAAACGAAAGCTGGAACAGGCGCCAAGAAATGGTTTCAGACATACGTGAAAGGGTGTATGAACGCTTAAGCATACAAAAAGTCTGTTATAATCACATGACTTTGTCTACTCTTGTACTAACTATTCCTACAAACACTTATTCCTCTATCTTTTTCATGTCAGTCGAGAAAAGCATTTGTGGAAATTAGTGCTAGTATTTCTGTAGGTGCAAGGGGAATATGCGAGAAAATCCAGTACTTGGATGGCTGTTCTATTTTAGGGTTGTCATAAAGACACACTTGCTAATAGATCTGTAGAAAAAGACAATTTTTAAATATGAATGATAAAGATAAAAAAAGCATATAGTGTAAAAATATTTAATGAAGTGTAATAATACAAAATTATTATAACATTTGGAAATAAGACAGTTAACAATTTTAGAACTATTTATTTACTTAAAATCCAGTGTAGAATACAGATGATTGTGTAAAGTGTACAAAGAATCAGGAATAATTTGTAAACTATTATAATAGCTTCTAAAACACTTAATGGCAATTCAAAACGTCGGAACAAATTAACAGTGAATTTAGTAATCACTCCACGAGCACCAAAAAGTACACGAATCACTTCCCAATTTGAAATTTTATATTTGTCTCTTAAATAAGGAATACAAGACTCATAATATACTCGTAGTGTTTTCCCTTGTCAACCTCCTTAATTTGGTCTACATTTTTCAAATCGGACTATAGGGCCAGGAGTAGCCCTTATTTTGTTGCTCGTCAACGACGATTATGTCTTCTTTCATAAAAATGAGGTTGTCAACGAAGATATCACCATTTCTAAAGCATCACAATGTATACGTTTCAATAAATTGTAAATAATTATTCCTGGATATAAAAGTCTTCTTATTAATATTTCCACAAACATCTTAACTGAGCGGGATGGTAACATCTGAGGCCCACATTTGGGAGGTCGCAGGTTCAATCCCCGAGGCCGCGCACTCTGATATGGGGTTTTCCGTGGTTTCCCCATGTCACTTAGGCTAATGCTGGGGTGCACTATTTCATTCCAGGGTTTCCTTTCTATCATTTCCCTTCATTCCATTTCCTTGTCATCTTTCACATGGTGCAGTTCCATGCATGTAGTGTGGGCAGTGTCGGGCAGTTGGCGTGGATGATTGCGCATGGTAACTGCTGTTCTCACCGCTGTTTGGCGGGGCCTAGCTCTGGGATGAAGACATCTCAGCGCGGGTTAGGGACTCTGGTGGGTCTGTCTAGCTGCGAGTCTGATTGCACCCCTTCGGTTCCCTCATTCGTCCCTGCCTCCTGGGGGGTGGTAGCCACAATAGACCTGTGTAGGTCGACGTGAGCGAGGTGTCCCCCTCCGTTCTGTACCCTTTACCCTTTACCTTTATGTATCTTCTAAACTTAAGCGAACAAGAAATGTGTATATACGTCACCAAGTATAATATAGTTACCAAATCCTTATAGCACTAACGTGAAAATCAAATGCGTTGTCATGGCCTGAAGCTGGTTGCACTATGAAGGCTTGGAAGTTCCGTTCTCTTTTCACAGCTAAGATATAAAAAGTGATCCATTTGAGAAAATTCTAAGCATTGGAAAGCTCACACAAATAACAAGGAATGTCTCCGAAATGGTTCATTCCACAAAAAAGGTAAACTGTGTGTTTTAATGAATCAGCATTTGTTGTATAGTAAGACTTGGTCTGTCTCTTACGGTTTATCAGTTATACAAATGTGATTAAGAGTAAATATGACTATGTGGACTATAGCCAGAACATTCAAAGTATACATTTAATTTGGCATAAAATTATCTTAAATATATGGCCATTTTCGAGTGAGTGAGTGAGTGAGTGAGTGAGTGAGTGAGTGAGTGAGTGAGTGAATGAGTGAGTGAGTGAGTATTGTTTAAGGGCCCGTCGACAGCTAGTTCATTAGGGCCCTGTCATTTTTGAGAAACTCTTCGTGTTGCATTCTTGAAAGACAAACTTAAATACTAACTTTGGTTTTTAACTGACTTTTCGTTTTTGATTTATGCTACACACAGACACATACACACACACACACACACACACACACACACACACACACACACACACACGGAGCTTTTTTTAAATTTTTTTTCATTCAGGGAGCCTCAAAACATATATTTCCGGTGAAATCTTGACATATAATATTTGGGTGGAAGACAATACCTACTTCTTCTACTTACTGCACATAGAAGAGAAAGTAAAAAGGGAGATTAGTATTTGATAGAACAACTGCGGAGGTAGGAGCCGACCTGCTGTCTTTGGATGATGGAATTAATTCCATTATTGAGAGAACAAAGAAGTTTGTGGAAAATGGTATAAAACCCTGGGACCGGGAACAATTGGCTAGAAGTGCCAGTAAAAGAATTGGACCAGTAAGCATGGAAACAGAGGATTTTCTTGTTTTGATTTTTCTAGCTTGATGCAAAGGTCTGAATCATCACATGTAAGTCAAACAAAGGGAAGCAATGGTTTGCCTGCAAGCATTTCATCTATAGCATGGATGCAGCTGAGAGTGTCAGCTTTTGATTCAATAATGTAACCAACCAACGGATATTATTTACTTTTATTTAGATTATTTTCATTACAGATATGAAATGATATGAAGCCAAGTCAGTTTAGCAAAATACAAAATTCAACTCACTGCTTAGGTGGGTACCGAAACAGTTTAATGCTTTTTACAGGGATCTAAAGACATCAATAGCAGCTTGAGACTAAGAGAATCAGCCCGATACGTCAGTGTCCTTGTACCCATACACGTTTTGAGGTACTATAATCCTAAAAACTCGTTTTTTGAACAGGTCCGTTTGTGTCTGTGTGTGTTTGCTAACAGCATAACTCAAGAATAAGTCAGATAATTACCAAACTTGGTATTTAAGTTTAGTATCCTCCAAAGATGCATTACAAAGATTTTCAAGATATAAAAAAAGACTATTGTTAAGATATATAAGATGTTATAGCAGGATGAATCATAAGGAATAAAATGTAAGGTGCGAGAATTGAAATTGAATTAAAGAAATATCTTTAAAATGACAGAATAATAAAATAACTTTGGATTATTCCGAGAAGTGATAATTTCTAATATTCTGTTTTTATTCTGTAGTGAACTGTATATGATACATTCTGTAAAGATATGGTTTACAGTTAGGAGTGTTTCCAGGAGTTGCATATTCGGGATGTTCTTTTGATATCAGATAGAACTGAGTCAGTTTGGTGTGTCAATCCCTGATTCTGTCTGTCAAACCTGATGTTTTGTAACCTATATGTAGATAATATTTATTCATATGTAATTCCATTGCCGTTTTCATTGTATTATGTGGTCCAAAATTTCTTAATCTTCTTATTCATGAATGGCAGTAAATCTCTGTGAGAGGTATGGATGTTTTGGATTGAGGAGTTATGTATGCTTTTCTTTGCTGCAAAGTGTGCCGGTTCATTATGTCACAATGTGAAGGCATCCATCTACTAAACTTTCTTTTCCCTGTATTTTCAATTAAAGGATTAGGATCCATATGTTCTGTATTAATGTATCTGTTGTTCATATGTCATTAATTGATTGTATGGAACTCAGGGTGTCAGAAAAATTAATGGACTATTGGTATACCACATTTTTAATGTTCAGCAGTGCCTGTTTGATTACCTACAGTTCATAGGTGAAAATGGAAAATAAGTGAGGCAATTTAAATGATCGAACTTTATTTCGGAACACTACTGCATATCCGGAAGTGTGTCAAAGAATCTCTGTCAGATACGTGAGAAACTTTTAACAACTATGTAAGTGAAATAAATGTTTTGTTTTTATCTCCTCTATCACTCGCGAAATGATATAAACACCGCAACAAGTCAAAGACAAAGGGACAAAATGACAGGAAAACAAAAACTTGACCTCCTTTTCCGCCTTGATAAAACGGACGTAAGTAAAAGGTCGTAATGCAAACATTACGATAAGTGGGACCTTAATAGAAACTATATTCCAAACAGTGACCGAGGCCGATAGAACATACTAGTGGCGACGTATGGTTTTAGTCAAATGTGGAGGACTTTCTAATTTTGCATGTAGTTTTCAGATGCCGATCTCGTAGGTAAAACATAGCGAGATTTCGGATAGATTAGTGGTGAGTCTGTCATTTTTTCTTCTAGTTTGGGTTGGAGAAAGAAGGGATCAGAGCGTAAAATTTATAAAAAAGGGGGAAATTCTTCAGTCAAGGGTGATTATCTGCAAACAGTATTGATTTCATATATACATTATTTAAATGGCTTATTGAACACATGTTATTAATTCATGTTTATAATAATCAAAATCTTTGGACAAAAGACATTCCTTTTTAAAACCAATGTAAGGAGTATTAATTTCAGGTTTTAAAGAACCTTTTTATTTTCTCTACTACGTATATTGACTAGAAGTATTCTATCCGAAAATTCGATGTCGAGATTTCACCGTAAATATATGTTTTGAGGCCCTCTGAATAAAAAAAAAAAAAAAAAAAGCATTTTTTAGAAAAATGTCCGCGCCCGCGCGCGCGCGCGCGTGTGTGTTTGCGCAGGCGTGTATGTGCGTCTGTGTGTTTGTGTGTCTGTGTGTGGATGTATGTGAACAGCATAACTCAAAAACGAAAAGTAGGTTAAAAACCAAAGTTTATATTTAAGTTTAATATCTTTCAAGGATGCAACATTAAGATTTTGAAGAAAATTCATCCACCCTAAACTATCCTTTACATGGAAAATCTGTCGAAAATTTTGATTCTCTCGAAAATGGCTCTAACGGTTTAGATTAAAATGCCATATGTTTAACATATTTTTATTACAACTGAAACGTATATCTTGAGTTTTCTCGCTATACCCTATGTAGTCCTGTTTACTCTGGATGACTTATGCATAACTGGTAAAGCGTAAGAAATAAACCAAATATTACTATACAAAAATGTAGATCTCGTTAAAACGCACGTTATGTATATATGCATTACTTTGTGGAGTAAACCATTTCGGAGATATTTCTGGATGGTACCACCGGTATCCTGCGCTGGACGGCCGGACTATTAAGCGACGATTGCGAGTTGAAATAGAGAGGGCTAGCAGCTATCAGGCAGAGATCCCACCAGCAGCTAAAGCTAAACTCCAAATATAGTCCCAGTCAAGAGCTTTTCGGCTCTCTAAATTTCTTCCCAAACAAATTTAAAAACGACTTTTATAAATTATTATTAAAACTTTTATTTTTATCCCACCAATGTGTAGATCTTGCTGTGTCCTGAAAGACCACCACCAAGGGACAACAAGCTTTCTTCTAAAGCTAACCATCACAAACTTAAAAACACGCCACTCTTGAAATTTCTTTCCCAATATATATTCCTATCTGCGGTTAAACCTTATTAGGGGTAGGTACGCAGCAAAATACACCAGGTTGAACCTCAGCTTGCCAGCAGCTCATGGCCATGGTCACGGTGGCAGGCAGTCTCAACTGCCTCCTCGCCTCGAACGGTTTATGGCACACGCTATAATCTCAACCCACAAACTCATGTTTCTAGATGCAACAAACTTTCAAATCTCTTTATCCCTCTCCTTCTCCTATCCATCCGTCGAGGGCTAGTTTCGCTGATGTGATGATGTCATTTGGTGCTCGAACTTAGCAGATCTCTATGCCAGTGTGCCTCGCACCATCAAGCAGGAGCCTCGTCGGTATTAGCTAGTTCTCTTGGCACTCTTGAGGACTGGTGTGACTAACCCAGTTTTATCCCATGCTGTTACCTCACACGATGAAGCACTCGGGAGAGAGTACGAGGTACGAGGGGTACTTCATCCTCGTCTCACTCCTCCTAGTATCGACACGCAACCATGGACTACACCAGTGACATGTATACACATTTCTACTTCGTTTAAGTTAGAAGATACATAATAGCTTGTGGAAATATTAGTAAGAAGACTTTTACACCCAGGAATAATAAATTACGATTTATTGAAACGTACATTACATATACATTGCGATGGCAATATTCACGTTCACAGCATAATTTCTAACCTTATTTTTATGAAGTAATAGACGCAATTGGCATTGGCAAGTAACAAAATAGGCGACTAATTCTTGACCCTACAATCCAAGTTGGAAACAAATGATCTAGACCAAACTAAAGAGATTGATAGGGGGTGGGGAACTACATTTTCAACCTTGTATTAATTTTGAAGAGTCAAATACAAAATTTCTAATTGGGAAGTCATTGGTGTACTTTTTGGTGCTGTTAATTTGCTCCGACGTTTTGAATTGCAATTAAGTGTTTTAGAAGATATTGATTTACAAGTTATTCGTGATTCTTTGTACATTTTACACAATCATCGGTATACTACACTAAATTAAGTAAACAATTTTAAAACGGTTAGCTGTCCTATTTCCAATTTTATAATAATTTTGTACATTATTACACTTTATCCATCAAATATTTTTGCATTATATGATTTTTTTTATCCTTTATCATTCATATTTAAAAGTGTGTTATTCCACAAATCTATTAGCAGGCGTGTCTTTATGACAACCCTAAAATAGGACAGCTATCGAAGTACTGGATTTTCTCTCATATTCCCCTTGCACCTACAAGAATACTAGCCACAATTTCCGCAAATGGTTATCTCTACTGGCATGAAAAAGATAGAGGAATAAGTGTGTGTAGGAATAATTAGTACAAGTGTAGAGAAAGTCATGTGAGTGTGACACATCAGGTCTTTTACATTTGCTTCTTAGATCTAGTATCTTTGATAACCGTTATTACTGCCTATTATGAAAAATAATGCCAGGTATTACTTGCTGAAGATATTACTCCTATCCTTATTTTTCTCTCTCAAATTCCATCAATTTAAAATCTTACATAACTGAACTGAGGACATGCTTGACAGCGGCTAGCAACCTTCATCAGAAATATGAGTGCTGCTGATTGGCATAATATTACAAAATGGGATAAACCATATGGAGACGGTATGCGTGATACTTAAAAAAGTTGTCTATGGCTGTGTTGCAAAACTTAATAAACATTTTGTCGGTCCTTTATGTGTTTCTAGATCAAATGTTAATGGAAAAAGTAGAAGTGTGGTGCTTTTCCTACAGATGGGTGAAAAAATTCCCACTTGGGAGTAAAAGATGTGGCACAAAATGTCCGAGATTTAAATCTACACAAAATTGCACAAAATCAATTTTTACTAGTGGAACATGTACAGCGTAATTATTTCTTATATAGTTTAAAAACTAAACGTAAGAATAACCTGCTTTTACTTTAGATTAAAGAAACAAAAAAAAAAAAAAAAAAAAAAAAAAGCTTAAGCGTTTACTTACACAGAGTGCTTTAAACTGGCTTCTACAAAATTCAAACTTATACGTTCAGCTGAATATTCAAAGAAAACAAATATTAAAAAATAGTTTCTATTTTTTTTAGGTAGTTTACACAAAATTGGATAGGTAAATAACAAGTTTTATTTAATTGCTTTTTAGAAAAGGTCAATAATTATTTTTATTTTATTTTTATTCAAACATGTAACTAAAAGAAATTGATAGCACTTTATACATTAAAGTTGTTTGTGGAACGCAATATAACTTTCCGGATAGTGTGATAGCTCGTCATCATCATCATCGTCGTCGTCATCATTAGTTCTGGCACAAGGCCAGAGTCTCTTTCATCATCTCAAAGAAATCCAATTGGTTATATGTCTTCTTTTTTCTCTTCTTCCTTTGGGTTTGTATTCTAGGAAAGCGGAATTGAACTATCTGTCGCACATGAGTAGGGTGCGGAATCGTTAAAAGTTGGTTGTTTCGTTGTTTGTCTCGCCATATAAACCGCCCCTGGGATATTTGAGTCGGGGGGGGGGGTGGGTTGGGGGACTATGGGTATAAAATCATTGGTGGGAAGGTGGGAATCCTACCCATCCCCCCGAGGGATTTTGCTTTATGCACATGAGCATAATATTTTTCATAATATCCTTCCAGTTTATTATTTGGATTAAATATGTTCATTGCTTTCCGTGTTACCTCGCTGTATTTATTTTATTTAGGTATTTATTTGTTCATTTATTTATTTACTTATATGTATTTATTTATCTATCTATCTGTTTTGTCTGTCCAATATCCAGAAGCTTGAAGTGGCAGCTCCAATAAGGTCCCACATAGCGCTCGTAATGCAGACACGGGACATTTCATTTTCTACATTGGCTCAAATTTTTGTACTTTGTCTACTACGTACTTACAGTAAGTGTAGGAGGTACTGTATTTTACCCAACAATTCGCTACCAAGATTTCATAGAAGTACATGCTTTGAGAGTCGTCTCCTTAGCGCGGTGGTAGCACTGCTGCATACCAAGTGGGGGACCCAGGTTCGATTCCCGGTACCGGCGTGAGATTTTATCCCGCTGAGAGACCTGGTTCAGGGTGCATTAAGCCTCTTTAGGTCCCTGGAGAGCTACTTGTTTGAAATTAGCGGCCACTGTTCGAGAAGACGGCATACCCAGCCGAGAAGGACCGGAGCGCTGAACAAGTCCCACCTCCAGTACTGCACCCCACGCATGAAGGCTGTGGTGGGCAGAGGTAGGAGACGCAGCGGTCAGGCAGTATGAGCTGTTGTTCCACAGGGTTATGGGGGGTTACATGCTTTGATGCCCCATAGTCTTAAAAACTTGTTCTTGGAAAAGATAGTGTGTGCCTGTGAACAACTAAAAAATGAGGTCAGATACGTATGAAGCTTAGCATCTATTTTCAGTACCCTCCAAAGATGCGACACGCAGATTTTCAAGAAAATTCCACCAACTCCAAACTATTCTTTACATAAAACACTTTTCGAAATTGTTATTTCTCAAAAATGCCTACAACAATTTTCAGTCAAATGCCATATATTAACGATATTTACATAACACACAAAATGTGCATCTTGAATTTTTCGGGAACAGCCTGTAAGGCCCTCTTCATTCTGAAGTAGTTTAGAATAATTTTACATGACAGGTAAACGTACTGTACAAAAGAAAAAATCTGATGTGTTGCACTCAAATGACTTTCTCTACTCTTGTAGTAACCATTCTTACAAACTCTTATTCCTATATCTTCTTTGTGTTACTTGAGATAAGCATTTGTGCAAGTTATCTTATAGCTTATTTCCTTGTAGGTGCAAGGGGAATATGAGAATACAGTAGGCGTTGTGCGATAGCCAAATCTTGTAAAACTTTGAGAACCCGTTATCTTTGCACGCTTAACATATAGAAAAAGCTGATGTGTTGCACTTACATGACTTTCTCTACTCTTGTACTAACCATTCTTACCAGCTCTTATTCTTGTATCTTCTTCGTGTTAGTTGAGATAAACATTTGCAGAAATTATCTTACTGCTTGTTTTCATTCACGTACAGCGGGAATATGGGGATACAGTAGGCTTTGAGCGATAGTCAGATCGTTTAAAGCTTTCAAACTCCGTTCTCTTTACACGGTTAACGTATAAAAAAAAACTGAATAACGATGTTCCATTTAACAGAAGTATAAGTTCTCTAAAACGCACGCAAATAACAAGCCATGTCTCCAAAATGGTTCACTCTACAAAAAATGCATACAGACATAAATTGTATGTTTTAGCAAGATATAAATTTTTATATAGTAAGATTCGCTCTATTTCTTATGGTTTCCCAGTTATGCAAAAGTCATCCGGAGTAAGTAGGAGTTCATGGGCTATAGCCACAAAATTCAAGATATACATTTCATATGTCATAAAATTATCTCAAACATATGGCATTCTAATCAAAATCGTTAGAGCCATTTTCAAGAAAATCAAAATTTTCGAACAATTTTCCATGCAAAGGGTAGTTTAGGATGTAGGAATATTCCTCAAAATCTTCGTGTCGCATCCTAGAAACACATTAAACTTAGGTAAATACCAAATTTCGTTTTTACCGATTTTTCGTTTTTGAGTTTGCTGTCCTCAGACTGACAGACCCCCACACGCGCGCGCCCGCACGCGCTCTTGGACCTTTTTTTAAAAATGCTCTTTTTTTGATTCATGGGATCTCAAAACATATATTTCCGTTGAAATTTCAATATCGAATTTTTGGGTGGAATACAATACTTCCTTTACTTACCAGTAGAGAAAGTAAAAATGAACAACGATGCTGCATTTTACGAAAGTTTCAAGTTTTCCGAGACTGACACAGTATGACAAGGAATATCTCCGAAATGGTTCGCTGTGCAGAAACATTTATATGGGCGTAAATTGTGTGTTTTAGCCAGATATACATTTTTTGTATAGTAAGATTTTGTCTCTCTTACGGGTTACGAGTTATTCAAAGGTCATCCAGAGCAAACAGGACTACATAGGCTATAGCTAGAAAATTCAAAATATACATTTCATTTGTCATTAAAATATCTTAAGCATATATCATTTTAATGAAAATCGTTACAGCCATTTTCAAGAAAATAAAATCTTTCGAGAAGTTTTCGATGTAAAGGGTAGTTTAGGATGGGGTTAGTTTCTTCAAAAGAAAGACATTAAACTTATATACCAAATTTGGTTCTTAATCGACTTTTCGTTTCTGAGTTATGCTGTCCACCGACTGACAGACACACAGACAGAAACACACACACACACACACACACACACACACACGCGCGCGCGTGGATCTTTTTCTAAAAATGTCTTTTTTGGATTCAGGGGGTCTCAAAAATATATTTCCGGTGAAATCTAGACATCGAATTTTTGGGTGGAATACAGTACTTCCCCTAGTTACCAATGCACAAAGTAAAAATATATATTTCTTTAAAACACGCAATTTATTTAAAATAACTTATTTGTGCCATAAGTCACTTCCTAGCTTAATGGTTCGGCATGTTCAATATTTTGTCATCCTTTAAAAGACCTGTCGATTTTGAGTTTCTCACGATTGCATGGAGAGGGTACGTCTTTTGTCACCATATGAAGTTAAGTTTGAAAAACATATGACTATCGGAGTTCCCTTTCTACCTACAACTGACTGCGTAATGTAGCTATTTCCGTAAACTTTATTTCGATTAAAATGCAGTAGGTACTTAGAAAAGTAGGTTTCTTGAGAATAATTCATATACACACTAACATACGATAGAGGGTAGAGAAACTCATGTAAATGTGACAGAGATGCTTTCCCCATGATGATGCAAAGAACATGGAACTTGAAAACCATCAAGCAGAGACATGCTTTTTAAAATATGACTATCACTTTTATTCGTATATCCTACAACACATTGTAGAAATGTGAATTGGAAGGTCATCGATGACTACCGCAATGGTCTGGTGGTTAGCATTTAAACTACTAAATCCAGATATCCCGGGTGTGATTCCTGGTGGTGGATTGGAAATATTTCTCTAGCCAGAATTATTCCCCCTGGAGTAGGTGTGTGTGCGTTTGTGTGTGTATATGTGTGTGCGTGTATGTGTGCGCGCGCGAATTACGACTTCCTGTTGCCTAACTAAAAAGCGTCAAAATCTTTATAAAAAAAAAAAAAAAAAGGAAAAAAAAAACACTGATGTGTTGCATTCACATGACTTTCTCTACTCTTTCATTAACCTATCTTACAAACTATTATTTCTCCATCTTCTTCATGTTAGTTGAGATAAACATTTGCAAAAATCATCTTATTGCTAATTTTCTTGTAGGTGCAAGGGGAATATGGGAATACAGTTGACTTTCAGCGATAGTCAAATCCTTTAAAGCTGGTTGCTATATGAAGGCTTTAAAATTCCGTTCTCTTTATAGGGTCAAGAAATAAAAAGTGAATAAAGAACTTGCATTTGAGAAAACTTTGTATTGTAAAAATCACTCAAATAACATTAAAGATCTCCAAAATGGTTCACTACAAACACACACACACACACACACACACACACACACACACACACACACACACACACACACACAAGATTCATTTCTGCACAACTTGTGTGTTATAACAAACTCTAGATTTTTGTATAGTAAGATTTGATCTATCTCTTGCGGTTTACCAGTTATGCAAAAGTCATCAGGAGTAAACAGGACTACATGGGCTATAGCAAGAAAGTTCAAAATATATATTTCGTTTGCCATAAAATATTTTAAATATAGAGCATTTTAATCAAAATTGTTAGGGCCATTTTTGGGAAAATCAAACTTTCCGAAAAAATTTCCATGTAAAGGGTAGTTTAGATTGGAAGAATTTTGTTCAAAAACTTTGTGTCGCATCCTTGAAATATATTAAACTGAAATTACCAACTTTGGTTTTTAATCTACTATTCGTTTTTGAGTTATACTGTGCACAGGCGAACACACAGACCTTTTTGCAAAAATGCTTGTTTTGGATTTAGCTTATTTAACATATATTTCCGGTGAAATCTCGTCATCGAAATTTTGGATAGAGTACAATACTTTCCTTACTTAATATACAAAGTAGAGAAAGTAAAGAAGTTTGGATTAACAAGAGTTCGATACAAGCATAAGTTTTTATAAGAATAAGTTTACAAGAGTGAGTAGTGAAAGTCATGTGAGTGGAACAAATTAAGATTTTTATGTGAAGATACAGGAGTTCGAAGGCTTGATTGGGATCGTCAGGTTTATTTGGTTCTGTAGCTGTTCGCACACCTAAGAGGAGATAGCTACGGACTTTTTACCAATAATTGTGCAAGAGTGTCAAAAAATGCGTTTAAACTTTCAATCGAAGAGGTAAGAACAAATTTCGTATGCGACAAAAGCATCTCGGACTCGTCATTAACACGCTGTATGTTTTCTAAGTGCTGTTACGAATTGGTTTTCAGACTTCCGTTACTCCATTGTTCCATGAGGGTTAGAAAACGTGTTATTTAAAGATAACATTTAATCTGCCTTACATATTGCAGAACACAAAATGCATATGTGCTATTTGATTCGTTAAAAATTCCGGAAGCTTTTTAAACAATCTTTTAAGATCGTAGAACTAGGTTTTTCTTGCACTACAATATTTCAGTATTATATTACACTATATAACAACAAAAACAGACTAATATTTACAATATTAGATAGGTAATTAACAATAGCATGGTGAATAATTAAGGAATATAAAGTGTTGCAATTTAAATTGGTTTATACATAGAAATATTTTTAAAATAATGGAACAGAACTGTGAAGTAACTTTAGATTATTTGGAGCAGTGGTTTTTTCTAATATTCTGTTTTCTTCCTGTGTGACCAGTATGTGGTACGTTCTGTAAAAATGTGATTTTCTGTTAAGGAGTGTCCCCAGGACTTCATTCTTTGGATACCAGGTAGGAGTGAGTCAGTTTGGTGTGCCCAATCCTCAATTCTCTCGGTAAAACTTCATATCTTATTTGAACTTATACCAGGTGGCGCACTGCAGCCAGCCCCACCGTAAGTAGATAACCCTTCGTGCGTTAAAACAGTTGCAGAAGTTCAGGGCGGAACAGAGGCCAGTGGCGTTGCCGCCTTTCAGCGCAATGTGAGGTGAGAGGCAATTGAATCAGCGTGTGTAGTTCGTGATAATAGACAATAACAATATAAACAAAACAGCAAACTGCATGATATCTGTCCAATACCTAACCTGTCCACAACAATTACAACACTAACCCGGCGAGACCAGGTGCTAATAACCCGATTATGCATTGGCCACACTGCGCTTACTCACTCCTACATTCTGTCCCGTGAACTTCCTCCTAAATGTACTCTGTGTGATTCTACTCTTACCGTTCAGCATCTGCTCACTGTTTGCCCAAGATACACTCACCATCGACTTCAGTATGGAGTTCCTGAGACCCTTCAGCTAGCTTTGGGTGATCAACAATATCACAAGATAATCATCAAGTTCATCAAAGCATGCAAAGTTAATATTTATATTCATTGTAAACTTCATGATATAATTCCTCCTTTTTTTCCTCAATGTTTAGTCGCGATATGACTTTTATGTTGAAGCGACTTCAAATAATAAATAAATGTAAAAAATATATATAAACAATATAAACAACCGAAAAAGTGTCATTCTACTTACAGGATCTTTATTTTACAGGGAATAAACTCACTCCTATACATGCTGCTATTGTCTAACATTTGAATTAGAGATTGTAAAGAGCAAGCATGAGGGCACGCATTGTTTCATTTGCATTTCTTCGTTTCTTAATAATGTTATTGTTGTGTTTGTTTATTATTATTAGTTATTATTATTGATATTGTTAGTTTATTGCGATTAATTATTAATTGATTAATTATTCTTAATAATTTATTATTATTTTTATTAGTGTGTTGATTAGCATTATTATGTTTATTAGTGTTATTATTTATATTATTCTTCTTATTCTTCTTCTTATTATTATTACTATTATTATGATTATGATTATTATGATGATGATGATGATGATTATTATTATTATTATTATTATTATTATTATTATTATTATTATTATTATTATTATTATTATTATTATTATTATTATTATTATTTTTCAGTATACGCTTCGCAGAGTAAATATAAACATATGATCCGTTTTTATATCTATCATTCCTAAAAATTTTAAGTTTTTTGACATTCTACATTTGTGTGATTCAATTATATCACCAGATGCCTGTTGCTGTAGAAGTGGAAGAGGAAATGTGTGTAAGAAAAAGACAGAAATAGTTACAGAAGGAAAATATAATAGAAAACGCCTGCCTTGACCCATATAGCTGGTGGTGATAACCTTCACCATACACAGTAAGCTCTTGCTAATGTTTTATCAGTTTAGTATGAAGGACAGACCAGGGAAATGCATATGCACCTACAATGTGGATTTCCTAGAGATGTCCTTATGCTTTGTGACTAGATATTTTTTCTTCTTGTTTTTCCTTTTCTTTCTTTCTTTACGTACTTTTCTGTACGTTAACGTCGTCCATCGTAATGTCATATCGGACGATGAGTGAATGAACTTAGAGAGATGATGCTCAAATGACCCCGAGGTCCATAGAGCTTAAACTTATCCGACATTCGTCTTCTCGGAATTAGAGAAACCCCCGAAAAAAACCTTATCCGGATAACTCACTCTAACCGAGATTGGAACTTGGGACCTCTTGAATGGAGACAGGCACGCTACCACTACTCCACACAGGCGGGCAATTTACACACTGCAGCTATTGGTCTATTGTGCCGTTTGGTACCTCCGGGATGGAAGAATCTGAAAGATGGTGCCAGACCAGACAGTGGCACGTGCATATTTTGCAGAGTCTCTAGATCGATAGATCAGCGTGAATCCCCCAAGTCCCCCATGCAGACAGATACGGGCTGCCCTGAATCCATGTCGAAGGTAGAAATCTCTATAAAGCGCCGATCGTACACACACCGCCCAACCAGACCCAGTTACCCTAAAAGATGAGAGGGAATGAAATGAAGGGAATGAGAACCAGGGAATTCATAAACGATGGTTATGGAGCAACTGGTGGAATGAATGTTGGCAGAGGAAAGCAGCTAACCTACCCATTGGTTGATTTTCCACCACAAATCCCTTGGTAAGAGTCGAGGAACCTAACCACTCGGCGCCGCCGCGTAGGTTAATAGTCACGTATTTCCATTGGGACTTTATAAAAAAAATCATTACATATCAGTTGCATATTACTGGCAGTAAATGGCAGACTTACGAGTAAACTAAATGAAATCTCGTTTCGTTTTATTTGAGAGATAGGCATCTGAAAGTTACACAGAAGACTTAAAAGGTCCTCCACATTTGACTGAAAACAGCCCGCTGCTATAGCTTATCAGACTCGGCTACTGTTTGGAACACAGGCTTTTTAATGTGACCCGAAATGCCATTGTTAAAGTTTGACCCAATATATCAATAACTATTTAAGATGAGCTCAAGTTTTTCAAGGTACAGTTAGCAATGGCTTTACAGTACATTGATGACAAATGAAACACTGCTGTTCATTAGAAGGAAAGGTATGGCTTTTTAATAAAGCTCTTAAAACTTTACTGAAAACGATGTTTTTAAAGTTACAACACTAATTCATTTACATGACAACTTTTTCGTTAAAATACCTGTTTAGGTGCAAAAGCGTGGTGAAAATTTCAGACCTTAGTGATAAATAGTTTGAGGATAATGGAACATTTTATAGAAAATTTTACTTCTTCTTTTAAAACACCAGCATTCAGTTTGTTGGCATAAATAAATAATAATTACCATCTAAAGGTTAGGTACTTAAACCCGGGACATAAGGTACTTACGATTGTAAGTCGCCCTTGGGGTATCTATCTCTAATTTGAGATTCCCTTGTGCTCTAACTGGGAAAAGTACGCATTGGGCTGGGGAATTTAATGTCGTACGGGCAAGTTGGCCATGGTAGCTTAGTAGTTAGAGCAGCCGCTCGATAAGCGGAAGATGCGTGGTTCAAATCCCGGCTATGCCATTGAATCTTTGAGTTCTGATTCCACCTCTTAAACATTGGCCTCACGCGGCTTATATGTTTAAAAACACCAGCAGTAGGCTTGTTCGTATACATAAATAATAATTGCAAATTTAACTTTGCACCCGTAGAAAATATATTCTTATGGTGTTTTATTAAGTTGTGGACTAGAAATAAAATGGTTCCAGTGTTGGCCGCTAGACCTAAAGACGCGAGTTTAATCAATTAGTTGATTCCCCTTTCCTCATTAAAAGCTGTTTCACTCAGTCGTACCTAAATGCCATCATGAAAGACAGTGAGGTACAGTTTCGCAATTGTTTTTTCGAGGTTATCCAACGACTAAAATGAAACGCTAAACACATGGCACTTTCATTTACTATTTATAGGAGTTTGTGGTGTCGATGCTGGATGTGCTTCAGGCATTCAGTACTAATAGTTACTGGTTGAAAATACTAAACACAAAATATGCACAGGCCATAAAAATAAAGATCTCGTAAAGCGCACAATTTATGTCCAATCAATTGTCCTGGGGTGTTAATTCTTTGCGAGATAATTCGTTATTACGTATTACTAATAAAATTACAGACCATTGAAAATTATGTACCTAAAAATGAAAGAAAATATAAATACAAATATGCGTATTGTGTTCGATCATGACTGTGCTATCAATGCGGCTTCAAATTAATAGGTTTCAAAAATGTAGTGTACGCTTGTACAAAACATTCTTTAAAAGGCTTACTGTTCTATGTACTTCATGCTAATCGAGATAGACATTTAGTAAAATAGCCTTTTTATGTATTTCCTTATAGTTACAAAGGCAATAGGAAAATACAGTGTTCCTAAACCTAGCAAAACCAACAGCTAATACTTTATGTCCACGTTCTGTAATTTTTTTTTTCTTTTTTTTTTTTTTTAGAATTATGTCTTTAAATTTTTTGAGGCAAGCAGTTAATAATTCTTGTCAAACGCTGTTTCTGTTACTCAATTACGTAATTGTTTCAAAGTTTAATTTTTGGTCCTTTAGTTAAACAATGAAATGTCAAGATGGCCATACCAAGCGGTATAATGAGCTTCTTGGAAAAAGGAAAAATATACTCAAACCGTGTTAAATATTACCTTTATGAACATGACAAGATATAACACCCAATTTTAAGATGAATTTGTTCTAAAAACTGCACAGTCATTCTGTTACCAGTGGTGGTCATACAGTCCCCCTCAGTTTGGTAGTAATTGGGTTGGCATTGCTAGAGTTAAGAGCTGGGCGCTACCTCAAGACTTTGACATTCCGCTCTCTTTGCATGACCAGGACATAGTAAAAATAATAACGAATAAAGAATCAAATATAAGCATTTGAACAATCAAGCAAACAAAAAGGAATACCACGGAATGGCTCACATCCTTAAAAAGTGTATTTCATATAATTTGTGTGTTAACTACTAAGTAAGAATGTGTTTATCTCTTATGGTCTACCAGTTAGGCAAACGTCAGCCGGCTTCTGACGACATTTCCAAAAAATTAAAACTACTCATTTCATGTGGTATGAAAATATCTTAAATGTGTTTTATTTCAATAAAAATAAAAAAAATAAAAAACAAATAGAGCTATTTATGAGAAAATCTAAGTGTTCCGTGTAAATGGTAGTTTGACCTTTAACGAACTTTTCATTTTAGAGTTATTCTATTCACACACAGGCACACACACAAAACAGATTCAGACGCTCACACAGACCTTGGTTTTAAAAGTCTTTGTTTTTCTCTTTTTATTTAGTAGTCTTAAAATATTTATTTATGCTAAAACCGTAGTATTTATCTAATTTTCGGGTGGAACTGAATGCTGTATGTGGTAGAGAAAATAAAAGGAACACGTATATCTACTGTCTCAGTTTGCTTGCACACCTAAAATCTTAATCAACTCTGGCGCTAGAGGGCTAAACCAACAACTCTATGGCAATGCTTTTACCCGTAGTGCGGAACAGTGCACGTGGGTGACACCCCTGACTCCCTTGAAAGTGTTCTTTGAAGTGATGAATGCTATTTCAGCAACTATATCATATACGTAGGTATATTTGTATCTTTATTTACTTTCATTTTCATGTACATAACTTTCAATAGGCTGTTACGTTATACTAAGGAATAAGTAGTAAGGAAGAATATCTCGGAAAACAATTAATTGGACATATATTGTGTGCTCTAGCAGAGCTGTTATTTGTGTGGCATGTGTATATTTGGTGTTTAGTCATTTCAAGTTTAAGAACTGAACAGATCCATCATCAACAGCGCGAACTCTTATAAATAGTCAATGAAGGAACCATGTGCTTATCTTTTTATTCTAGCTGTTGTTTCACCTGAAAATATATTGCGAAACTATACCTGACGGCTTTTCATATCATTTAGAGCACGACTGCTGAGACATCTAACGTCCTGTTGCCGTTTTGGACAACAGCGCCATCTGAGAGCCCAAGGTAACATGTGCCGGTAGTTAAACTGTTTTGACGTCTGTCAATAGATGGCGGTATACGTTTTTATTTAGATTTTAGTTCCAAAATGGACATAATGTGGAGTTACGCCAAAGCGAATTCGTAATGTAAAGCTACAGTCCAATGTGAAATTATGTTTGAAATGCACGTAAAGGAGTTTGCATAGCCGGTGTTTATTTATTTAGTGGATAATAAGCACACGTTAAATGTGTTGTGGTTTAATATCCGATGCTTGAAATTATAAGTTAGTAAACCCGAACTTACAGACAGCCTCCCCAGGATATCCGTGACGGCCTACAGGACGAACACGGAATCAAACCGAGGTCCGTGGTACAACTAACCACCACAAAGGAAAAAGAGGGGAAACCCACCAAGGTACCCCTGCCATTATTTTTAGTGGTAGTTGAAAAACAGGGGGAGGGAACCCCAAAAATCGACCAGGTGACTCATTTGTATAACACGAGGGTTACCATTGAGCCCTACCACAGCAGAGAGGGACCAGCCCAATGCTACAACTGTTTGGGCTTTCACCACTCGAGTTATGCTTGTGAGAGGCAACTCAAGTGCCTTCGCTGTGCACGTGAGCACCTGGTGAAGGATTGCCCGACACCAATAGAGAATAAAAAGTGTGCAAACTGCGACGGGAGCCACATAGGCATCTATCGTGGTTGCCCAAAGCGACTTGCAATTATGCAAGGAAGACAGGGCAAAGTACCAGAGATCCGACAGGGGGTGTCTTTTGCACAGGCAATGTCGGAGCACGAAAGTGCCCTAGTACGGGCCGAGAGTGCAGAAGCAACCCCACAAAACCAAGTTGTCAGTCAAAAGACAACGCCAGTCCCAAGCGTCACCCCAAAGGTCGGCACAAAACATCCTGTGCCACCCCCCAGTGCTGCCCCAAAGGACAAACGTCCTCCTAAAAAGAGGAGGAAGGGGAGAAAGGCTCATGTGACTGTAAGTGCAGAGCCAGAACCAGCCATGGTGGAGGCAGGTAACAAAAGTGTTACCCAATTTCCCCCACCAACTGCACCAGCCAATCAGGCACCAGCCGCTACAGCCAACCAGGCAACAGCAACAGCGCAGCCAATCAGCGCTGGCCCTATAAGTAGGACCCACACAACAAGCACTCAGTCCCGGTTAGAGGAAGATTACGTGAAAGAGGACCTGGTCCTAAAAGGCTACACCGGCGTCCAGGTACGACAGATGACTTCACGTGGCAGGCCTCTGCCGAATTTTCAGGTAAGTCTTGACAGGACCACCGAAAACCAAAAACTTCTACAGGAACGAGAGGTGTGCCATATGATGGTCACCGTGGAAGTCCTGAAAACAAACCAAAATATAACACAATGTTCCAACTGCCAGCAGTTGGGACACACTTTTAGGAACTGCAATATGACCTCCCGGTGTGTCCTTTGCGGTGACCTCCACCGCCTGGCTGATTGCCCGAAAAAGGCCAAACAGGGCGTTGTACCCCACTGTGCTAATTGTGGGGAAACGCATCCTGCCAGCTACAGGGGGTGCGAGACGTTTCGCAACGAACGTCACCGCCGTCAACTGGCATCCATAGCCAGGAGCTCTCCCAGTGTTCAGCCAGGGCCAAAACCCATCATACACCCGGCCCTGGTTCAAACAGGTATCTCCTATGCGGGAACTACCGGAGGGCAAAACGCACCAGTGCCACCACAGAATGGTCCCCCTCCACTACCCCAACAGGCGCCCACGGGTGACCTGAGTGGGATAAAAGATATATTAAACATGTTCAGAGACCTAAATTTACCATCATTATTGATGAAGGCGCAGCCTTTCCTAGCCAAATTCAAAAGCTGCAGCAGCACTTGGGAGAAAATAGAGACCATCATATGTCTCCTCTCAGCCCTTTTAGAATAAATGGCCCACGTAAGGGGAGGCACAACTTTAACGCGCACACTACTGTGGAATGCAGATGGCATCCACAGGAAGCAACACGAACTTGAAAACTACCTACGGCGTAACAAAATTGACGTCGCATTCATCTGCGAAACAAAATTAAAGCACGAGCACACTTTTAAGCTCCAGGGGTATCAAATCTTTCGGAACGACAGAATTGGCAGACAAGGGGGAGGGACTGCTATTTTGCTTAGAAATACTATTGCTCATGCTTCTGTTACGTTGCCTGTAATGGCAGCGTTAGAGTGCACAGCACTTAAAACACGTGTAAATAGTAAAACGGTTATGCTGGTAGCACTTTATCGGCCCCCTAACTCTCCAGACTTTACACAAGACCTCGAGCAGATCCTCGCTTTAGAGGAGCACGTTATAATTGCAGGAGATTTCAATGCCCGGCACCCCTGGTGGTTTTCACGCCGGGCAAACGCGGCGGGAAATCTCCTGGTTGAATTTATAACTGATAATGATGATATTGAGGTACATCTTCCCCCAGAACCCACTTTTTGGCATCGATCAGGGCACTTTGACGCTGAGATTTTGGACATCGTACTAACACAAAATGCGACACTGTTAAATAACTTTACTGTTTATCACAGCCTGGACTCCGACCATCTTCCTGTGCATTTCGACATACAGGGTGGCATTGCAGCCAGTGCCTCTGGCCCTCAAAGTAGAGCTGAAACTGACTGGAATAAGTTCACCATGGAAATGCACGGGATGGCGCAACCCAGACTGTCATAGTATAGCGAGGCAGACATAGATGTCGCCATTGAAAACTTTACTGCCTCGCTACACACAGTCAAGAGAAATGCTACCACATACACCACAAGACCACCCGGTTTTTGCACGTACCCCGAGGTAGAGCAACTCATTGCGCGGAGACGACGCTTGACAAAACTGTGGCGATACACCCGTCAGCCTGAATATAAAGTGCTAGCAAAATGGCTACGCAACATCATTCGGCAACAAATTAAAATCAATAAAACTGAACAATGGGAAAACAAAATGCTGAGTACCACACATTCGGACTCTTCTTTGTGGAAATTACTCAAGGCTTTCAAAGTTTCCACGAGCGTCAACTCCGCAACTGAGGCGCTGCACCCTCAAAGCGGCTTGCACTTCTCCGCAGAGGAGAAAGCCGAGGTCTTCGCTGACTGTCTCCAAGACAGATTCACCGAAAACCCAGTGACAAACTGTGAAATAGAACGGGAGGTCCAGACATGGGTACAAACCTGGGTGGCGCAGAAGCAAGAGCAACAACTACCCACCATAACACCGCAGGAAATTTACAAGCTCATTAGGAAATTGCCTAATGGGAAAGCTGCCGGTCCAGACAAAGTGACTAATGAGGAACTTAAGCATCTCCCCAGAAAAGCTCTGGTGCAACTAACAAAGATATTTAACGCCTGTTTGCAGCAAGGCTATTTCCCCTCTACTTGGAAACGAGCTAAGGTTATCATGCTCCCAAAGCAGGGGAAAAGCACCAGACAACCGCAAAACTACCGTCCCATTAGTCTTTTGTCTACTATTGGTAAACTGCTCGAAAAATGTATCCTTTCTCGACTTCAAAAACAAGTCTCGGCAACACATGAACTCTCAAATTCACAGTTTGGCTTTAGAAAAGGACATTCCACTGAACTACAGCTCCTCAGACTAACTGATGACGTAACAGAGCAATTTAACAATGGGGCTTCAACGTTGGCGCTATTTCTGGACGTAGAAGCTGCATTTGACCGGTGCTGGCACAATGGCCTTATTTATAAACTGCACCACAATTTCCCGACTCTTCAAAATTATCTATACTTGCTGCACAATTTTCTAGAAAACCGGCAGTTTTACGTCCAAGTGGGCCGCTCCTCCTCACGGGAGCGAGTGATGCGGGCTGGCGTCCCACAAGGGGCAATAATGTCCCCTTTTCTGTATATATTATTCACCAATGATTTCCCAGTGGACGCCAGATGCAAGGTCGCCATGTATGCTGACGACAGTGCAATATACAACCACCATAGAAATCCACGTTTCGGCCTTGCAGAAATGCAACGTTATGTGAACAACTTCCTCTCATGGCAACATGACTGGAAAATCAAAATTAATCCCGACAAATGCCAGCTGATTCATTTCTCTAAGCGGCGTCACACTTTGGCAACGGACCTAACGGTCGGTGGTCAAATATTGCACTGCCGTCAGCAAGTTAAATACTTAGGTGTCACCTTGGACCGCACAATGTGTTGGTCCACCCACATAAAAAATAGCGCCAATAAAGGCAGACAGCGGCTAAAGTTGTGCGCCCCCATCTTCCGCAGTAAACAGTTGCGACTGAAGTCAAAACTGATATTATATAGGTCATTTATTCTCTCGGTGGTCCTGTATGCATGTGTGGCCTGGGCTAATGCCTCCAAAACTGACCTCAAACAACTCCAAACCCTCCAAAATCTCTCCCTCAGAAAAATCCTCTCTGCTCCACTCCTCACCACCACCCAAACTCTTCACCTCGAAACTCATATCCCGTTCATCCCGGAGGCAATAGACAAAAGAGCAATGGCGGCATGGACGCGCATTAGGAACCACGAAAATGACGTGATCGCTAACATCGGCAAAGGCGAGCCGAAGCACCGCAAACATACTAGGATAAAAATGTTCTAGAAGCGGCTTGGCTCGCCGACTAATGCGCGTCCACGCAACCTCGTCCCTAAGCCACATACATGTTCCGGCAGAGGCCCTCGCCTCGGAAAATATTCAGGAGCTGCCACCGCGGGACAGTGTACATAGTGTAAATAGTGTAGTGCGCTGGGACGCATATTTCTGGTGTGCCCAGTGAAGATGTGTGTGTATGTGTGTACGAGTGTGTGTGTGGGTGAATGCGTGCGTGTATGTGTCTGTATATAATTTGTAAATATGTACATATGTATATATAACCCAAAGACGAAACAGACAAAAGACAAAAGAAAACTATTCTTCGTGACCTACAGATGGTCACCGTATGGGTTTTTTGTAGACACCGAAAAAGTGTATATATAAACAAAGCCAAATGTAAAAAAATGTTAAATATAGCCTGTAAGCCGGGCCCATTGTACCGGCACCAGGCCAACACTTTGCTAATAAATAACTTGAACTTGAACTTGAACACTCAGTCCCGGATCGTGAAGGTCGCCATCGCCGGATATGGGAAGAAGAAAGCTACGCAGGAAATCGCCGCCAACGCCGGGCTCTGGAAGCACATCGGACCCGGAACCCAAAAACATCACCACCGCCGAGATAACCAGCGCAACAACCACCGCCGAGACAACCAACACAGTCGCCGTAGCTGCGGCCACCGCCGCGCCGAGCGCCACTAGCGCTGACACCACTTCACCGCAGTTAGAGAGGCAGCCAGTCGAGCGGCCACTGCCATTCAGGCAGGAGGCTAGCTCGCCGGGAGAGGCAGTTGTGCCAATCCCGGAATTGCCGGCTCCACCACCGCCGTCCACGGAACATCTCCCGGCCAACACACCGCCGCCTGCACACACCGGTCCCCCCTCGGGGGCCAGTGTTATTATCCGAGGAGTTCCTCGCGACTTCCCAGCGAGGCATCTACTGAGCGCAGCACAACATGAGTGGCCATCAGCATTGAGGGCCACCCGAATCGTCACCTCCCGAGGACCAACGCACTTGATGAGGATCATCATCGCCGACTCAGCAGACCGAGAAGCTGCCATAAGGACGGGCTTGCCATTACTTGGGCGGCGCCTGCCTGCTGAGCCCGCCAGGACTACACGACAAGTGCCCTGCCGCAGATGCTGCAGATATGGGCACGACGCCACCACCTGCAGCGCCGCACCAAGGTGCCATTACTGTGGGGCCTACGGCCTCACTAGTGAGTGCACCAGCCACGATCTCCGCCGTCGTCGCCGGTACTGCGCTACCTGCAATGGCATAGGCCATTTCACGGGGCAAGCGCAGTGCCCCTACTACCCACGGGCCCAGGCCCCACAACCTGCACCTGCCACCGCAGCCACACAGCCACACCGCCGACCAGCTCTAACCAACGCAGAAGCATCAACAACGCAACAGACCAGACCAACCTACGCCACTATCACCACCACAACGCCACTGCCCAGGAACGAGGCCGAAGACATCCGCCAGGAGATCCAAAGCCTCCACAAACGACTGGAAAAGCTTGAGGACTCAGTACTTCAATTAACAGCCGCGGTGACAACAATCGCCAACTCCACGGCCTCCGTGAAGACACAAGTTGAAACCGCCATAACTACTGGACGTGAACTTCACAACACAACAACAACCAGACTCACAGCACTACAACGAGACATACAGAAACTCAGCAAGAACATCAACACACTACGTCGGACTCACCGCAAACAGCTTACACCAATCACACGACAACTGCTAGTTCACACCACCGGCTTCAATGCTGCTGCTAAACTACTAGAGGAATTACGCAGTGCAACAATAGAACTGGACAACACAGAAATACTGGCATCAATTCAACGCAAGCTCCACAGAATAGAGAACAAACCGTCGACCACTACACATGAAGCATGTACGCAGACCTCACCACCTCCACTTCCACTCACCAGAGAGCAGCACCGCGAGCAACAAACTCACCAGCCAGCCACAAACGCTGCAACCCATTATCACCACACTGACACTCTTCAACCACGTAAACTGACACCAGAGCAAATTTCACTTGTCCAGAGGAGAGGCTACTTCAGCCACACAGGACATCCATGTGTCAACAAGTGCCGGACCATGCTCTGTAGCGGCACCGGACTAACACATGCGGACATCCTGCCCTATATCAGCGGCCCCTCGAAGCCACCAACACAGTCTTCCCAAGGAAACACAAAAATGAACACCCAACTCAAATAAAGAACTTCACCTTTAACTCCCCCTCAACACTCTCTCTTACTTCTCTTACCCACCTTCACCTTTAACCCCACGGTCATGGCCAGTGCCTCGTGTAATGGCCATGTCCTGGACCCTACCTTTTCGCGCTCCCGCTATGTGCGGCAGCTTGTATCCTAACATATACTTACTAACGGAGGTGCTGACGCGGAACTCCAACAACCCTTCCTTTGAATCCTACCAACTTCTCACCCATGAACATTAAAAAAAAAAAAAAAAAAAAAAAAAAAAAAAAAAAAAAAAAAAAAAAAAAAAGCACTCAGTCACAGGTCTTGGGAGAGGCCTTCGGCTCAGAGGACATGGCGGAGTTTATTGAACTGGCAACTTGGTTTGCGGACCTCGTACAACGTTCCCTCCCCATACTACGGCGCTGCAGAGAGCAAATCCTCAACCCTGAACTTTCGGCTGTGAAGAAGCACCTCGTAGTGCTTCAAACGGCCAAGGAACTCTACGCTAATTCCATAAGCTCTTAAATGGCGCATAGAAATGTGCGTTCATTTAGAGCTGCGTTCTGGAACGCAAATGGAATTAGAGAGCAGAGACCTGGCCTGTTAGAGTTTGTAGACAGCCATGGGATTGATATCCTTATGGTCTGTGAAACACACTTGCACGCCGGTGTACAGTTCAGTCTGCCAAGTTACGTCGCCCATCGGTCTGATCGGGTCGGCCGACAGGGCGGTGGTACTGCCATTTTCATAAAGAACCATCTCACACATATTCCCGTTACCATTCCTCCACTACAACACCTAGAGGCAACCGCCATAAGACTTTCCTTAGGCGGATGCGACGTGGTACTTGTAGCGGTATATGATCCTCCGGATGGGCGCTTCTATGAAGCGGACATCACGGCACTCCTAAACCTACACCAAAGAGTCTGTATCGCAGGCGACTTCAACGCCAAACACCCAAGCTGGCACAGCCGCACCCAGAACGTGAAGGGCCGGGGATTGTACCGTCTCATTAGCGGGAACAACGCCCTACATGCACACGGGCCGAGAGGTCCAACATACTACCCGGCACGCGGCGCCGCGGATGTCATAGACTTCATTGTCACAAAGAACGTTCCATTTCACCTGGATCTCTCGGTGATTAACGCTCTGGATTCTGATCACAACCCTGTTGTGGTCGACTCAGACGTTAATCTAACTGCGCTGGGAGCGCCTGATTGGGTTGAGGAAGTCGACTGGGATGCAGCCGTCCTAGCCCTCCACAACTCCGTGGAAGCATGTCCTCGAATAGACTCGATAGAGGCTCTCGAGGAGGCAGCCACGGGGTTCTCAACCTCTGTCCTAAATGCGGTGCGTGCTCATACGCACCGCATTCCTACCGACGCACCAAACCCTACAGCTATCCCTGTTCCACTGAAACGCCTCATTCAAGCGAAAAACGCTGTTAGAAGGCTATGGCAGAGATTCCGTCACCCTAGGATAGGAGTAATACACCAGAGGTTCAAATCCCTGGTGAGACGACTCCTAAGAAAGCATAGGCAAGCAGCTTGGGAAAACACGTTGCGACATGTAAACCTCCAGGAGAGGAAACCATGGCGCATCGTCCGAGGCTTGAGGAAAGATAAAACTGTACACCAGCACCCTGTGCATAGCCCTCGGGGAAGACTTGTCTTTGAACCGAGGGAAAAAGCAGAGGCGCTAGCAGACTATTTGGAAACTCAATTCCAGCCTAGAGTCGACCCTCAGAACGACGATCATACTGACCTCGTGGAGCAAGCAGTAGAAGACTTCTTAGAAGTTGGACCTGCGGGCCACGAGGATTTCCACATCCCGATAGTTACCCCTCGCGAGGTAACTAACACCATCCAACACCTAAAACCTAGAAAAGCCCCTGGGCAGGACCGGGTAACAGCGGAAATGCTCCAGCACCTTCCCTTTAGAGCCGTGATGCACTTGACTCGGATCTACAACGCGTGCCTAAGCATGCGCCATTTTCCAGAAGACTGGAAGAGGGCGCGTGTGGTATGCGTGTTGAAGCCGGGCAAGAATCCGATCTTTCCTTCTAGCTACCGTTCCATCAGCCTCCTACCAGTTATCTCGAAAGTTTTCGAGAAACTGTTTCTGACCCGCCTTGGACCTCTTCTAGAGGAAAAAGGCCTCCTACCGGAACATCAGTTTGGTTTTCGTTCTGACCATTCCACAACCGAGCAACTACTGCGAGTAGCCGAAAAGGCCTCCCTGGCTTACCAGGAAAGGGCCAAAACGGTGGCAGTGTTGCTTGACGTGGAAAAGGCGTTCTCTACCACCTGGCACGAAGGTCTTATCTACAAACTCATACAGCACCAAATCCCCCCTCCATATATTTACTTGGTGGCTAGTTTCCTACAGGAACGTAGCTTCCGAGTGAAGGTGGAGGGTTCATTTTCCCGAGAAAGGCCCATTGGCGCAGGAGTTCCCGAAGGCAGTGTACTGTCACCGGCACTCTTTAATGCTTACATGGCCGATCTCCCCACGCACCCCAACACTCACATCTGTCAGTATGCGGACGATCTCATGATCTTCGCAGCAAACAAGAACCCGCGCTACAGCTACCGTCAAGTACAAGCCCACCTCTGTACCATCAGTAGATGGTGCGAGAACTGGCGCATGTCTATCAACCCGGAGAAAAGCTCTGCGATTCTCCTGGCCAACACGCTGGCAAACCGGCTCCCGCAGGACCTCGTGCTTCGGCGCCGTCGGATCCCTTGGGTCACTACGGCGAAGTATCTCGGGGTCACGTTGGACCGGCGGCTAACGTATAGGCATCACGTCAGGGGCAAAGTACTACAAGGTCATGCAGTCCTACGGCAGTTGTATCCCATCCTCAGCTCCAAAACCATGCCCATTCGCCTGAAACTCCAGCTGTATCGTGCGATCATCCCGCCTCTGGTCCTGTACGGATGCGAGATCTGGGGAGTGGTGGCAAAGTCCACCTTCATCAGACTCCAGACGTTGCAGAATCGGGCATTAAGGATGATCTACGACACTGGTTGGAGATTTCCTGCCCACATCCTTCACGAACATTCCGGCATCCCGTACATTGTCGACGTGATTAAAACTCGCGCTCGAACAATGTACAACAAACTCCAGAACCACCCTAATCCACTGGTGAATACTCTGGGACAATATGACCAGAGACAGACTCGCCGACTACCATCTAAAAAATTACCGAAGGACATCTTAAGTCCAACGGTCTAATTTTCACAGATGGGAAAGGCAAAATGAATACCTGTACGTAAAACAGAGCAAACCGCCTAACTCAGATCACCTCTCAGTGTGTGACTGACGGCCAGAACCAGGAGGAGATTAGCGCGTCACCTGATTGACTAACCAGCCAATCAGCATGTATGGGCAGTGCCCGTTCATGGACCTATCCCTACCGTCATCCATCTTGTCCCTAAGATACCCCTGATCCCAAACATTCCCAGAGTTTAAATCCCTGTAGACCAAAACACCATACTATCGCGCAGGTAAAGCCGTATTACGGCTAGGTACTGCGGTAAAGACACTTCGGGTGGGGGAATAAGCTTCCCCACTCGACCCGAACTGCCTCTGGCCTCTGGACAGACAGCCTCCTCGCCAACTGCATCTCCATCTACGCCGCCTGACCAAGGTATCTCAGCCTGCGACACCACGCCGACACTAACCACCCACCGCACACAGTCGACACAGCCAGAGGTTGAATATGTACTCGCTTCGGCGGTACATATACTAAAATTGGAACGATACAGAGAAGATTTGCATGGCCCCTGCGCAAGGATGACACGCAAAAACGTGAAGAAATTAAAAAAAAAAAAAAAAAAGAAAAAAAAATATCGAACGTCCAGAGAGAGTCATCCTAACCTCACGAGGCTGCAGAGCTACAGCGCAGTTGTGCGCGGAGTACATCGGCAGCTTCCGGACTCTCTCCTCCTCAGCGCAGCCCGATGTCGCTGGCCTTCTCTCATGAAAGCGACGCGCATCATCACAGCCAGAGGACCGTCGCCGCTGGTGCGCCTGTTGTTTTGGGATGGGGCAGATTACCGCGCTGCTTTGAAGGACGGGCTTCCTGCCCTCGGGCAGGTGCTCCCAGTTGAGGCTAGCCGTGGTGTACGCCCTATTCCCTGCCGACGCTGCTGCCAGTATGGTCACACCGCCGACACCTGCGCCGACCCCCCACGCTGCCACTACTGTGGCGCCGGCACCTTCACCACATCCTGCACCAGTCACGACCTGACACGTCGCCCAGTGTATTGTGCCACGTGCAACTGCACTGACCACTTCACGGGCCAGGCGGCGTGTCCCAGGAATCCACGCCGTCAGACGCCTGCAGTCAACAAGTTGCCTACGCAACAACCACTCTCCGCCTCGCAGACCTTCACCGTCACACATCAACATATCAAGACCAACCGCCAAACCGCCGACCTACACGACGCTGCAGACCACCCACTACACACCGCTGTACTCCACAACACCGCCGCACTACAGAAGATACAAGACACACTTCAGACTCTCACCGACCGGGTTGCAGCATGGGAGACAGCCCTGACTCGTGCTCTCGAGGACGTTAAGGATGTCACCCATAATCTGCAAACAACGCTACCTGCCACAGTTCATCAAGACAACAATAGCCTCCGTGACCACTTCAACAAGCTGCTGGAGAAAGTGGTCACTTGTACCAGCGACTCACGCACTCACAAGGTCCATAAGACATTAGAAGAAATTCTACAAGGACACACATTATCACTACAGGACTTACTTAATCAGCTTTTGAATAGACTGACACTCCTCAGACCTCTACTCGGTCCTCCACCCGGTCCTTCAGTACGACCCAACTTCCCCCCAAACCGCAGGTCAGTGTCAGGGCAACGCCATGATACTTGACCTGCCTAAGCCAACGACCCGACTTTAACATTACCCACAATCATCCGGTTTGCTTCGGCGGTACCGGACCAACTCCACCACTGTAAAAAATAAAAATAAGCAGAGTCACCACAGAAGTAAATTAGTTAAGCAGGGAAAAAAAAAAATTAAAAAAAAAAAAAAAACAAAAAAAAAAAAAAACTTAATTCATGTGCAGTTCACCCATGTAGTGCTTCCGTCATCGCATATTCATGTTTAGTTGTTCAAAGGGAGTTGTACATCAGTGTCTTTACGTGGTGTTTTGTATTTGAAACATTTTATTATTGTTTAAGCTATCCATACTGTCCTTTCAAAACAGTTTGATTGTTGCTTAACGACAGTGTTTATTGCCAGTGAAAACAATTTAGTTGTTTTAAAACTAAAACTGGAAAGATGTTTAGTTGGCGAAATTTATAAATTTAACATTGCTAGCATAGGGATTTAGTGGCTTGATAAACTGCATTTCGTTGGGCAGAAATGTTTCTAACATTGAAAACACAGAAATTTAGCGGATTTCTCATTTTTGTCTAGTTATTTTTCTTGATCCTCTATTGGCAACACTGGAATCAGCGTCCACGATAGACTGGAACTGTGCTCCACAGGAGCTCTTTTACATTCTACTAAGTTTACTTACGTGCAGCTGTCGTTTTTAAGCACACTTAAAATCCATCGGCGTGGACCTGAATTGAACTTGCGACCTTGGTATCAGTCACAGATTATAGCAGATGATCCACTCTGTGTTAAAAGGTGATGTCATAAATGGTGCTGATGTCAGATATTTCGACCGTTACTTTTGTGAACTAGCGATTCCGTCGGTAAAGACGTACACCTCTATATCGACCAAGTTTAGTGACCAAGAAATGAGAAACTAAATAGATTCTAAATGAACATAAAAAAAAAAAAAAAAAAAAAAAAAAAAAAAAAAAAAAAAACCCTATTTCTATTTCAAAAAGAAAACAAAGAAGTCATGTTAATGCCTATGTTTAATAAGATTTTGAAAAGCAATTACACTTTAATATATACATTACTTTCTGTGCAAGTTTACAAAAGAATGTATTAAGACAAAGACCTGATATTTGAGATTGTCTCATATGGCATTCATAGTTTATTAAAACGTTCAAAATTAGTACATGAGACAGAGTCAGCAACCAAGCAGTATGCAAAATATACACAATACATAAACACTATCCAAGATAGGTGCTGCCAAATCCAAATATGCTCTCCTGAAACAAACAACAGGAAACAGTGCAAATAATTCATCAGTATTTCATATAGTTCATTTCAAAACGATATCAAGTCCCATCGTAACCGAAATTTAGTTTGGTACAATTTCCTAGTATTAGTGTGTATCCTATAGCACTACTGACACATTTTATATCCTTTCCTATCCTTTTTCCTTGTGGGAGTTGATATGTCTGAGTAAATCTTATTCTTTTCACAAAACTGATCACTTCAAAACATATTAAATTCCAGTTTCTAAGCGTGCTTGATATAGCGCAGATTTGTTTGTATATTGCTGGTGTGACTTACATGCACACTGATTGTTGATTTTGTGTATGTGCCCTGGGTGTTTGAATGTGGCTGAGGGCGAGGATTTTCAGGCATAAAAATCTCTAGCACAGCTTCCTTCAGAAGGGAAGTATCCTGTGTTGTAGATATGCAGCACAAAGAAGGGCCTCGAGCCTAATTAAGGAGGTCTCTGAGCAAAATTAAGCAATCTGTTATTCCAAATGTAGAATGGGACGCTGAGAGCTATATTAGTTAAAGTGCATCCATAAAAGAAACTAAATTTTTCTAGTATATATCTCTAACACAAGAATAGCATTGTGGTAATTACACCCCAAACTATTAAATGATTTCGATCAAAAACATACTCAAAGAGCTATTATACCTCACCTAGTGCAATTTCAAAATTTATTACTATTATTATTATTATTATTATTATTATTATTATTATTATTATTATTATTATTATTATTATTATTATTATTATTATTATTATTATTTTTATTATTATTATTATTATTATTATTATTATTATTATTATTATTATTATTATTATTATTATTATTATTACTATTATGATTATGATTATGATTATTATGATTTTGATTATGATGATGATGATTATTATTACTACTATTATTATTATTATTATTATTATTATTATTATTATTATTATTATTATTATTATTATTATTATTCAGTATACGCTTCGCAGAGTAAATATAAAGATATGATTCGTTTTTATATCTACCATTCCTAAAAATGCTAAGTTTTTTGACATTCTACATTTGTGTGATTCAATTATATCACCAGATGCCTGTTGCTGTAGAAGTGGAAGAGGAAATGTGTGTAAGAAAAAGACAGAAATAGTTACAGAAGGAAAATATAATAGAACACGCCTGCCTTGACCGATATAGCTGGTGGTGATAACCTTCACCATACACAGTAAGCTCTTGCTAATGTTTTATCAGTTTAGTATGAAGGACAGACCAGGGAAATGCATATGCACCTACAATGTGGATTTCCTAGAGATGTCCTTATGCTTTGTGACTAGATATTTTTTTCTTCTTGTTTTTCCTTTTCTTTCTTTCTTTACGTACTTTTCTGTACGTTAACGTCGTCCAACGTAATGTCATATCGGACGATGAGTGAATGAACTTAGAGAGAGATGATGCTCAAATGACCCCGAGGTCCATAGGGCTTAAACTTATCCGACATTCGTCTTCTCAGGATAAGAGAAACCCCCGGAAAAAACCTTATCCGGATAACTCACTCTAACCGAGATTCGAAGTTGGGACCTCTGGAATGGAGACAGGCACGCTACCACTACTCCACGGAGGCGGGCTATTTACACACTGCAGCTATTGGTCTATTGTGCCGTTTGGTACCTCCGGGATGGAAGAATCTGAAAGATGGTGCCAGACCAGACAGTGGCACGTGCATATATTGCAGAGTCTCTAGATCGATAGATCAGCGTGAATCCCCCAAGTCCCCCATGCAGACAGATACGGGCTGCCCTGAATCCATGTCCAAGGTAGAAATCTCTACTATAAAGCGCCGATCGTCCACACACCGCCCAACCAGACCCAGTTACCCTAAAAGATGAGAGGGAATGTAATAAAGGGAATGAGAACCAGGGAATTCATAAACGATGGTTATGGAGCAACTGGTGGAATGAATGTTGGCAGAGGAAAGCAGCTAACCTACCCATTGGTTGCTTTGTCCACCACAAATCCCTTGGTAAGAGTCGAGGAACCTAACCATTCGGCGCCGCCTTGTGCATAGGTTAATAGTCGCGTATTTCCATTGCGACAAAAAAACAATCATTACATATTGGGACTTTATAAAAAAAAAATTATTACATATCAGTTGCAAATTCGTGGCAGTAAATGGCAGACTTACGAGTAAACTAAATGATATCTCGTTTCGTTTTATTTGAGAGATAGGCATCTGAAAGTTACACAGAAGACTTAAAAAGTCCTCCACATTTGCCTGAAAACAGCCCGCTGCTATAGCTTATCAGACTCGGCTATTGTTTGGAACACAGGCTTTGTTAAGCGGAGTCGAAATGCCAATGTTAAAGTTTGACCCAATATATCAGCAACTATTTAACATGAGCTCACGTTTTTCAAGGCATAGTTAGCAATAGCTTTACAGTATATTGATGACAAATGAAAGACTGCTGTTCATTAGAAGGAAAGGTATGGCTTTTTAATAAAGCTCTTAAAACTTTACTGAAAACGATGTTTTTAAAGTTACAAAACTAACTAATTCATTGACATGACAACTTTTTCGTTAAAATACCTGTTTAGGTGCAAAAGCGTGATGAAAATTTCAGACCTTAGTGATAAATAGTTTATGAGGATAATGGGACATTTTATAGAAAATTTTACTTCTTCCTTTAAAAACCCCAGCATTAAGTTTGTTGGCATAAAAAAATAATAATTACCATCTAAAGGTTAGGTACTTAAACCCGGGACATCAGGTACTTACGATTGTAAGTCGCCCTTGGGGTTTTTATCTCTGATTTGAGATTCCCTTGTGCTCTAAGTGGGAGAAGTACGCATTGGGCTGGGGAATTTAATGTCGTACTGGCAAGTTGGCCATGGTAGCTTAGTAGTTAGAGCAGCCGCTCGGTACGCGGAAGATCCGTGGTTCAAATCCCGGCTATGCCATTGTATCCTTCAGTTCTGGTTCCACCTCTTAAACATTGCCCTCACACGGCTTGTGTGTTTAAAAACACCAGCAGTAGGCTTGTTGGTATACATAAATAATAATTGCAAATTTAACTTTGCACCTGTAGAAAATATATTCTTATGGTGTTTTATTTAGTTGTGGACTAGAAATAACGTGGTTCCAGTGTTGGGCGCTAGACCTAAAGACGCGAGTTTAATCAATTAGACAATTCCCCGTTCCTCATTAAAAGCTGTTTTAATCAGTCGTACTTAAATGCCATCATGAAAGACAGTGAGGTACAGTTTCGCAATTGTTTTTTCGAGGTTATCCAACGACTAAAATGAAACGCTAAACACATGGCACTTTCATTTACTATTTATAGGAGTTTGCGGTGTCGATGCTGGATGTGCTTCAGGCATTCATTACTAATAGTTACTGGTTGAAAATACTAAACACAAAATATGCACAGGCCATACAAATAAAGATCTCGTAAAGCGCACAATTTATTTCCAATCAATTGTCCTGCGGTGTTAATTCTTTGCGAGATAATTCGTTATTACGTATTACTAATAAAATTACAGACCATTGAAAATTATGTACCTAAAAATGAAAGAAAATATAAATACAAATATGCGTATTGTGATCGATCATGACTGTGCTATCAATGCGGCTTCAAACTAATAGGTTTCAAAAATGTAGTGTACCCTTGTACAAAACATTCTTTAAAAGGCTTACTGTTCTATTTACTTCATGTTAATCCAGATAGACATTTAGAAAAATAGTCTTATTATGTATTTCCTTATAGGTACAAAGGGAATAGGAAACTACAGTGGTCCTAAACCTAGCAAACCCACAGCCAATACTTTAGGTCTACTTTCTGTAAGTTTTTAAAATTATGTCTTTAAATTTTTTGAGGCAAGCAGTTAATAATTATTGTCAAACGCTGTTTCTGTTACTCAATTACGTAATTGTTTCAAAGTTTCATTGTTGGTCGTTTAGATAAGCAATGAAATGTCAAGATGGTCATACCAAGCGGTATAATGAGCTTCTTGGAAAAAGGAAAAATATACTCAAACCGTGTTAAATATTACCTTTATGAACATGACAAGATATAACACCCAATTTTAAGGTGAATTTGTTCTAAAAACTGCACAGTCATTCTGTTACCAGTGGTGGTCATACAGCCCCCTCAGGTTGGTAGTAATTGGGTTGGCATTGCTAGAGTTAAGAGCTGGGCGCTACCTCAAGACTTTGACATTCCGCTCTCTTTGCATGACCAGGACATAGTAAAAATAATAACGAATAAAGAATCAAATATAAGTATTTGAACAATCAAGCAAATAAAAAGGAATACCACGGAATGGCTCACATCCTTAAAAAGTGTATTTCATATAATTTGTGTGTTATCTGCTAAGTAAGAATGTGTTTATCTCTTATGGTCTACCAGTTAGGCAAACGTCAGCCCGCTTCTGACGACATTTCCGGAAAATTTATACTACTCATTTCATGTGGTATGCAAATATCTTAAATGTGTGGTATTTCAATAAAAAAAAAAAAAAAATTAGAGCTATTTTTGAGAAAATCTAAATGTTCCGTGTAAATGGTACTTTGATTTTTAACGAAATTTTCATTTTAGAGTTATTCTATTCACACCCAGGCACACACACAAAACAGATTCAGACGCACACACAGACCTTGCTTTTAAAAGCCTTCCTTTTTCTCTTTTTATTTAGTAGTCTTAAAATATTTATTTATGCTAAAACCGTAGTATTTATCTAATTTTTGGGTGGAACTGAATACTGTATGTGGTAGAGAAAATAAAAGGAACACGTATATCTACTGTCTCAGTTTGCTTGCACACCTAAAATCTTAATCAACTCTGGCGCTAGAGGGCTAAACCAACAACTCTATGGCAATGATTTTACCCGTAGCCCGGAACAGTGCACGTGGGTGACACCCCTGACTCCCTTGAAAGTGTTCTTTGAAGTGATGAATGCTATTTCAGCAACTATATCATATACGTAGGTATATTTGTATCTTTATTTACTTTCATTTTCATGTACATAACTTTCAATAGGCTGTTACGTTATACTAAGGAATAAGTAGTAAGGAAGAATATCTCGGAAAACAATTAATTGGACATATATTGTGTGCTCTAGCAGATCTGTTGTTTGTGTGGCATGTGTATAGTTCAAGTTCAAGTTATTTATTGTAAAAGTATTGGCCTGGTGCCGGTACATTGGGCCCGGCTTACAGGCTATATTTACATTGATTTACAGTTGACTTTGTTCATATTTACAGTTTTCGCTATATACAAAAACTCATACGGTGACCATCTGTAGGTCACGAAGAATAGTTTTCTTTTGTCTTTTGTCTGTTTCGTCTTTGGGTTATATATACATATGTACATATTTACAAATTATATACAGACACATACACGCACGCATTCACCCACACACACACTCGTACACACATACACACACATCTTCACTGGGCACACCAGAAATATGCGTCCCAGCGCACTACACTATTTACAGTTTTGACACTATATACACTGTCCCGCGGTGGCAGCTCCTGAATATTTTCCGAGGCGAGGGCCTCTGCCGGAACATGTATGTCGCTTAGGGACGAGGTTGCGTGGACGCGCATTAGTCGGCAAGCCGAGCCGCTTCTAGAACATTTTTATCCTAGTATGCTTGCGGTGCTTCGGCTCGCCTTTGCCGATGTTAGCGATCACGTCATTTTCGTGGTTCCTAATGCGCGTCCATGCCGCCATTGCTCTTTTGTCTATTGCCTCCGGGATGAGCGGGATATGAGTTTCGAGGTGAAGAGTTTGGGGTGGTGGTGAGGAGTGGAGCAGAGAGGATTTTTCTGAGGGAGAGATTTTTGGAGGGTTTGGAGTTGTTTGAGGTCAGTTTTGGAGGCATTAGCCCAGGCCACACATGCATACAGGACCACCGAGGGAATAAATGACCTATATAGTATAAGTTTTGACTTTAGTCACAACTGTTTACTACGGAAGATGGGGGCGCACAACTTTAGCCGCTGTCTGCCTTTATTGGCGCTATGTTTTATGTGGGTGGACCAACACATTGTGCGATCCAAGGTGACACCTAAGTATTTAACTTGCTGACGGCAGTGCAATATTTGACCACCGACCGTTAGGTCCGTTGCCAAAGTGTGACGCCGCTTAGAGAAATGAATCAGCTGGCATTTGTCGGGATTAATTTTGATTTTCCAGTCATGTTGCCATGAGAGGAAGTTGATCACATAACGTTGCATTTCTGCAAGGCCGAAACGTGGATTTCTATGGTGGTTGTATATTGCACTGTCGTCAGCATACATGGCGACCTTGCATCTGGCGTCCACTGGGAAATCATTGGTGAATAATATATACAGAAAAGGGGACATTATTGCCCCTTGTGGGACGCCAGCCCGCATCACTCGCTCCCGTGAGGAGGAGCGGCCCACTTGGACGTAAAACTGCCGTTTTTCTAGAAAATTGTGCAGCAAGTATAGATAATTTTGAAGAGCCGGGAAATTGTGGTGCAGTTTATAAATAAGGCCATTGTGCCAGCACCGGTCAAATGCAGCTTCTACGTCCAGAAATAGCGCCAATGTTGAAGCCCCATTGTTAAATTGCTCTGTTACGTTATCAGTTAGTCTGAGGAGCTGTAGTTCAGTGGAATGTCCTTTTCTAAAGCCAAACTGTGAATTTGAGAGTTCATGTGTTGCCGAGACTTGTTTTTGAAGTCGAGAAAGGATACATTTTTCGAGCAGTTTACCAATAGTAGACAAAAGACTAATGGGACGGTAGTTTTTCGGTTGTCTGGTGCTTTTCCCTTGCTTTGGGAGCATGATAACCTTAGCTCGTTTCCAAGTAGAGGGGAAATAGCCTTGCTGCAAACAGGCGTTAAATATCTTTGTTAGTTGCACCAGAGCTTTTCTCGGGAGATGCTTAAGTTCTTCATTAGTCACTTTGTCTGGACCGGCAGCTTTCCCATTAGGCAATTTCCTAATGAGCTTGTAAATTTCCTGCGGTGTTATGGTGGGTAGTTGTTGCTCTTGCTTCTGCGCCACCCAGGTTTGTACCCATGTCTGGACCTCCCGTTCTATTTCACAGTTGGTCACTGGGTTTTCGGTGAATCTGTCTTGGAGACAGTCAGCGAAGACCTCGGCTTTCTCCTCTGAGGAGAAGTGCAAGCCGCTTTGAGTGTGCAGCGCCTCAGTTGCGGAGTTGACGCTCGTGGAAACTTTGAAAGCCTTGAGTAATTTCCACAAAGAAGAGTCCGAATGTGTGGTACTCAGCATTTTGTTTTCCCATTGTTCAGTTTTATTGATTTTAATTTGTTGCCGAATGATGTTGCGTAGCCATTTTGCTAGCACTTTATATTCAGGCTGACGGGTGTATCGCCACAGTTTTGTCAAGCGTCGTCTCCGCGCAATGAGTTGCTCTACCTCGGGGTACGTGCAAAAACCGGGTGGTCTTGTGGTGTATGTGGTAGCATTTCTCTTGGCTGTGTGTAGTGAGGCAGTAAAGTTTTCAATGGCGACATCTATGTCTGCCTCGCTATAGTATGACAGTCTGGGTTGCGCCATCCCGTGCATTTCAATGGTGAACTTATTCCAGTCGGTCTCAGCTCTACTTTGAGGGCCAGAGGCACTGGCTGAAATGCCACCCTGTATGTCGAAATGCACAGGAAGATGGTCGGAGTCCAGGCTGTGATAAACAGTAAAGTTATTTAACAGTGTCGCATTTTTTGTTAGTACGATGTCCAAAATCTCAGCGTCAAAGTGCCCTGATCGATGCCAAAAAGTGGGTTCTGGGGGAAGATGTACCTCAATGTCATCATTATCAGTTATAAATTCAACCAGGAGATTCCCCGCCGCGTTTGCCCGGCGTGAAAACCACCAGGGGTGCCGGGCATTGAAGTCTCCTGCAATTATAACGTGCTCCTCTAAAGCGAGGATCTGCTCGAGGTCTTGTGTAAAGTCTGGGGAGTTAGGGGGCCGATAAAGTGCTACCAGCATAACCGTTTTACTATTTACACGTGTTTTAAGTGCTGTGCACTCTAACGCTGCCATTACAGGCAACGTAACAGAAGCATGAGCAATAGTATTTCTAAGCAAAATAGCAGTCCCTCCCCCTTGTCTGCCAATTCTGTCGTTCCGAAAGATTTGATACCCCTGGAGCTTAAAAGTGTGCTCGTGCTTTAATTTTGTTTCGCAGATGAATGCGACGTCAATTTTGTTACGCCGTAGGTAGTTTTCAATTTCGTGTTGCTTCCTGTGGATGCCATCTGCATTCCACAGTGGTGCGCGAGTTAAAGTTGTGCCTCCCCTTACGTGGGCCATTTATTCTAAAAGGGCTGAGAGGAGACATATGATGGTCTCTATTTTCTCCCAAGTGCTGCTGCAGCTTTTGAATTTGGCCAGGAAAGGCTGCGCCTTCGTCAATAATGATGGTAAATTTAGGTCTCTGAACATGTTTAATATATCTTTTATGTTTAGTCATTTCAAGCAGTAAGTTTAAGAACTGAACAGATCCATCATCAACAGCGCGAACTCTTATAAATAATCAATGAAGGAACCATGTGCTTATCTTTTTATTTTAGCTGTTTTTTCACCTGAAAATATATTGCGAAACTGTACCTGACGGCTTTTCATATCATTTAGAGCACGACTGCTGAGACATCTAACGTCCTGTTGCCGTTTTGGACAACAGCGCCATCTGAGAGCCCAAGGTAACATGTGCCGGTAGTTAAACTGTTTTGACGTCTGTCCATAGATGGCGGTATACGTTTTTATTTAGATTTTATTTCCAAAATGGACAAAATGTGGAGTTATGCCAAAGCGTGGACCGCACAATGTGCTGGTCCACCCACATAAAAAATAGCGCCAACAAAGGCAGACAGCGGCTAAAGTTATGCGCCCCCATCTTCCGCAGCAAACAGCTGCAACTGAAGTCCAAACTCGTCCTGTATAAAGCTTTTATTTTATCGGTAGTTCTATACGCGTGTGTGGCCTGGGCAAATGCCTCAAAAACCGCCCTGAAGACCATCCAAACCCTCCAAAACCTCTCCCTCCGAAAAATCCTCTCTGCTTCCATCCTAACCTCTAATCAAACCCTTCACCAAGAAACCCAGACCCCATCCATACCCGAGGCAATTACAAAAAGAGCCACTGCCGCGTGGGCGCGCATCAGAAACCACGACAATTATGTCATTGCCAATATCGGCAAAGGTGAGCCGAAGCATCGGAAGCATGCTCGTATTAAAATGTTATAACCGCGGAGTGTACATAGTGTATATATAGTGTACATAGTTAACGTGTGTATATAGTCCTTTGTTATAATGCTGGGACGCATAGTTACGTTTGCCCAGCAAACATGTGCGAGCGGGACGCTCACTTGAAGTGTCTAGTGTGCGTGCGTGTATGTATATGTGTGTGCGTGCATGAGGGCATATCACATGATATGCCAGAGTGAATGAGAGAATGCATGTGTGTAAAAAAATATGTATATAGCAAGAAAAAAGCGAAAAAAGACAAAAACAAAATATATACACATACCCAAGAACTATACACAAGAGAACTGTTCTCGGTGGCCCAAAAGAGGGTCACTGTATGGGTTTTCTTAAAACCCAATGTATATTTGTTGTAAATATCAAAAAAAATTGTAATCCAATGATAAATTAAGTCTGTACGCTGGGCCCCATGTACCAGCACCAGACAAAATTCTTTTAATAAAATAATCTGAATCTGAATCTAATTCATGTGCATTTGACCCATGTAGTGCTTCCGTCATCGCATATTCATGTTTAGTTGTTCAAAGGCAGTGGGACATCAGTGTCTTTACGTGGTGTTTTGTATTTGAAACATTTTATTATCGCTTAAGCTCTCCATACTGTCCAATCAAAACAGTTTGATTGTTGCTTAACGACACTGTTTATTGCCAGTGAAGACAATTTAGTTGTTTTAGAACTAAAACTGGAAAGATGTTTAGTTGGCGAAATTTATAAATTTAACATTGCTAGTATAGGGATTTAGTGGCTTGATAAACTGCATTTGGTTGGGCAGAAATGTTTCTAACATTGAAAACACAGAAATTTAGCGGATTTCTTATTTTTGTCTGGTTATTTTTCTTGATTCTCTATTGCCAACACTGGAATCAGCGTCCACGATAGACTGGAACTGTGCTCCACAGGAGCTCTTTTACATTCTACTAAGTTTACTTACGTGCAGCTGTCGTTTTTAAGCACACTTAAAATCCATCAGCGTGGACCTGAATTGAACTTGCGACCTTGGTATCAGTCACAGATTATAGCAGATGATCCACTCTGTGTTAAAAGGTGATGTCATAAATGGTGCTGATGTCAGATATTTCGACCGTTACTTTTGTGAACTAGCGATTCCGTCGGTAAAGACGTGCGCCTCTATATCGACCAAGTTTGGTGACCAAGAAATGAGAAACTAAATAGATTCTAAATGAACATACACCAAAAAAAAAAAAAAAAAAAAAAAAAAAAAAAAAAAAAAAACACTATTTCTATTTCAAAAAGAAAACAAAGAAGTCATGTTAATGCCTATGTTTAATAAGATTTTGAAAAGCAATTACACTTTAATATATACATTACTTTCTGTGCAAGTTTACAAAAGAATGTATTAAGACAAAGACCTGATATTTGAGATTGTCTCATATGGCATTCATAGTTTATTAAAACGTTCAAAATTAGTACATGAGACAGAGTCAGCAACCAAGCTGTATGCAAAATATACACAATACATAAACACTATCCAAGGTAGGTGATGCCAAATCCAAATATGCTCTCCTGAAACAAACAACAGAAAACAGTGCAAATAATTCATCAGTATTTCATATACTTCATTTCAAAACGATATCAAGTCCCATCGTAATCAAAATTTAGTTTGGTACAATTTCCTACTATTAGTGTGTATTCTATAGCACTACTGACACATTTTATATCCTTTCCTATCCTTTTTCCTTGTGGGAGTTGATATGTCTGAGTAAATCTTATTCTTTTCACAAAACTGATCACTTCAAAACATATTAAATTCCAGTTTCTAAGCGTGCTTGATATAGCGCAGATTTGTTTGTATATTGCTGGTGTGACGTACGTGCACACTGATTGTTGATTTTGTGTATGTGCCCTGGGTGTTTGAATGTGGCTGAGGGCGAGGATTTTCCGGCATAAAAATCTCTAGCACAGCTTCCTTCAGAAGGGAAGTATCCTGTGTTGTAGATATGCAGCACAAAGAAGGGCCTCGAGCCTAATTAAGGAGGTCTCTGAGCAAAATTAATGTCATTCCCAATGTAGTATGGGACGCTGAGAACTATATTAGTTAAAGTGCATCCATAAAAGAAACTAAATTTTTCTAGTATATATCTCTAACACAAGAATAGCACTGTGGTAATTACACCCCAAACTATTAAATGATTTCGATCAAAAACATACTCAAACAGCTATTATACCTCACCTAGTGCAATTTCAAAATTTATTATTATTATTATTATTATTATTATTATTATTATTATTATTATTATTATTATTATTATTATTATTATTATTATTATTATTATTATTATTATTATTATTATTATTATTATATTATTATTATTATTATTATTATTATTATTATTATTATTATTATTATTATTATTATTATTATTATTATTATTATTATTATTATTATTATTATTATTATTATTATTATTATTATTATTATTATTATTATTATTATTCAGTATACGCTTCGCAGAGTAAATCTAAACATATGATTCGTTTTTATATCTACCATTCCTAAAAATTCTAAGGTTTTTGACATTCTACATTTGTGTGATTTAATTATATCACTAAATATCTGTTGCTGTAGAAGTGGAAGAGGAAATATGTGTAAGAAAAAGACAGAAATAGTTACAGAAGGAAAATATAATAGAAAACGCCTGCCTTGACCCATATAGCTGGTGGTGATAACCTTCACCATACACAGTAAGCTCTTGCTAATGTTTTATCAGTTTAGTATGAAGGACAGACCAGGGAAATGCATATGCACCTACAATGTGGATTTCCTAGAGATGTCCTTATGCTTTGTGACTAGATATTTTTTTCTTCTTGTCTTTCCTTTTCTTACTTTCTTTACGTACTTTTCTGTACGTTAACGTCGTCCATCGTAATGTCATATCGGACGGTGAGTGAATGATTGTAGAGAGATAGGGCTTAAATCTGTCCGACATTCGTCTTCTCAGGATAAGAGAAACCCCCGGAAAAAACCTTATCCGGATAACTCACTCTAACCGAGATTCGAACTTGGATCCTATTGAATGGAGACAGGCACGCTACCACTACTCCACAGAGGCGGGCTATTTACACACTGCAGCTATTGGTCTATTGTGCCGTTTGGTACCTCCGGGATGGAAGAATCTGAAAGATGGTGCCAGACCAGACAGTGGCACGTGCATATATTGCAGAGTCTCTAGATCGATAGATCAGCGTGAATCCCCCAAGTCCCCCATGCAGACAGATACGGGCTGCCTTGAATCCATGTGGAAGGTAGAAATCTCTACTACAAAACGCCGATCGTCCACACACCGCCCAACCAGACACAGTTACCCTAAAAGATGAGAGGGAATGTAATAAAGGGAATGAGAACCAGGGAATTCATAAACGATGGGTATGGAGCAACTGGTGGAATGAATGTTGGCAGAGGAAAGCAGCTAACCTACCCATTGGTTGCTTTGTCCACCACAAATCCCTTGGTAAGAGTCGAGGAACCTAACCACTCGGCGCCGCCGCGTAGGTTAATAGTCGCGTATTTCCATTGGGACTTTATAAAAAATGAATCATTACATATCAGTTGCAAATTACTGGCAGTAAATGGCAGACTTACGAGTAAACTAAATGATATCTCGTTTCGTTTTATTTACGAGATAGGCATCTGAAACTTACACAGAAGACTTAAAAAGTCCTCCACATTTGACTGAAAACAGCCCGCTGCTATAGCTTATCAGACTCGGCTACTGTTTGGTACACAGGCTTTGTTAAGGGGAGTCGAAATGCCAATGTTAAAGTTTGACCCAATATATCAGTAACTATTTAAGATGAGCTCAAGTTTTTCAAGGTATAGTTAGCAATAGCTTTACAGTATATTGATGACAAATGAAACACTGCTGTTCATTAGAAGGAAAGGTATGGCTTTTAATAAAGCTCTTAAAACTTTGCTGAAAACGATGTTTTTAATGTTACAAAACTAACTCATTTACATGACAACTTTTTCGTTAAAATTCCTGTTTAGGTGCAAAAGCGTGATGAAAATTTCAGACCTTAGTGATAAATAGTTTATGAGCATAATGGGACATTTTATAAATAATTTTACTTCTTCTTTTAAAAACACCAGCATTAAGTTTGTTGGCATAAATAAATAATAATTACCATCTAAAGGTTAGGTACTTAAACCCGGGACATCAGGTACTTACGATTGTAAGTCGCCCTTGGGGTATTTATCTCTGATTTGAGATTCCCTTGTGCTCTAACTGGGAAAAGTACGCATTGCGCTGGGGAATTTAATGTCGTACTGGCTCGATAAGCGGAAGATCCGTGGTTCAAATCCCGGCTATGCCATATAATCTTTCAGTTCTAGTTCCACCTCTTAAACATTGCCCTCACACGGCTTGTGTGTTTCAAAACACCAGCAGTAGGCTTGTTTGCATACATAAATAATAATTGCAAATTTAACTTTGCACCTGTAGAATATATATTCTTATGGTGTTTTATTAAGTTGTGGACTAGAAATAAAATGGTTCCAGTGTTGGGCGCTAGACCTAAAGACGCGAGTTTAATCAATTAGACAATTCCCCGTTCCTCATTAAAAGCTGTTTTAATCAGTCGTATTTAAATGCCATCATGAAAGACAGTGAGGTACAGTTTCGCAATTGTTTTTTCGAGGTAATCCAACGACTAAAATGAAACGCTAAACACATGGCACTTTCATTTACTATTTATAGGAGTTTGCGATGTCTGGATGCTGGATTGAAGATACTTAACACAAAATATGCACAGGCCATAGGAATAAAGATCTCGTAAAGCGCACAATTTATGTCCAATCAATTGTCCTGGGGTGTTAATTCTTTGCGAGATAATTCGTTATTACGTATTAGTAATAAAATTACAGGCCACTAAAAATTATGTACCTAAAAATGAAAGAAAATATAAATACAAATATGCGTATTGTGATCGATCATGACTGTGCTATCAATGCGGCTTCAAATTAAAAGGTTTCAAAAATATAGTGTACGCTTGTACAAAACATTCTTTAAAAGGCGTACTGTTCTATTTGCTTCATGTTAATCCAGATAGACATTTAGAAAAATAGTCTTATTATGTATTTCCTTATAGGTACAAAGGGAATAGGAAACTACAGTGGTCCTAAACCTAGCAAACCCACAGCCAATACTTTAGGTCTACTTTCTGTAAGTTTTTAAAATTATGTCTTTTAAATTTTTTGAGGCAAGCAGTTAATTATTATTGTCAAACGCTGTTTCTGTTACTCAATTACGTAATTGTTTCAAAGTTTCATTGTTGGTCGTTTAGATAAACAATGAAATGTCAAGATGGTCATACCAAGCCGTATAATGAGCTTCTTGGAAAAAGGAAAAATATACTCAAACCGTGTTAAATATTACCTTTATGAACATGACAAGATATAACACCCAATTTTAAGATGAATTTGTTCTAAAAATTGCACAGTCATTCTGTTACCAGTGGTGGTCATACAGTCCCCCTCAGGTTGGTAGTAATTGTGTTGGCATTGCTAGAGTTAAGAGTTGGGCGCTACCTCAAGACTTTGACATTCCGCTCTCTTTGCATGACCAGGACATAGTAAAAATAATAACGAATAAAGAATCAAGTATAAGTATTTGAACAATCAAGCAACTAAAATGGAATACCACGTAATGGTTCACATCCTTAAAAAGTGTATTTAATATAAATTGTGAGTTATCTGCTAAGTCAGAATGTGTTTATCTCTTATGGTCTACCAGTTAGGCAAACGTCACCCGGCTTCTGACGACATTTACAGAAAATTTAAACTACTTTATTCTATTCACACACAGGCACACACACAAAACAGATTCAGACGCACACACAGACCTTGCTTTTAAAAGTCTTGCTTTTTCTCTTTTTATTTAGTAGTCTCAAAATATTTATTTATGCTAAAACCGTAGTAGTTATCTAATTTTTGGGTGGAACTGAATACTGTATGTGGTAGAGAAAATAAAAGGAACACGTATATCTACTGTCTCAGTTTGCTTTCACACCTAAAGTCTTAATCAACTCTAGCGCCACAGGGCTAAACCAACAACTCTATGGCAATGCTTTTACCCGTAGTGCGGAACAGTGCACGTGGGTGACACCCCTGACTGCCTTGAAAGTGTTCTTTGAAGTGATGAATGCTATTTCAGCAACTATATCATATACGTAGGTATATTTGTATCTTTATTTACTTTCATTTTCATGTACATAACTTTCAATAGGCTGTTACGTTATACTAAGGAATAAGTAGTAAGGAGGAATATCTCGGAAAACAATAAATTGGACATATATTGTGTGCTCTAGCAGAGCTGTTATTTGTGTGGCATGTGTATATTTGGTGTTTAAGTCATTTCAAGCAGTAAGTTTAAGAACTGAACAGATCCACCATCAACACCGCGAACTCTTATAAATAGTCAATGAAGGAACCATGTGCTTATCTTTTTATTTTAGCTAATGTTTCACCTGAAAATATATTGCAAAACTGTACCTGACGGCTTTTCATATCATTTAGAGCACGACTGCTGAGACATCTAACGTCCTGTTGCCGTTTTGGACAACAGCGCCATCTGAGAGCCCAAGGTAACATGTGCCGGTAGTTAAACTGTTTTGACGTCTGTCAATAGATGGCGGTATACGTTTTTATTTAGATTTTATTTCCAAAATGGACAAAATGTGGAGTTACGCCAAAGCGAATTCGTAATGTAAAGATATAGTCCAATGTGAAATTATGTTTGAAATGCACGTAAAGGAGTTTGCATAGCCTGTGTTTATTTAGTTAGTGGATATTAAGCACAAGTTAAATGTGTTGTGGTTTAATATCCGATGCTTGAAAGTATAACTTAGTTGATCCGAACTCCAACCATCATCGCATATGACTCTACAAGCATTCAACGTGAATGGAACATCAGCGTCTTCACGTGGTGTTTTGTATTTGAAATATTTTACTGTTGATTAAGGTTACCATACTCTCCAAAGAGTATGGTTTGACTGTTGCTTAACGACACTGTTTCTTGCCAGGGATGAATCAACCAATGAAGCCATTTTAGTTGTTTTTAAACTAAAGCCGGTCTCTCTTGAGCGATAGATAGTTGGCAAAATTTATAAATTTAACATTACTAGTATAGTGATTTAGTTGCTTGATAAACTGCATTTGGTTGGGCCGAAATGTTTGTAACATTGACAACGCAGAAATTTAGTGGATTTCTTATTTTTGTCTGGCTATTTTTCTTGATCCTCTATTGGCAACACTGGAATCAGCGTCCACGATAGACTGGATTGTGCTCCACAGGAGCTCTTTTACATTCTACTAAGTTTACTTACGTGCAGCTGTCGTTTTTAAGCACACTTAAAATCCATCGGCGTGGACCTGAATTGAACTTGCGACCTTGGTATCAGTCACAGATTATACCAGATGATCTACTCTGTGTTAAAAGGTGATGTCATAAATGGTGCTGATGTCAGATATTTCGACCGATACTTTTGCGAAGTAACGATTCCGTCGGTAAAGCCGTACGCCTCTATATCGACCTAGCGTCGCCAGCTACCTCCTCGCCTCCCTATGCCAGCATCACATGCCGATTTTCTTTCGTCGTTAAAACTCCCACACTCGTGAATGTTTTGCGGCACTTCTCAAATATTCACATATTAGCCTAATACGCGTTACGTGAGCTACGTGGAAGCCATATGCGGTAAACGATTCATATTCACGTAGCTGATAGAACGCGTATTACGCTAATATGTGACATGTGCTGTAAACAATGCATGAGTGCGCGAGATTTGACTTCGAAAGAGGTTCAATCAATTCCTGAATACAAAATCGGCAAGAACAAGCCACTTCTAAACTCGATATTTTTTTCTATGTTTGAATAGTTAAGTCTTCAATTAATCATAACTTTAGTAACCCGATGGAGTGTGTCAGATCACACAAATTGTTGAGATTATACAATGTATTTTTATTTTCTTTCTGTCTAGAATTTCAAAGCTTACAGCAATAATTATTATAACTACACATTGAGTTAATGGCAGAGGAAAACAGGAAAGGAGAGCACAAGGTTATGTGTAATGCAATTTGTACACAGTAAATTAGTAATAATGCTAAAACAAACTTCTGAAAGATAACCTTAGTGACTAAGAAATGAGAAACTAAATATATTCTAAATGAACATAAAAAAAAAAAAAAAAAAAAAAAAAAAAAACAAAAAAAAAAACCGAAAACAAGGAAGTCATCTTATGCCTATGTTTAATAAGATTTTGAATTACACTTTAATAATTACATTATTTTTCTGTGCAAGTTTACAAAAGAATGTGTTAAGACAAAGACCTGATATTTGAGATTGTCTCATATGGCATTCATAGTTTATTAAAACGTTCAAAATTAGTACATGAGACAGAGTCAGCAACCAAGCTGTATGCAAAATATACACAATACATAAACACTATCCAAGGTAGGTGATGCCAAATCCAAATATGCTCTCCTGAAACAAACAACAGAAAACAGTGCAAATAATTCATCAGTATTTCATATACTTCATTTCAAAACGATATCAAGTCCCATCGTAATCAAAATTTAGTTTGGTACAATTTCCTACTATTAGTGTGTATTCTATAGCACTACTGACACATTTTATATCCTTTCCTATCCTTTTTCCTTGTGAGAGTTGATATGTCTGAGTAAATCTTATTCTTTTCACAAAACTGATCACTTCAAAACATATTAAATTCCAGTTTCTAAGCGTGCTTGATATAGCGCAGATTTGTTTGTATATTGCTGGTGTGACGTACGTGCACACTGATTGTTGATTTTGTGTATGTGCCCTGGGTGTTTGAATGTGGCTGAGGGCGAGGATTTTCCGGCATAAAAATCTCTAGCACAGCTTCCTTCAGAAGGGAAGTATCCTGTGTTGTAGATATGCAGCACAAAGAAGGGCCTCGAGCCTAATTAAGGAGGTCTCTGAGCAAAATTAATGTCATTCCCAATGTAGTATGGGACGCTGAGAACTATATTAGTTAAAGTGCATCCATAAAAGAAACTAAATTTTTCTAGTATATATCTCTAACACAAGAATAGCACTGTGGTAATTACACCCCAAACTATTAAATGATTTCGATCAAAAACATACTCAAACAGCTATTATACCTCACCTAGTGCAATTTCAAAATTTATTATTATTATTATTATTATTATTATTATTATTATTATTATTATTATTATTATTATTATTATTATTATTATTATTATTATTATTATTATATTATTATTATTATTATTATTATTATTATTATTATTATTATTATTATTATTATTATTATTATTATTATTATTATTATTATTATTATTATTATTATTATTATTATTATTATTATTATTATTATTATTATTATTATTATTATTATTATTATTATTATTATTATTCAGTATACGCTTCGCAGAGTAAATCTAAACATATGATTCGTTTTTATATCTACCATTCCTAAAAATTCTAAGGTTTTTGACATTCTACATTTGTGTGATTTAATTATATCACTAAATATCTGTTGCTGTAGAAGTGGAAGAGGAAATATGTGTAAGAAAAAGACAGAAATAGTTACAGAAGGAAAATATAATAGAAAACGCCTGCCTTGACCCATATAGCTGGTGGTGATAACCTTCACCATACACAGTAAGCTCTTGCTAATGTTTTATCAGTTTAGTATGAAGGACAGACCAGGGAAATGCATATGCACCTACAATGTGGATTTCCTAGAGATGTCCTTATGCTTTGTGACTAGATATTTTTTTCTTCTTGTCTTTCCTTTTCTTACTTTCTTTACGTACTTTTCTGTACGTTAACGTCGTCCATCGTAATGTCATATCGGACGGTGAGTGAATGATTGTAGAGAGATAGGGCTTAAATCTGTCCGACATTCGTCTTCTCAGGATAAGAGAAACCCCCGGAAAAAACCTTATCCGGATAACTCACTCTAACCGAGATTCGAACTTGGATCCTATTGAATGGAGACAGGCACGCTACCACTACTCCACAGAGGCGGGCTATTTACACACTGCAGCTATTGGTCTATTGTGCCGTTTGGTACCTCCGGGATGGAAGAATCTGAAAGATGGTGCCAGACCAGACAGTGGCACGTGCATATATTGCAGAGTCTCTAGATCGATAGATCAGCGTGAATCCCCCAAGTCCCCCATGCAGACAGATACGGGCTGCCTTGAATCCATGTGGAAGGTAGAAATCTCTACTACAAAACGCCGATCGTCCACACACCGCCCAACCAGACACAGTTACCCTAAAAGATGAGAGGGAATGTAATAAAGGGAATGAGAACCAGGGAATTCATAAACGATGGGTATGGAGCAACTGGTGGAATGAATGTTGGCAGAGGAAAGCAGCTAACCTACCCATTGGTTGCTTTGTCCACCACAAATCCCTTGGTAAGAGTCGAGGAACCTAACCACTCGGCGCCGCCGCGTAGGTTAATAGTCGCGTATTTCCATTGGGACTTTATAAAAAATGAATCATTACATATCAGTTGCAAATTACTGGCAGTAAATGGCAGACTTACGAGTAAACTAAATGATATCTCGTTTCGTTTTATTTACGAGATAGGCATCTGAAACTTACACAGAAGACTTAAAAAGTCCTCCACATTTGACTGAAAACAGCCCACTGCTATAGCTTATCAGACTCGGCTACTGTTTGGTACACAGGCTTTGTTAAGGGGAGTCGAAATGCCAATGTTAAAGTTTGACCCAATATATCAGTAACTATTTAAGATGAGCTCAAGTTTTTCAAGGTATAGTTAGCAATAGCTTTACAGTATATTGATGACAAATGAAACACTGCTGTTCATTAGAAGGAAAGGTATGGCTTTTAATAAAGCTCTTAAAACTTTGCTGAAAACGATGTTTTTAATGTTACAAAACTAACTCATTTACATGACAACTTTTTCGTTAAAATTCCTGTTTAGGTGCAAAAGCGTGATGAAAATTTCAGACCTTAGTGATAAATAGTTTATGAGCATAATGGGACATTTTATAAATAATTTTACTTCTTCTTTTAAAAACACCAGCATTAAGTTTGTTGGCATAAATAAATAATAATTACCATCTAAAGGTTAGGTACTTAAACCCGGGACATCAGGTACTTACGATTGTAAGTCGCCCTTGGGGTATTTATCTCTGATTTGAGATTCCCTTGTGCTCTAACTGGGAAAAGTACGCATTGCGCTGGGGAATTTAATGTCGTACTGGCTCGATAAGCGGAAGATCCGTGGTTCAAATCCCGGCTATGCCATATAATCTTTCAGTTCTAGTTCCACCTCTTAAACATTGCCCTCACACGGCTTGTGTGTTTCAAAACACCAGCAGTAGGCTTGTTTGCATACATAAATAATAATTGCAAATTTAACTTTGCACCTGTAGAATATATATTCTTATGGTGTTTTATTAAGTTGTGGACTAGAAATAAAATGGTTCCAGTGTTGGGCGCTAGACCTAAAGACGCGAGTTTAATCAATTAGACAATTCCCCGTTCCTCATTAAAAGCTGTTTTAATCAGTCGTATTTAAATGCCATCATGAAAGACAGTGAGGTACAGTTTCGCAATTGTTTTTTCGAGGTAATCCAACGACTAAAATGAAACGCTAAACACATGGCACTTTCATTTACTATTTATAGGAGTTTGCGATGTCTGGATGCTGGATTGAAGATACTTAACACAAAATATGCACAGGCCATAGGAATAAAGATCTCGTAAAGCGCACAATTTATGTCCAATCAATTGTCCTGGGGTGTTAATTCTTTGCGAGATAATTCGTTATTACGTATTAGTAATAAAATTACAGGCCACTAAAAATTATGTACCTAAAAATGAAAGAAAATATAAATACAAATATGCGTATTGTGATCGATCATGACTGTGCTATCAATGCGGCTTCAAATTAAAAGGTTTCAAAAATATAGTGTACGCTTGTACAAAACATTCTTTAAAAGGCGTACTGTTCTATTTGCTTCATGTTAATCCAGATAGACATTTAGAAAAATAGTCTTAATATGTATTTCCTTATAGGTACAAAGGGAATAGGAAACTACAGTGGTCCTAAGCCTAGCAAACCCACAGCCAATACTTTAGGTCTACTTTCTGTAAGTTTTTAAAATTATGTCTTTTAAATTTTTTGAGGCAAGCAGTTAATTATTATTGTCAAACGCTGTTTCTGTTACTCAATTACGTAATTGTTTCAAAGTTTCATTGTTGGTCGTTTAGATAAACAATGAAATGTCAAGATGGTCATACCAAGCCGTATAATGAGCTTCTTGGAAAAAGGAAAAATATACTCAAACCGTGTTAAATATTACCTTTATGAACATGACAAGATATAACACCCAATTTTAAGATGAATTTGTTCTAAAAATTGCACAGTCATTCTGTTACCAGTGGTGGTCATACAGCCCCCTCAGGTTGGTAGTAATTGTGTTGGCATTGCTAGAGTTAAGAGTTGGGCGCTACCTCAAGACTTTGACATTCCGCTCTCTTTGCATGACCAGGACATAGTAAAAATAATAACGAATAAAGAATCAAGTATAAGTATTTGAACAATCAAGCAACTAAAATGGAATACCACGTAATGGTTCACATCCTTAAAAAGTGTATTTAATATAAATTGTGAGTTATCTGCTAAGTCAGAATGTGTTTATCTCTTATGGTCTACCAGTTAGGCAAACGTCACCCGGCTTCTGACGACATTTACAGAAAATTTAAACTACTTTATTCTATTCACACACAGGCACACACACAAAACAGATTCAGACGCACACACAGACCTTGCTTTTAAAAGTCTTGCTTTTTCTCTTTTTATTTAGTAGTCTCAAAATATTTATTTATGCTAAAACCGTAGTAGTTATCTAATTTTTGGGTGGAACTGAATACTGTATGTGGTAGAGAAAATAAAAGGAACACGTATATCTACTGTCTCAGTTTGCTTTCACACCTAAAGTCTTAATCAACTCTAGCGCCACAGGGCTAAACCAACAACTCTATGGCAATGCTTTTACCCGTAGTGCGGAACAGTGCACGTGGGTGACACCCCTGACTGCCTTGAAAGTGTTCTTTGAAGTGATGAATGCTATTTCAGCAACTATATCATATACGTAGGTATATTTGTATCTTTATTTACTTTCATTTTCATGTACATAACTTTCAATAGGCTGTTACGTTATACTAAGGAATAAGTAGTAAGGAGGAATATCTCGGAAAACAATAAATTGGACATATATTGTGTGCTCTAGCAGAGCTGTTATTTGTGTGGCATGTGTATATTTGGTGTTTAAGTCATTTCAAGCAGTAAGTTTAAGAACTGAACAGATCCACCATCAACACCGCGAACTCTTATAAATAGTCAATGAAGGAACCATGTGCTTATCTTTTTATTTTAGCTAATGTTTCACCTGAAAATATATTGCAAAACTGTACCTGACGGCTTTTCATATCATTTAGAGCACGACTGCTGAGACATCTAACGTCCTGTTGCCGTTTTGGACAACAGCGCCATCTGAGAGCCCAAGGTAACATGTGCCGGTAGTTAAACTGTTTTGACGTCTGTCAATAGATGGCGGTATACGTTTTTATTTAGATTTTATTTCCAAAATGGACAAAATGTGGAGTTACGCCAAAGCGAATTCGTAATGTAAAGATATAGTCCAATGTGAAATTATGTTTGAAATGCACGTAAAGGAGTTTGCATAGCCTGTGTTTATTTAGTTAGTGGATATTAAGCACAAGTTAAATGTGTTGTGGTTTAATATCCTATGCTTGAAAGTATAACTTAGTTGATCCGAACTCCAACCATCATCGCATATGACTCTACAAGCATTCAACGTGAATGGAACATCAGCGTCTTCACGTGGTGTTTTGTATTTGAAATATTTTACTGTTGATTAAGGTTACCATACTCTCCAAAGAGTATGGTTTGACTGTTGCTTAACGACACTGTTTCTTGCCAGGGATGAATCAACCAATGAAGCCATTTTAGTTGTTTTTAAACTAAAGCCGGTCTCTCTTGAGCGATAGATAGTTGGCAAAATTTATAAATTTAACATTACTAGTATAGTGATTTAGTTGCTTGATAAACTGCATTTGGTTGGGCCGAAATGTTTGTAACATTGACAACGCAGAAATTTAGTGGATTTCTTATTTTTGTCTGGCTATTTTTCTTGATCCTCTATTGGCAACACTGGAATCAGCGTCCACGATAGACTGGATTGTGCTCCACAGGAGCTCTTTTACATTCTACTAAGTTTACTTACGTGCAGCTGTCGTTTTTAAGCACACTTAAAATCCATCGGCGTGGACCTGAATTGAACTTGCGACCTTGGTATCAGTCACAGATTATACCAGATGATCTACTCTGTGTTAAAAGGTGATGTCATAAATGGTGCTGATGTCAGATATTTCGACCGATACTTTTGCGAAGTAACGATTCCGTCGGTAAAGCCGTACGCCTCTATATCGACCTAGCGTCGCCAGCTACCTCCTCGCCTCCCTATGCCAGCATCACATGCCGATTTTCTTTCGTCGTTAAAACTCCCACACTCGTGAATGTTTTGCGGCACTTCTCAAATATTCACATATTAGCCTAATACGCGTTACGTGAGCTACGTGGAAGCCATATGCGGTAAACGATTCATATTCACGTAGCTGATAGAACGCGTATTACGCTAATATGTGACATGTGCTGTAAACAATGCATGAGTGCGCGAGATTTGACTTCGAAAGAGGTTCAATCAATTCCTGAATACAAAATCGGCAAGAACAAGCCACTTCTAAACTCGATATTTTTTTCTATGTTTGAATAGTTAAGTCTTCAATTAATCATAACTTTAGTAACCCGATGGAGTGTGTCAGATCACACAAATTGTTGAGATTATACAATGTATTTTTATTTTCTTTCTGTCTAGAATTTCAAAGCTTACAGCAATAATTATTATAACTACACATTGAGTTAATGGCAGAGGAAAACAGGAAAGGAGAGCACAAGGTTATGTGTAATGCAATTTGTACACAGTAAATTAGTAATAATGCTAAAACAAACTTCTGAAAGATAACCTTAGTGACTAAGAAATGAGAAACTAAATATATATAACTAAATATAAACTAAATGAACATAAAAAAAAAAAAAAAACAAAAAAAAAAAACAAAAAAAAAACCGAAAACAAGGAAGTCATCTTATGCCTATGTTTAATAAGATTTTGAATTACACTTTAATAATTACATTATTTTTCTGTGCAAGTTTACAAAAGAATGTGTTAAGACAAAGACCTGATATTTGAGATTGTCTCATATGGCATTCATAGTTTATTAAAACGTTCAAAATTAGTACATGAGACAGAGTCAGCAACCAAGCTGTATGCAAAATATACACAATACATAAACACTATCCAAGGTAGGTGATGCCAAATCCAAATATGCTCTCCTGAAACAAACAACAGAAAACAGTGCAAATAATTCATCAGTATTTCATATACTTCATTTCAAAACGATATCAAGTCCCATCGTAATCAAAATTTAGTTTGGTACAATTTCCTACTATTAGTGTGTATTCTATAGCACTACTGACACATTTTATATCCTTTCCTATCCTTTTTCCTTGTGGGAGTTGATATGTCTGAGTAAATCTTATTCTTTTCACAAAACTGATCACTTCAAAACATATTAAATTCCAGTTTCTAAGCGTGCTTGATATAGCGCAGATTTGTTTGTATATTGCTGGTGTGACGTACGTGCACACTGATTGTTGATTTTGTGTATGTGCCCTGGGTGTTTGAATGTGGCTGAGGGCGAGGATTTTCCGGCATAAAAATCTCTAGCACAGCTTCCTTCAGAAGGGAAGTATCCTGTGTTGTAGATATGCAGCACAAAGAAGGGCCTCGAGCCTAATTAAGGAGGTCTCTGAGCAAAATTAATGTCATTCCCAATGTAGTATGGGACGCTGAGAACTATATTAGTTAAAGTGCATCCATAAAAGAAACTAAATTTTTCTAGTATATATCTCTAACACAAGAATAGCATTGTGGTAATTACACCCCAAACTATTAAATGATTTCGATCAAAAACATACTCAAAGAGCTATTATACCTCACCTAGTGCAATTTCAAAATTTATTATTATTATTATTATTATTATTATTATTATTATTATTATTATTATTATTATTATTATTATTATTATTATTATTATTATTATTATTATTATTATTATTATTACTATTATTATTATTATTATTATTATTATTATTATTATTATTATTATTATTATTATTATTATTATTATTATTATTATTATTATTATTATTATTATTATTATTATTATTACTATTATTATGATTATGATTATGATTATGATTATGATTATTATTATTATTATTATTATTATTATTATTATTATTATTATTATTATTATTATTATTATTATTATTATTATTATTATTATTATTATTATTATTAATATAAACATATGATTCGTTTTTATATCTATCATTCCTGAAAAGTCTCAGGATTTTGACATTCTACATTTGTGTGATTCAATTATATCACCAGATGCCTGTTGCTGTAGAAGTGGAAGAGGAAATGTGTGTAAGAAAAAGACAGAAATAGTTACAGAAGGAAAATATAATAGAACACGCCTGCCTTGACCGATATAGCTGGTGGTGATAACCTTCACCATACACAGTAAGCTCTTGCTAATGTTTTATCAGTTTAGTATGAAGGACAGACCAGGGAAATGCATATGCACCTACAATGTGGATTTCCTAGAGATGTCCTTATGCTTTGTGACTAGATATTTTTTTCTTCTTGTTTTTCCTTTTCTTTCTTTCTTTACGTACTCTTCTGTACGTTAACGTCGTCCATCGTAATGTCATATCGGACGATGAGTGAATGAACTTAGAGAGATGATGCTCAAATGACCCCGAGGTCCATAGGGCTTAAACTTATCCGATATTCGTCTTCTCAGGATAAGAGAAAACCCCGGAAAAAACCTTATCCGGATAACTCACTCTAACCGAGATTCGAAGTTGGGACCTCTGGAATGGAGACAGGCACGCTACCACTACTCCACGGAGGCGGGCTATTTACACACTGCAGCTATTGGTCTATTGTGCCGTTTGGTACCTCCGGGATGGAAGAATCTGAAAGATGGTGCCAGACCAGACAGTGGCACGTGCATATATTGCAGAGTCTCTAGATCGATAGATCAGCGTGAATCCCCCAAGTCCCCCATGCAGACAGATACGGGCTGCCCTGAATCCATGTGGAAGGTAGAAATCTCTATAAAGCGCCGATCGTACACACACCGCCCAACCAGACACAGTTACCCTAAAAGATGAGAGGGAATGAAATGAAGGGAATGGGAACCAGGGAATTCATAAACGATGGTTATGGAGCAACTGGTGGAATGAATGTTGGCAGAGGAAAGCAGCTAACCTACCCATTGGTTGATTTTCCACCACAAATCCCCTTGGTAAGAGTCGAGGAACCTAACCACTCGGCGGCGCCGCGTAGGTTAATAGTGGCGTATTTCCATTGGGACTTTATAAAAAAATCATTACATATCAGTTGCAAATTACTGGCAGTAAATGGCAGACTTACGAGTAAACTAAATGAAATCTCGTTTCGTTTTATTTGAGAGATAGGCATCTGAAAGTTACACAGAAGACTTAAAAGGTCCTCCACATTTGACTGAAAACAGCCCGCTGCTATAGCTTATCAGACTCGGCTACTGTTTGGAACACAGGCTTTTTAATGTGACCCGAAATGCCATTGTTAAAGTTTGACCCAATATATCAGTAACTATTTAAGATGAGCTCAAGTTTTTCAAGGTATAGTTAGCAGTAGCTTTACAGTATATTGATGACAAATGAAACACTGCTGTTCATTAGAAGGAAAGGTATGGCTTTTTAATAAAGCTCTTAAAACTTTACTGAAAACGATGTTTTTAATGTTACAAAACTAACTAACTCATTTACATGACAACTTTTTCGTTAAAATTCCTGTTTAGGTGCAAAAGCGTGATGAAAATTTCAGACCTTAGTGATAAATAGTTTATGAGGATAATGGGACATTTTATAAATAATTTTACTTCTTCTTTTAAAAACACCAGCATTCAGTTTGTTGGCATAAATAAATAATAATTACCATCTAAAGGTTAGGTACTTAAACCCGGGACATAAGGTACTTACGATTGTAAGTCGCCCTTGGGGTATTTATCTCTGATTTGAGATTCCCTTGTGCTCTAACTGGGAAAAGTACGCATTGCGCTGGGGAATTTAATGTCGTACTGGCTCGATAAGCGGAAGATCCGTGGTTCAAATCCCGGCTATGCCATATAATCTTTCAGTTCTGGTTCCACCTCTTAAACATTGCCCTCACACGGCTTGTGTGTTTCAAAACACCAGCAGTAGGCTTGTTTGCATACATAAATAATAATTGCAAATTTAACTTTGCACCTGTAGAATATATATTCTTATGGTGTTTTATTAAGTTGTGGACTAGAAATAAAATGGTTCCAGTGTTGGGCGCTAGACCTAAAGACGCGAGTTTAATCAATTAGACAATTCCCCTTTCCTCATTAAAAGCTGTTTTAATCAGTCGTATTTAAATGCCATCATGAAAGACAGTGAGGTACAGTTTCGCAATTGTTTTTTCGAGGTAATCCAACGACTAAAATGAAACGCTAAACACATGGCACTTTCATTTACTATTTATAGGAGTTTGCGATGTCTGGATGCTGGATTGAAGATTCTTAACACAAAATATGCACAGGCCATAGGAATAAAGATCTCGTAAAGCGCACAATTTATGTCCAATCAATTGTCCTGGGGTGTTAATTCTTTGCGAGATAATTCGTTATTACGTATTAGTAATAAAATTACAGGCCACTAAAAATTATGTACCTAAAAATGAAAGAAAATATAAATACAAATATGCGTATTGTGATCGATCATGACTGTGCTATCAATGCGGCTTCAAATTAAAAGGTTTCAAAAATATAGTGTACGCTTGTACAAAACATTCTTTAAAAGGCGTACTGTTCTATTTACTTCATGTTAATCCAGATAGACATTTAGAAAAATAGTCTTATTATGTATTTCCTTATAGGTACAAAGGGAATAGGAAACTACAGTGGTCCTAAACCTAGCAAACCCACAGCCAATACTTTAGGTCTACTTTCTGTAAGTTTTTAAAATTATGTCTTTTAAATTTTTTGAGGCAAGCAGTTAATTATTATTGTCAAACGCTGTTTCTGTTACTCAATTACGTAATTGTTTCAAAGTTTCATTGTTGGTCGTTTAGATAAACAATGAAATGTCAAGATGGTCATACCAAGCCGTATAATGAGCTTCTTGGAAAAAGGAAAAATATACTCAAACCGTGTTAAATATTACCTTTATGAACATGACAAGATATAACACCCAATTTTAAGATGAATTTGTTCTAAAAATTGCACAGTCATTCTGTTACCAGTGGTGGTCATACAGTCCCCCTCAGGTTGGTAGTAATTGGGTTGGCATTGCTAGAGTTAAGAGTTGGGCGCTACCTCAAGACTTTGACATTCCGCTCTCTTTGCATGACCAGGACATAGTAAAAATAATAACGAATAAAGAATCAAGTATAAGTATTTGAACAATCAAGCAACTAAAATGGAATACCACGTAATGGTTCACATCCTTAAAAAGTGTATTTAATATAAATTGTGAGTTATCTGCTAAGTCAGAATGTGTTTATCTCTTATGGTCTACCAGTTAGGCAAACGTCACCCGGCTTCTGACGACATTTACAGAAAATTTAAACTACTTTATTCTATTCACACACAGGCACACACACAAAACAGATTCAGACGCACACACAGACCTTGCTTTTAAAAGTCTTGCTTTTTCTCTTTTTATTTAGTAGTCTCAAAATATTTATTTATGCTAAAACCGTAGTAGTTATCTAATTTTTGGGTGGAACTGAATACTGTATGTGGTAGAGAAAATAAAAGGAACACGTATATCTACCGTCTCAGTTTGCTTTCACACCTAAAATCTTAATCAACTCTAGCGCCACAGGGCTAAACCAACAACTCTATGGCAATGCTTTTACCCGTAGTGCGGAACAGTGCACGTGGGTGACACCCCTGACTCCCTTGAAAGTTTTCTTTGAAGTGATGAATGCTATTTCAGCAACTATATCATATACGTAGGTATATTTGTATCTTTATTTACTTTCATTTTCATGTACATAACTTTCAATAGGCTGTTACGTTATACTAAGGAATAAGTAGTAAGGAGGAATATCTCGGAAAACAATAAATTGGACATATATTGTGTGCTCTAGCAGAGCTGTTATTTGTGTGGCATGTGTATATTTGGTGTTTAAGTCATTTCAAGCAGTAAGTTTAAGAACTGAACAGATCCACCATCAACACCGCGAACTCTTATAAATAGTCAATGAAGGAACCATGTGCTTATCTTTTTATTTTAGCTAATGTTTCACCTGAAAATATATTGCGAAACTATACCTGACGGCTTTTCATATCATTTAGAGCACGACTGCTGAGACATCTAACGTCCTGTTGCCGTTTTGGACAACAGCGCCATCTGAGAGCACAAGGTAACATGTGCCGGTAGTTAAACTGTTTTGACGTCTGTCAATAGATGGCGGTATACGTTTTTATTTAGATTTTATTTCCAAAATGGACAAAATGTGGAGTTACGCCAAAGTGAATTCGTAATGTAAAGATATAGTCCAATGTGAAATTATGTTTGAAATGCACGTAAAGGAGTTTGCATAGCCTGTGTTTATTTAGTTAGTGGATATTAAGCACAAGTTAAATGTGTTGTGGTTTAATATCCGATGCTTGAAAGTATAACTTAGTTGATCCGAACTCCAACCATCATCGCATATGACTCTACAAGCATTCAACGTGAATGGAACATCAGCGTCTTCACGTGGTGTTTTGTATTTGAAATATATTACTGTTGATTAAGGTTACCATACTCTCCAAAGAGTATGGTTTGACTGTTGCTTAACGACACTGTTTCTTGCCAGGGATGAATCAACCAATGAAGCCATTTTAGTTGTTTTTAAACTAAAGCCGGTCTCTCTTGAGCGATAGATAGTTGGCAAAATTTATAAATTTAACATTACTAGTATAGTGATTTAGTTGCTTGATAAACTGCATTTGGTTGGGCCGAAATGTTTGTAACATTGACAACGCAGAAATTTAGTGGATTTCTTATTTTTGTCTGGCTATTTTTCTTGATCCTCTATTGGCAACACTGGAATCAGCGTCCACGATAGACTGGATTGTGCTCCACAGGAGCTCTTTTACATTCTACTAAGTTTACTTACGTGCAGCTGTCGTTTTTAAGCACACTTAAAATCCATCGGCGTGGACCTGAATTGAACTTGCGACCTTGGTATCAGTCACAGATTATACCAGATGATCTACTCTGTGTTAAAAGGTGATGTCATAAATGGTGCTGATGTCAGATATTTCGACCGATACTTTTGCGAAGTAACGATTCCGTCGGTAAAGCCGTACGCCTCTATATCGACCTAGCGTCGCCAGCTACCTCCTCGCCTCCCTATGCCAGCATCACATGCCGATTTTCTTTCGTCGTTAAAACTCCCACACTCGTGAATGTTTTGCGGCACTTCTCAAATATTCACATATTAGCCTAATACGCGTTACGTGAGCTACGTGGAAGCCATATGCGGTAAACGATTCATAATCACGTAGCTGATAGAACGCGTATTACGCTAATATGTGACATGTGCTGTAAACAATGCATGAGTGCGCGAGATTTGACTTCGAAAGAGGTTCAATCAATTCCTGAATACAAAATCGGCAAGAACCTTTTAGGGCTTAACCACTTTATGACGGGATGTAGGATTTTGCAGGGTGGCGGGTGAACGAAAACAAGGAAGTCATCTTATGCCTATGTTTAATAAGATTTTGAATTACACTTTAATATATACATTATTTTCTGTGCAAGTTTACAAAAGAATGTGTCAAGACAAAGACCTGATATTTGAGATTGTCTTATATGGCATTCATAGTTTATTAAAACGTTCAAAATTAGTACATGAGACAGAGTCAGCAACCAAGCAGTATGCAAAATATACACAATACATAAACACTATCCAAGATAGGTGCTGCCAAGTCCAAATATGCTCTCCTGAAACAAACAACAGGAAACAGTGCAAATAATTCATCACTATTTCATACACTTCATTTCAAAACGATGTATATCCGATGTTTGAAAGTATAAATTAGTTGACCCAAACTGTGAATATTCTAAATGAACATACAAAAAAAAAAAAAAAAAAAAAAAAAAACGAGTGGGTCTCTGAGCAAAATTAAGCAATCTGTCATTCCAAAGGTAGAATGGGACGCTGAGAACTATATTAGTTAAAGTGCATCCATAAAAGAAACTAAAATTTGCTAGTATATATATTTTCTAGTATATATCTCTAACACAAGAATAGCATTGTGGTAATTACACCCCAAACTGTTAAATGATTTCGATCAAAAACATACTCAAATAGCTATTATACCTCACCTAGTGCAATTTCAAAATTTATTATTATTATTATTATTATTATTATTATTATTATTATTATTATTATTATTATTATTATTATTATTATTATTATTATTATTATTATTATTATTATTATTATTATTATTATTATTATTATTATGATTATGATGATTATGATGATTATGATGATTATGATTTTGATTATGATTATGATTATTATTATGATTATGATTATTATTATTATTATTATTATTATTATTATTATTATTATTATTATTATTATTATTATTATTATTATTATTATTATTATTATTATTATTATTATTATTATTATTATTATTATTATTATTATTATTATTCAGTATACGCTTCGCAGAGTAAATCTAAAGATATGATTCGTTTTTATATCTACCATTCCTAAAAATGCTAAGGTTTTGTACATTCTACATTTGTGTGATTTAATTATATCACCAAATGCCTGTTGCTGTAGAAGTGGAAGAGGAAAGATGTGTAAGAAAAAGACAGAAATAGTTACAGAAGGAAGATATAATAGAAAACGCCTGCCTTGACCCATATAGCTGGTAGTGATAACCTTCACCATACACAGTAAGCTCTTGCTAATGTTTTATCAGTTTAGTATGAAGGACAGACCAGGGAAATGCATATGCACCTACAATGTGGATTTCCTAGAGATGTCCTTATGCTTTGTGACTAGATATTTTTTTCTTCTTGTTTTTCCTTTTCTTACTTTCTTTACGTACTTTTCTGTACGTTAACGTCGTCCATCGTAATGTCATATCGGACGATGAGTGAATGAACTTAGAGAGATGATGCTCAAATGAGCCCGAGGTCCATAGGGCTTAAATCTGTCCGACATTCATCTTCTCATGATAAGAGAATCCCCCGGAAAAAACCTTATCCGGATAACTCACTCTAACCGAGATTCGAACTTGGATCCTGTTGAATGGAGACAGGCACGCTACCACTACTCCACAGAGGCGGGCTATTTACACACTGCAGCTATTGGTGTATTGTGCCGTTTGGTACCTCCGGGATGGAAGAATCTGAAGGATGGTGCCAGACCAGACAGTGGCACGTGCATATATTGCAGAGTCTCTAGATCGATAGATCAGCGTGAATCCCCCAAGTCCCCCCTGCAGACAGATACGGGCTGCCCTGAATCCATGTGGAAGGTAGAAATCTCTATAAAGCGCCATTCGTCCACACACCGCCCAACCAGACACAGTTACCCTAAAAGATGAGAGGGAATGAAATGAAGGGAATGAGAACCAGGGAATTCATAAACGATGGTTATGGAGCAACTGGTGGAATGAATGTTGGCAGAGGAAAGCAGCTAACCTACCCATTGGTTGCTTTGTCCACCACAAACCCCTTGGTAAGAGTCGAGGAACCTAACCACTCGGCGCCGCCGCGTAGGTTACTAGTCGCGTATTTCCATTGGGACTTTATAAAAAAAAATCATTACATATCAGTTGCAAATTACTGGCAGTAAATGGCTGACTTACGAGTAAACTAATTGAAATCTCGTTTCGTTTTATTTACGAGATAGGCATCTGAAAGTTACACACAAGACTTAAAAGGTCCTCCACATTTGACTGAAAACAGCCCGCTGCTGTAGCTTATCAGACTCGGCCACTGTTTGGAACACAGGCTTTGTTAAGAGGAGTCGAAATGCCAATGTTAAAGTTTGACCCAATATATCAGTAACTATTTAAGAGGAGCTCAAGTTTTTCAAGGTATAGTTAGCAATAGCTTTACAGTATATTGACGACAAATGAAACACTGCTGTTCATTAGAAGGAAAGGTATGGCTTTTTAATAAAGCTCTTAAAACTTTACTGAAAACGATGTTTTTAAAGTTACAAAACTAACTAACTCATTTACATGACAACTTTTTCGTTAAAATACCTGTTTAGGTGCAAAAGCGTGGTGAAAATTTCAGACCTTAGTGATAAATAGTTTATGAGGATAATGGGACATTTTATAGAAAATTTTACTTCTTCTATTAAAAACACCAGCATTAAGTTTGTTGGCATAAATAAATCAAAATTACCATCTAAAGGTTAGGTACTTAAACCCGGGACATAAGGTACTTACGATTGTAAGTCGCCCTTGGGGTATTTATCTCTGAGTTGAGACTCCCTTGCGCTCTAACTGGGAAAAGTACGCATTGCACTGGGGAATTTAATGTCGTACTGGCTCGATAAGTGGAAGATCCATGGTTCAAATCCCGGTTATTCCATTGGATTTTCAGTTCTGGTTCCACCTCTTAAACATTGCCCTCACACGGCTTGTGCGTTTAAAAACACCAGCAGTAGGCTTGTTGGTATACATAAATAATAATTGCAAATTTAACTTTGCACCTGTAGAATATATATTCTTATGGTGGTTTATTAAGTTGTGGACTAGAAATAAATGGTTCCAGTGTTGGGCGCTAGACCTAAAGACGCGAGTTTAATCAATTAGACAATTCCCCTTTCCTCATTAAAAGCTGTTTTAATCAGTCGTATTTAAATGCCATCATGAAAGACAGTGAGGTACAGTTTCGCAATTGTTTTTTCGAGGTTATCCAACGACTAAAATGAAACGCTAAACACATGGCACTTTCATTTACTATTTATAGGAGTTTGCGATGTCGATGCTGGATGTGCTTCAGGCATTCAGTACTAATAGTTACTGGTTGAAAATACTAAACACAAAATATGCACAGGCCATACAAATAAAGATCTCGTAAAGCGCACAATTTATGTCCAATCAATTGTCCTGGGGTGTTAATTCTTTGCGAGATAATTCATTATTACGTATTACTAATAAAATTACAGGCCATTAAAAATTATGTACCTAAAAATGAAAGAAAAGATAAATACTAATATGCGTATTGTGATCGATCATGACTGTGCTATCAATGCGGCTTCAAATTAAAAGGTTTCAAAAATATAGTGTACGCTTGTACAAAACATTCTTTAAAAGGCTTACTGTTCTATTTACTTCATGTTAATCCAGATAGACATTTAGAAAAATAGTCTTATTATGTATTTCCTTATAGGTACAAAGGGAATAGGAAAATACAGTGGTCCTAAACCTAGCAAACCCACAGCCAATACTTTACGTCTACTTTCTGTAACTTTTTAGAATTATGTCTTTAAATTTTTTGAGGCCAGCAGTTAATAATTATTGTCAAACGAGGTTTCTGTTACTCAATTACGTAATTGTTTCAAAGTTTAATTTTTGGTCCTTTAGATAAAGAATGAAATGTCAAGATGGCCATACCAAGCGGTATAATGAGCTTCTTGGAAAAAGGAAAAATATACTCAAACCGTGTTAAATATTACCTTTATGAACATGACAAGATATAACGCCCAATTTTAAGATGAATTTGTTCTAAAAATTGCACAGTCATTCTGTTACCAGTGGTGGTCATACAGTCCCCAACAGGTTGGTAGTAATTGGGTTGGCATTTCTAGAGTTAAGAGCTGGGCGCTACCTCAAGACTTTGACATTCCACTCTCTTTGCATGACCAAGACATAGTAAAAATAATAACGATTAAAGAATCAAATATAAGTATTTGAACAATCAAGCAAATAAAAAGGAATACCGCGTAATGGTTCACATCCTTAAAAAGTGTAATTCATATAACTTGTGTGTTATCTCCTAAGTAAGAATGTGTTTATCTCTTATGGTTTACCAGTTAGGCAAACGTCACCCGGCTTCTGACGACATTTCCAGAAAATTTAAACTACTCATTTCATGTGATATGAAAATATCTTAAATGTGTGGTATTTCAATTAAAAAAAAAAAAAAAGAGCTATTTCTGAGAAAATCTAAATATTCCGTATAAATAGTACTTTGACCTTTAACGAACTTTTCGTTTTAGAGTTATTCTATTCACATTCAGGCACATACACAAAACAGATTCAGACGCACACACAGACCTTGCTTTTAAAAGTCTTTCTTTTTCTCTTTTTATTTAGTAGTCTCAAAATATTTATTTATGCTAAAACCGTAGTAGTTATCTAATTTTTGGGTGGAACTGAATACTGTATGTGGTAGAGAAAATAAAAGGCACACGTATATCTACTGTCTCAGTTTGCTTGCACACCTAAAATCTTAATCAACTCTGGCGCTAGAGGGCTAAACCAACAACTCTATGGCAATGCTTTTACCCGTAGTGCGGAACAGTGCACGTGGGTGACACCCCTGACTTCCTTGAAAGTGTTCTTTGAAGTGATGAATGCTATTTCAGCAACTATATCATATACGTAGGTATATTTGTATCTTTATTTACTTTCATTTTCATGTACATAACTTTCAATAGGCTGTTACGTTATACTAAGGAATAAGTAGTAAGGAGGAATATCTCGGAAAACAATAAATTGGACATATATTGTGTGCTCTAGCAGAGCTGTTATTTGTGTGGCATGTGTATATTTGGTGTTTAAGTCATTTCAAGCAGTAAGTTTAAGAACTGAACAGATCCACCATCAACACCGCGAACTCTTATAAATAGTCAATGAAGGAACCATGTGCTTATCTTTTTATTTTAGCTAATGTTTCACCTGAAAATATATTGCGAAACTGTACCTGACGGCTTTTCATATCATTTAGAGCACGACTGCTGAGACATCTAACGTCCTGTTGCCGTTTTGGACAACAGCGCCATCTGAGAGCTCAAGATAACAAGTGCCGGTAGTTAAACTGTTTTGACGTCTGTCAATAGATGGCGGTATACGTTTTTATTTAGATTTTATTTCCAAAATGGACAAAATGTGGAGTTACGCCAAAGCGAATTCGTAATGTAAAGATATAGTCCAATGTGAAATTATGTTTGAAATGCATGTAAAGGAGTTTGCATAGCCTGTGTTTATTTAGTTAGTGGATATTAAGCACAAGTTAAATGTGTTGTGGTTTAATATCCGATGCTTGAAAGTATAACTTAGTTGATCCGAACTCCAACCATCATCGCATATGCCTCTACAAGCATTCAACGTGAATGGAACATCAGCGTCTTCACGTGGTGTTTTGTATTTGAAATATTTTACTGTTGATTAAGGTTACCATTCTCTCCAAAGAGTATGGTTTGACTGTTACTTAACGACACTGTTTCTTGCCAGGGATGAATCAACCAATGAAGCCATTTTAGTTGTTTTTAAACTAAAGCCGGTCTCTCTTGAGCGATAGATAGTTGGCAAAATTTATAAATTTAACATTACTAGTATAGTGATTTAGTTGCTTGATAAACTGCATTTGGTTGGGCCGAAATGTTTGTAACATTGACAACACAGAAATTTAGTGGATTTCTTATTTTTGTCTGGCTATTTTTCTTGATCCTCTATTGGCAACACTGGAATCAGCGTCCACGATAGACTGGATTGTGCTCCACAGGAGCTCTTTTACATTCTACTAAGTTTACTTACGTGCAGCTGTCGTTTTTAAGCACACTTAAAATCCATCGGCGTGGACCTGAATTGAACTTGCGACCTTGGTATCTGTCACAGATTATACCAGATGATCTACTCTGTGTTAAAAGGTGATGTCATAAATGGTGCTGATGTCAGATATTTCGACCGATACTTTTGCGAAGTAACGATTCCGTCGGTAAAGCCGTACGCCTCTATATAGACCAAGCTGCGCCAGCTACCTCCTCGCCTCCCTATGCCAGCATCACATGCCGATTTTCTTTCGTCGTTAAAACTCCCACACTCGTGAATGTTTTGCGGCACTTCTCAAATATTCACATATTAGCCTAATACGCGTTACGTGAGCTACGTGGAAGCCATATGCGGTAAACGATTCATATTCACGTAGCTGATAGAACGCGTATTACGCTAATATGTGAAATGTGCTGTAAACAATGCATGAGTGCGCGAGATTTGACTTCGAAAGAGGTTCAATCAATTCCTGAATACAAAATCGGCAAGAACAAGCCACTTCTAAACTCGATATTTTTTTCTATGTTTGAATAGTTAAGTCTTCAATTAATCATAACTTTAGTAACCCGATGGAGTGTGTCAGATCACACAAATTGTTGAGATTATACAATGTATTTTTATTTTCTTTCTGTCTAGAATTTCAAAGCTTACAGCAATAATTATTATAACTACACATTGAGTTAATGGCAGAGGAAAACAGGAAAGGAGAGCACAAGGTTATGTGTAATGCAATTTGTACACAGTAAATTAGTAATAATGCTAAAACAAACTTCTGAAAGATAACCTTAGTGACTAAGAAATGAGAAACTAAATATATTCTAAATGAACATAAAAAAAAAAAAAAAAAAAAAAACCGAAAACAAGGAAGTCATCTTATGCCTATGTTTAATAAGATTTTGAATTACACTTTAATAATTACATTATTTTTCTGTGCAAGTTTACAAAAGAATGTGTTAAGACAAAGACCTGATATTTGAGATTGTCTCATATGGCATTCATAGTTTATTAAAACGTTCAAAATTAGTACATGAGACAGAGTCAGCAACCAAGCAGTATGCAAAATATACACAATACATAAACACTATCCAAGGAAGGTGCTGCCAAATCCAAATATGCTCTCCTGAAACAAACAACAGGAAACAGTGCAAATAATTCATCAATATTTTATATAGTTCATTTCAAAACGATATCAAGTCCCATCGTAATCAAAATTTAGTTTGGTACAATTTCCTACCATTAGTGTGTATTCTATAGCACTACTGACACATTTTATATCCTTTCCTATCCTTTTCCCTTGTGGGAGTTGATATGTCTGAGTAAATCTTATTCTTTTCACAAAACTGATCACTTCAAAACATATTAAATTCTAGTTTCTAAGCGTGCTTGATATAGCGCAGATTTGTTTGTATATTGCTGGTGTGCACACTGATTGTTGATTTTGTGTATGTGCCCTGGGTGTTTGAATGTGGCTGAGGGCGAGGATTTTGCGGCATAAAAATCTCTAGCACAGCTTCCTTCAGAAGGGAAGTATCCTGTGTTGTAGATATGCAGCACAAAGAAGGGCCTCGAGCCTAATTAAGGAGGTCCCTGAGCAAAATTAATGTCATTCCCAATGTAGTATGGGACGCTGAGAACTATATTAGTTAAAGTGCATCCATAAAAGAAACTAAATTTTTCTAGTATATATCTCTAACACAAGAATAGCATTGTGGTAATTACACCCCAAACTATTAAATGATTTCGATCAAAAACATACTGAAAAAGCTATTATACCTCACCTAGTGCAATTTCAAAATTTATTATTATTATTATTATTATTATTATTATTATTATTATTATTATTATTATTATTATTATTATTATTATTATTATTATTATTATTATTATTATTATTATTATTATTATTATTATTATTATTATTATTATTATTATTATTATTATTATTATTATTATTATTATTATTATTATTATTATTATTATTATTATTATTATTATTATTATTATTATTATTATTATTATTATTATTATTATTATTATTACTATTATTATTATTATTATTATTATTATTATTATTACTATTATTATTATGATGATTATGATTATGATTATTATTGTTATTATTATTATTATTATTATTATTATTATTATTATTATTATTATTAATATAAACATATGATTCGTTTTTATATCTATCATTCCTGAAAAGTCTCAGGATTTTGACATTCTACATTTGTGTGATTCAATTATATCACCAGATGCCTGTTGCTGTAGAAGTGGAAGAGGAAATGTGTGTAAGAAAAAGACAGAAATAGTTACAGAAGGAAAATATAATAGAAAACGCCTGCCTTGACCGATATAGCTGGTGGTGATAACCTTCACCATACACAGTAAGCTCTTGCTAATGTTTTATCAGTTTAGTATGAAGGACAGACCAGGGAAATGCATATGCACCTACAATGTGGATTTCCTAGAGATGTCCTTATGCTTTGTGACTAGATATTTTTTTCTTCTTGTTTTTCCTTTTCTTTCTTTCTTTACGTACTTTTCTGTACGTTAACGTCGTCCATCGTAATGTCATATCGGACGATGAGTGAATGAACTTAGAGAGATGATGCTCAAATGACCCCGAGGTCCATAGGGCTTAAACTTATCCGATATTCGTCTTCTCAGGATAAGAGAAAACCCCGGAAAAAACCTTATCCGGATAACTCACTCTAACCGAGATTCGAAGTTGGGACCTCTGGAATGGAGACAGGCACGCTACCACTACTCCACGGAGGCGGGCTATTTACACACTGCAGCTATTGGTGTATTGTGCCGTTTGGTACCTCCGGGATGGAAGAATCTGAAAGATGGTGCCAGACCAGACAGTGGCACGTGCATATTTTGCAGAGTCTCTAGATCGATAGATCAGCGTGAATCCCCCAAGTCCCCCATGCAGACAGATACGGGCTGCCCTGAATCCATGTGGAAGGTAGAAATCTCTATAAAGCGCCATTCGTCCACACACCGCCCAACCAGACAGTTACCCTAAAAGATGTGAGGGAATGAAATGAAGGGAATGAGAACCAGGGAATTCATAAACGATGGTTATGGAGCAACTGGTGGAATGAATGTTGGCAGAGGAAAGCAGCTAACCTACCCATTGGTTGATTTTCCACCACAAATCCCCTTGGTAAGAGTCGAGGAACCTAACCACTCGGCGGCGCCGCGTAGGTTAATAGTCGCGTATTTCCATTGGGACTTTATAAAAAAAATCATTACATATCAGTTGCAAATTACTGGCAGTAAATGGCAGACTTACGAGTAAACTAAATGAAATCTCGTTTCGTTTTATTTGAGAGATAGGCATCTGAAAGTTACACAGAAGACTTAAAAGGTCCTCCACATTTGACTGAAAACAGCCCGCTGCTATAGCTTATCAGACTCGGCTACTGTTTGGAACACAGGCTTTTTAATGTGACCCGAAATGCCATTGTTAAAGTTTGACCCAATATATCAATAACTATTTAAGATGAGCTCAAGTTTTTCAAGGTACAGTTAGCAATAGCTTTACACTACATTGATGGCAAATGAAACACTGCTGTTCATTAGAAGGAAAGGTATGGCTTTTTTAATAAAGCTCTTAAAACTTTACTGAAAACAATGTTTTTAAAGTTACAAAACTAACTAATTCACTTACATGACAACTTTTTCGTTTAAATACCTGTTTAGGTGCAAAAGCGTGATGAAAATTTCAGACCTTAGTGATAAATAGTTTATGAGCATAATGGGACATTTTATAGAAAATTTAACTTCTTCTTTTAAAAACACCAGCATTAAGTTTGTTGGCATAAATAAATAATAATTACCATCTAAAGGTTAGGTACTTAAACCCGGGGTATAAAGTACTTACGATTGTAAGTCGCCCTTGGGGTATTTATCTCTAATTTGAGATTCCCTTGTGCTCTAACCAGGAAAAGTACGCATTGGGCTGGGGAATTTAATGTCGTACTGGCTCGATAAGCGGAAGATCCGTGGTTCAAATCCCGGCTATGCCATTGAATCCTTCAGTTCTGGTTCCACCTCTTAAACATTGGCCTCACACGGCTTATGTGTTTAAAAACACCAGCAGTAGGCTTGTTGGTATACATAAATAATAATTGCAAATTTAACTTTGCACCTGTAGAATATATATTCTTATGGTGTTTTATTAAGTTGTGGACTAGAACTAAAATGATTCCAGTGTTGGGCGCTAGACCTAAACACGCGAGTTTAATCAACTAGACAACTCCCCTTTCCTCATTAAAAGCTGTTTCACTCAGTCGTACTTAAATGCCATCATAAAAGACAGTGAGGTACAGTTTCGCAATTGTTTTTTCGAGGTTATCCAACGACTAAAATGAAACGCTAAACACATGACACTTTCATTTGCTATTTATAGGAGTTTGCGGTGTCGATGCTGGATGTGCTTCAGGCATTCAGTACTTATAGTTACTGGTTGAAAATACTAAACACAAAATATGCACAGGCCACACAAATAAAGATCTCGTAAAGCGCACAATTTATGTCCAATCAATTGTCCTGGGGTGTTAATTCTTTGCGAGATAATTCGTTATTACGTATTACTAATAAAATTACAGACCATTGAAAATTATGTACCTAAAAATGAAAGAAAATATAAATACAAATATGCGTATTGTGATCCATCATGACCGTGCTATCAATGCGCCTTCAAATAAATAGGTTTCAAAAATGTAGTGTACGCTTGTACAAAACATTCTTTAAAAGGCTTACTGTTCTATTTACTTCATGTTAATCGAGATAAACATTTAGAAAAATAGTCTTATTATGTATTTCCTTATAGGTACAAAGGGAATAGGAAAATACAGTGATCCTAAACCTAGCTACCAACAGCTAATACTTTATGTCTACTTTCTGTAATTTTTTAAAATTATGTCTTTAAATTTTTTGAGGTAAGCAGTTAATAATTATTGTCAAACGCTGTTTCTGTTACTCAATTACGTAATTGTTTCAAAGTTTCATTTTTGGTCCTTTAGATAAACAATGAAATGTCAAGATGGCCATACCAAGCTGTATAATGAGCTTCTTGGAAAAAGGAAAAATATACTCAAACCGTGTTAAACATTACCTTTATGAACATGACAAGATATAACACCCAATTTTAAGATGAATTTGTTCTAAAAATTGCACAGTCATTCTGTTACCAGTGGTGGTCATACAGTCCCCCTCAGGTTGGTAGTAATTGGGCTGGCATTGCTAGAGTTAAGAGCTGGGCGCTACCTCAAGACTTTGACATTGCACTCTCTTTGCATGACCAGGACATAGTAAAAATAATAACGAATAAAGAATCAAGTATAAGTATTTGAACAATCAAGCAACTAAAATGGAATACCACGTAATGGTTCACATCCTTAAAAAGTGTATTTAATATAAATTGTGAGTTATCTGCTAAGTCAGAATGTGTTTATCTCTTATGGTCTACCAGTTAGGCAAACGTCACCCGGCTTCTGACGACGTTTACAGAAAATTTAAACTACTCATTTCATGTGATATGAAAATATCTTAAATGTGCTGTATTTTCTTTAAAAAGAAAAACAAACCATTAGAGCTATTATTGAGAAAATCTAAATATTCCGTGTAAATGGTAATCTGAAGATACAGTCCAATGTGAAATTATGTTTGAAATGCACGTAAGGGAGTTTGCGTAGCCGGTGTTTATTTATTTAGTGGATAATAAACACAAGTTAAATGTGTTGTGGTTTAATATCCGATGCTTGAAAGCCCCACCCCCTCGCTCTACGCAACTCGTTCACACCACTGTAGGTAGCAGAACGCGGGGAGTCGGACTTCCCAGCACTTCCCCCACCCACACAGAATCCCATCACACAGTTCCACAAACCAAAAATCCCACCACACCAGAAGACCCCAACAAAAACCCGCCCCTCTCCTCTCCCCCCTAAGCCAGTCCCCTCCACCTCAACAGCCGCAACTACACCCCCGACGACCTCTACAGAAGAAAATCAAAAGCCACCCAGGATTATCATACCGGACACAAAGCAGGCAGTAAAGGTACTACAACTACTAAGAAATAAACTCAACAATGGCTCATACAAAATACAAACAACAAGGGATTGCCTGAAACTCTTCCTTCAGAGGAAACAAGACGCCGTCCCTACAATGCAGCTCCTGACGAACGCCGGTGTTGAATGCTACAGCTTTACACCCAGAAGCGACCAGCCCCTGCGTTTCGTGATCAAACGCCTGCCTTCAGATCTGCAGGTGGATTACATAAAGGAGGACCTGGAGCAGAAGGGATACACCGGCGTTCAGGTGCGACAAATGGTGTCCCGCGGTAGGCCTCTTTCGAATTGCCAGGTAAGCGTAAATAGAACTACCGATAATCAGAAGCTCATACAGGAAAGAGAAGTGTGCCATATGATGGTCACCGTGGAGGTCTTAAAAACCTTCCAAAACATCACGCAGTGTTTTAACTGCCAAGAATTAGGCCACACCTTCAAAAATTGTCACATGACCTCCGGGTGTGTTCTTTGCGGTGGCCTCCACCGCCTAGCTGACTGCCCGAAGAAGGCCAAGGAGGACGCTGTACCCCACTGTGCGAACTGTGGGGAGGCGCATCCTGTCAGCTACAGGGGGTGCGAGACATTTAAGATGGAACGCCACCGCCGTTAACTGGCCGCCGCTACCAGGAACTCTCCTGGTACTCAACCAGGGCCACGCCCCATCCGCCACCCGGCCCTGGTCCAAAACGGCACCTCTTTTGCAGGAGCCGCCGGAGGGCGAAATGCTCCCGAGCAACCACCAAATGGTCCCCCTCCACAACCCCAGCCCTCAGAGGCACCCACCAGCGACCTGGGAGGTTTGAAAGAAATTTTCAGCCTCTTCAAGGATTTAAACCTCCCAGTACTACTACCAAAGTTGCGGCCCATAATCGCAAGATTAAAAGGCTGCAACGATACCATGGAGAAGCTAGAAGCCATCATATGCTTGGTAACCACTCTCTTCGAGTAAATGGTAACTTCAAGGGGAGGCATAACTTTAACTCGCGCACTCCTGTGGAATGCAGATGGCATCCACAGGAAGCAACACGAACTTGAAAACTACCTGCGGCGTAACAAAATTGATGTCGCATTCATTTGCGAAACAAAATTACAGCAAGAGCACACTTTTAAGCTCCAGGGGTATCAAATCTTTCGGAACGACAGAATTGGCAGACAGGGGGGAGGGACTGCTATTTTGCTCAGAAACACTGTTGCTCATGCTTCTGTTACGCTACCTGCAATGGCAGCGTTAGAGTGCACAGCACTCAAAACCCGTGTAAATAATCAAACGGTGATGCTGGTAGCGCTCTATCGGCCCCCCAACTCTTTAAATTTCATACATGACCTCGAACAAATCCTCGCTTTAGAGGAGCACGTTATAATTACAGGAGATTTCAACGCTCGGCACCCCTGGTGGTTTTCACGCCGGGCAAACGCGGCTGGAAATCTCCTGGTTGAACTTATAACAGATAATGACGACTTAGGGGTACACCTTCCCCCAGATCCCACATTTTGGCACAGATCGGGGCACTTTGACCCCGAAATTTTGGACTTCGTACTAACAAAAAATGCGACACCTTTAATTAACTTTACAGTGTATCACAGCCTGAACTCTGACGACCTTCCCGTGCATTTCGATATACAGGGTGGCATTCCAGCCGGTGCCTCTGGGCCTCGAAAGAGGGCTGAGACCGACTGGAATAAGTTCACCATGGAAATGCACGGAATGGCGCAACCCAGACTGTCATACTATAGCGAGGCAGACATAGTTGTCGCCATTGCAAACTTCACTGCCTCGCTACACACGGCCAAGAGAAGCGCTACCACTTACACCACAAGACCACCCGGTTTTTGCACGTACCCCGAGGTAGAGCAACTCATTGCGCGGAGACGACGCTTGACAAGACTGTGGCGGTACACCCGTCAGCCTGAATATAAAGTGCTAGCAAAATGGCTACGCAACATCATTCGGCATCAAATTAAAATTAACAAAACTGAACAGTGGGAAAACAAAATGCTGAGTAGCACCCATTCGGACTCTTCCTTGTGGAAATTATTAAAGGCATTTAAAGTCTCCACTAACGTCAACTCCGCAACTGAGGCGCTGCACACTCATGGCGGCCTGCACTTCTCCGAAAAGGAGAAAGCCGAGGTCTTCGCTGACTGTCTTGAAGATAGATTCAGCGAAAACCCAGTTACCAACCGAGATATAGAACGGGAGGTACAGACATGGGTACAAACCTGGGTGGCGCAGAAGCAAGAACAACAACTACCCATCATAACACCGCAGGAAGTTTACAAGCTCATTAGGAAATTACCTAATGGGAAAGCTGCCGGCCCAGACAAAGTGACTAATGAGGAACTTAAGCATCTCCCGAGAAAAGCCCTGGTGCAACTGACTAAAATTTATAACGCCTGTCTGCAGCAAGGCTATTTCCCCTCTACCTGGAAATGAGCCAAGGTAATTATGCTCCCAAAGCAAGGGAAAAGCACCAGACAACCGCAAAACTACCCCCCCATTAGTCTTTTGTCTACTATTGGTAAATTGCTCGAAAAACTTATACTTTTTCGACTTCAAAAACAAGTTTCGGAATCTCATGAACTATCAAATTGACAGTTTGGTTTTCGAAAAGGACATTCTACTGATTTACAGCTTCTCAGACTAAGTGATGACGTAACAGAGCAATTTAACAATGGGGCTTCAACGTTGGCGCTATTTCTGGACGTAGAAGCCGCATTCGACCGGTGCTGGCACAATGGCCTTATTTACAAACTGCACCACAATTTTCCGGCTCTTCAAAATTATCTATATTTGCTGCACAATTTTTTAGAAAAACGGAAATTTTACGTCCAAGTGGGCCGCTCCTCCTCACGGGAGAGAGTGATGCGGGCTGGCGTCCCACAAGGGGCAATTTTGTCACCCTTTTTGTACATATTATTCACCAATGATTTCCCAGTGGACGCCAGATGTAAGGTCGCCATGTACGCCGACGACACTGCAATATACAACCACCATGGAAATCCCCGTTTTGGCCTTGCAGAAATGCAACGTTATGTTAACAACTTCCTTTCATGGCAACATGACTGGAAAATCAAAATTAATCCCAACAAATGCCAGCTGATTCATTTCTCTAAGCGGCATCACACTTTGGCAATGGACCTAACGGTCGGTGGTCAGGTATTGCATTGCCGTCGGCAAGTTAAATACTTAGGGGTTACCTAGGACCGCACAATGTGCTGGTCCACCCACATAAAAATAGCGCCAACAAAGGCAGACAGCGGCTAAAATTATGCGCCCCCATCTTCCGCAGCAAACAGCTGCAATTGAAGTCCAAACTCGTCCTGTATAAAGCGTTTATTTTATCGGTAGTTCTATACGCGTGTGTGGCCTGGGCAAATGCCTCAAAAACCGCCCTGAAGACCATCCAAACCCTCCAAAACCTCTCCCTCCGAAAAATCCTCTCTGCTCCCATCCTAACCACTAATCAAACCCTTCACCAAGAAACCCAGACCCCATCCATTCCCGAGGCAATTACAAAAAGAGCCACTGCCGCGTGGGCGCGCATCAGAAACCACGACAATTATGTCATTGCCAATATCGGCAAAGTTGAGCCGAAGCATCGGAAGCATGCTCGTATTAAAATGTTTTAAACGTCACTCGGTTCACCGACTGATGCGCGTCCACGCAAACACGGCCCTAGGAAGCACACACGCTACCTCAGAGGCCTGCACCCCAAGGAACAGGTCAGGAGCTGCACCCTGCCCCACCCAGGATAACCGCGGAGTGTACATAGTGTATATATAGTGTATATAGTTAACGTGTGTATATAGTTCTTTGTTATAATGCTGGGACGCATAGTTACGTGTGCCCAGCGAACATGTGCGAGCGGGACGCTCACTTGAAGTGCCCAGTGTGCGTGCGTGTATGTATGTGTGTGTGCGTGCATGAGGGCATATCACATGATATGCCAGAGTGAATGAGAGAATGAATGTGTGTAAAAAAATATGTATATAGCAAGAAAAAAGACAAAGACAAAATATAAACACATACCCAAGAACTATACACAAGAGAACTGTTCTCGGTGGCCCAAAAGAGGGTCACTGTATGGGTTTTCTTAAAACCCAATGTATATTGGTTATAAATATCAAAAAATTGTAAATCCAATGATAAATTAAGTCTGTGCGCTGGGTCCCATGTACCAGCACGAGACAAAATTCTTTTAATAAAATAATCTAATCTAGGTCATGTATACTTGACCCATGTAGTGCTTCCATTATCGCATTTACATGTTTAGTTATACAAAGGCAGTGGGACATCAGTGTCTTTACGTGATATTTTGTATTTGAAACATTTTAGTATCGCTTAAGCTCTCTATACTGTCCAATCACAACAGTTTAATTGTTGCTTAACGACACTGTTAATTGCCAGTGAAGCCAATTTAGTTGTTTTAAAACTAAAACTGGAAAGATGTTTAGTTGCCGAAATTTATAAATTTAACATTGCTAGTATAGGGATTTAGTTGCTTGATAAACTGCATTTGGTTGGGCAGAAATGTTTGTAACATTGAAAACACAGAAATTTAGCGGATTTAATATTTTTGTCTGGTTATTTTTCTTGATCCTCTATTGGCAACACTGGAATCAGCGTCCACGATAGACTGGAATTGTGCTCCACAGGAGCTCTTTTACATTCTATTAAGTTTACTTACGTGCAGCTGTCGTTTTTAAGCACACTTAAAATCCATCGGCGTGGACCTGAATTGAACTTGCGACCTTGGTATCAGTCACAGATTATACCAGATGATCTACTCTGTGTTAAAAGGTGACGTCATAAATGGTGCTGATGTCACATATTTCGACCGGTACTTTTGCGAACTAACGATTCCGTCGGTAAAGCCGTACGCCTCTATATCGACCTAGCGTCGCCAGCTACCTCCTCGCCTCCCTATGCCAGCATCACATGCCGATTTTCTTTCGTAGTTATAACTCCCACACTCGTGAATGGTTTGCGGCACTTCTCAAATATTCACATATTAGCCTAATACGCGTTACGTGAGCTACGTGGAAGCCATATGCGGTAAACGATTCATATTCACCTAGCTGATATAACGCGTACTACGCTAATATGTGACATGTGCTGTAAACAATGCATGAGTGCACGAGATTTGACTTCGAAGGAGGTTCAATCAATTCCTGAATATAAGATCGGCAAGATAGAGCCACTTCTAAACTCGATATTTTTTTCTATGTATGAATAGTTAAGTCTTCAATTAATCATAACCTTAGTAACCTGATGTAGTGTGTCAGATCACCCAAATTGTTGAGACTATGCAATGTATTTTTATTTTCTTTCTGTCAAGAATTTCAAAGCTTACAGCAATAATTATTATAACTACACAGTGAGTTAATGGCAGAGGAAAACAGGAAAGGAGAGCACAAGGTTATGTGTAATGCAATTTGTACACAGTAAATTAGTAATAATGTGAAAACAAACTTCTAAAAGATAACCTTAGTGACTAAGAAATGAGAAACTAAATAGATTCTAAATGAACATAGACCCCCCCCCCAAAAAAAAAACAACAAAGAAAAAACCAACACTATTTCAAAAAGAAAACAAAGAAGTCATGTTAATGCCTATGTTTAATAAGATTTTGAAAAGCAATTACACTTTAATATATACATTATTTTCTGTGCAAGTTTACAAAAGAATGTGTTAAGACAAAGACCTGATATTTGAGATTGTCTCATATGGCATTCATAGTTTATTAAAACGTTCAAAATTAGTACATGAGACAGAGTCAGCAACCAAGCAGTTTGCAAAATATACACAATACATAAACACTATCCAAGGAAGGTGCTGCCAAATCCAATTATGCTCTCCTGAAACAAACATTAGGAAACAGTGCAAATAATTCATCACTATTTCATACACTTCATTTCAAAACGATATCAAGTCCCATCGTAATCAAAATTTAGTTTGGTACAATTTCCTACTATTAGTGTGTATTCTATAGCACTACTGACACATTTTATATCCTGTCCTATCCTTTTTCCTTGTGGGAGTTGATATGTCTGAGTAAATCTTATTCTTTTCACAAAACTGATCAGTTCAAAACATATTAAATTCCAGTTTCTAGGCGTGCTTGATACAGCGCAGATTTGTTTCTATATTGTTGGTGTGACTTGCCTGCACACTGATTGTTGATTTTGTGTATCTGCCCTGGGTGTTTGAATGTGGCTGAGGGCGAGGATTTTCAGGCATAAAAATCTCTAGCACAGCTTCCATCAGAAGGGAAGTATCCTGTGTTGTAGATAAGCAGCACAAAGAAGGGCCTCAAGCCTAATTAAGGAGGCCTCTGAGCAAAATTAATGTCATTCCCAATGTAGTATGGTACGCTGAGAACTATATTAGTTAAAGTGCATCCATAAAAGAAACTAAATTTTTCTAGTATATATCTCTAACGCAAGAATAGCATTGTGGTAATTACAACCCAAACTATTAAATGATCTCGGTCAAAAACATACTCAAACAGCTATTATACCTCACCTAGTGCAATTTCAAAAAGTATATTCACATTTAAATGAACATAAACTAACACAATTACAAGCATTTTGAATAAATTGGGCAATTATTAATAACTGTGTAATAGTATATATAAGATCATCGGTTACTTATTAATTACACTTTTACGGCTGAAATTCTGTTTCTGGGCCATATTAAAACTGTGCTGCAAATATAATTTTAATACAACATAGAACCGAATACAATTGTAACATCAGCTGTATGAATATTGAAAAGAAAACTGTTTTCACTGATCCAATTATATTTTAACATGTTTATATGAATGGCTAAACCGAATGAAGCATTTGGCTTTTACAGGATAGGTACTATAATTTATCTGGCCCATCACTAACTATAAAATATCCTGATACTTTTAGCACATGCTCGCTTCATTCTCAGCAACTCAGATCAAAACTTCTCTAAATGCAACATTGTAGTATCACTTATTTACCATAAACTTGTTCCTTTATTACAATATTTTTACTTATGCCGATGTACAAGGTCCAACGCATTGTATACAACAAAAGAGCATCGTGGGAATATCGAGAGTTGGATACAATTTTGTTGCATACAATTTCTATCCTATCTTATCTCATGTTTGTGTCCTGTGTGTAATATTGCCTTCTACAGGAAGTAAAAGGTTGAGAAATAAAGCTTCGCCAATTTGTACAAAATTGTCATAATTTTCCAATTCCTCTAACCTCAATTTGTTCTGTAGGAGACCCAATATACCCTGGCCCGTGTCCTGTTCTCATGACCGTGCCCACCAACGTCTTTTACTTCTAATACTTCTTTTCTTCCTACATAGACTTGTGGAATATATCCCAAACGTATACTTAATATAGTAATCGCTAAATTAATATTTGCTTCCGCCATATTTATTTTTCACACTTGCTATGCCAATTGTCATTTGTATTGAAACAAAATTCAGCATAGTGTGACAGACAGTTACTTTTGTGTACAATTCCATTGGATACAAAAAGTTTGGCCAAAAAGGTTGGACCGTGGGACACGGCTTTAATCTCATCTCAATGGTTCTTCAAAGAAATGATTTTCTTGTGAAGATACCATGAGCTATGTACCAGTAACATCACAACAATATTAAGATAGTGCAGACTGAAACATTGCTACTACTTATGAAGCATGAATACCAGACATTTTACATCTTTCTTTACTGAAGTTTGTAAACTTAAATGATTTCCTTGATAAAACTGCAATATTATTTTAGAAAGAACTTTATTTTAGCATGTGATCCTAGGCCATTTCATAACGCTGTACCAACAATATTCAGATTGTGTGCACTAACCTCTCAGTGACAAAATTGAAGAAAATATCATTTACTAAAGATGTAGCAATCAGTCTGCCATTGGGTTTTAGCAGCAAAGTGGAAAATTTATTAAATATAACTTACTTCAAATGATAAATGAAGGAAATCTGTGCCACAGCCCTGAAGATGCACTTCTGGAGACGTCGAGCACTGCAGTAGTTCGTTTTGTAATATGCACGGCTCTGAAATTCAGAGAATGCAAAAGTGAATTTAATGTTAAAATGGAAAAGAAAAGACTTTCAATTCCAGTCTTCTAACAACTACAAAGCCGAAATAGGTTTCCGAATGAACTTTTGTTGCTGACTCATAGTTCAGGAACTATCAAGTCACTAGGTATGTTATTTATTATTAATGTTATCATTCTGAGCAGAGTAGAATATCTCGGAAAACAATTGATTGGACATAAATTGTGCGCTCTACGAGATCTGTTATTTGTGTGGCATGTGTATATTTTATGTTTAGTTATTTCAGGCAGTAAGTTGAATGAGTAAATAGATACAGCATCAACACCGCGAACTCCTCTAAATAGTAAATGAAGGACCTATGTGTTAAGCCTTTTATTTTAGCTCAGTGGCGTGGCATTAATGTTGCCTCTGTTGCCGCCGGCATCAGCTAATAAACTGAAGAAAGTGTATTCAAATTTTACATTAATTTTTTGTTCAAAAGATAGTGAAAAGTCCAAGCGATTTCTCTTTCGGATTTCAATTGCGTTAATTTGTGACCGATCCGCCGAGACTGGCCGTCTAGGATCCTGCAGTTCAAAGTATCTCGATATGTTGCCAGTGGCGCTCACCGGCAAACTCGGAGCTTAGAGACTCGTGCTGCATACATTTGACCCAGCAAGGCTTTAGTTGCCTGTTTATAGCATGATAGTTAGCCGCCGCAGTGAAAAGGCGAACCTTAAGCTGTAGTGTTAGATCTCCACGTATAATTGTAATATCGTGAATGATTTAATGTTAAAAGTACAATAAGAAGAATGGCATCACTTTTTGTGGGCAAAAGTGACTAATATTGTGTGATGGAAAACCTTTTAAATCGGTCCTTGAGTACGCGTTCTCTTGGTGAAAAATGTTACACAATTTCAAGAGGATCTTAAACCTTTAAAAACTAAGTCACATCGGAGTTTCGAAAGGCGTTTTACTAGCTCTTGGTTAACGAGTTTCCTTGGCTGTGTGGTGCCAAATTATTAAAACTGTTTTGTTGGTCATGTCTGCGTGGACAACAGTAACTTGGATAGCTTTCGCACCTTGAGGGGTCGTCATGAAAATGTAAAAACTCCTGTGGTTTCCGTTGTAATGTTAGTAAGTTTTGAAAAAACAAGAATTGACACCTCTTTGAGTGACGCGGTTAAGAATTCAGTTGAAAAGCATAACGAAGGTGTGAAAAGAACTAAGTATACATATAATGGGGCTATTAGTAAATGGTGTTCGCTATTTAGATCAACAAGAACTCTCATTCAGAGGTAGTGACGAGTCCGAAAATTCTGCTAATTAGAGGTAACTACGTAAAGCTCTTACGCCTAATTGCTCAAACAGATGACAAGTTAGAGGGACATTTTTGGACTGCGACTGTGTTTTCAGAAACGTCAAATGACATTCAGAAAACATTGAGTACATTTCTCGTGGTTTGATTAATGAAATAACGAATGAAGTGAGACAAGTTTTATATCAGTAATCATGGATGAAACCACTGTTGTATCAAATAAATCTCAACTATCAACTTTTTTTCGTTACGTCACACCAGAGGGACGGGTTGAAGAAAGCTTTGTAGGACTTTGTGACGTCAGTAGGGACCACACAGCAGTTAGCCTGTCCAAGCATTTGTTCGAACTCAGGGAGGAATTTCAAATCTGGTGCCAAACTCATAGCACAAACACATGATTGTGCGGCCGTAATGGCTGGAGAGCATAACGGTGTACCGTCAATTGTTACAGGGAAATAGAACAAGCTTTATTTGTGCATTGCTATGCCACAAACTTAATTTAGTTTTGCAGCAATCAACCCGTCAGATAAAGAAGTTTACAGTATTTTTTCAAACAGTGTCAAGACTGTCTACATTTTCTTCAAAATTGCCCGAAAGAACAGAAGCTTTGGGCACTGAAGCGAAAAAACGCATTCCAGCTGTGTCTGCTACGAGATGGAACTACAAAAGCAGAATGACTGATGTCATTTTCAGCTTGAAGACTGAACTTTGCGCCTTATTTAAACCAAACGCAGAAGATGAGGATGAGTGGGATGCTGAAACAAGAGCTTGTGCATCGGGCTACTATAGATCGTGAGGTAAAGAATGAGCAATTCCCTTAGATGCGCAGTAGCACTCTTCATCTGAATGGCTGATGGTGGGAGAAGTTGCGCAAACATTTATGCGCAGAAGTCATAACTTTCTGTCCACGAAGGAGTGAAGTTCGCTAGCATAGCTTTAGTGCATATAGCTAATGGCATTATATAATATGTATAACAATTAGCTTGAATTAGCTTCACAATAACTTGCATGTGAACTGCAGCTGTTTCAGCTGCGCGCTGTTGTATTGTTCCGCGGCAAACTGACACATCAATCACCCCACGCTATCTGCCGTTACAGAGAGAGAGAGAGAGAGAGAGAGAGAGAGAGAGAGAGAGATAGAGAGAGAGAGTGTGTGAGTGAGAGAGAGAGACAGGGAAGGGAAGCATCTTCCCCTATGCGCAACAATTGTTCATGTCTTACCTCACGACCAATACCAAAACCTCCTCAGCTTTGATTTGAGCTTCTTCCTTTTGGTGTTTTCACCTGTACCTCCTAAGTCTGATTCTTTATTTCACAACCTTCAGAAAAAAAAAAAGATGTTTGATATCGCCTTTTTCAGACAAAAAATCTACGTGTATGAAAGGCTTGCATGAAAATTTTGACGAATCAATTTGGTCAGGGATAGAATCTGTTCAAGATTGCTACGAAACACCAATTCCTTTAAAGAGATCGAAACTGGATAAAGGAGAAAATGACGCAAAATCGTTGTATCGATGAGTATTTTATTGAGATCATAAATAAGATGGTTGGCGAAATATTCAACAGATTCTCGGATATAGACCAACTACAGTTCCTATCATTGTTGGACAGGGAATACGCGGAATACGAAAACACTTACCCAGAGAGTGTGTTTAAGACTTTTAATATCCCTGGTCAATTTGTGTTCGTTTGTTGCCTTTATCAATATCCTCAGCATTATCTATGTGCTTAGTTACCTCCATTGAATTATCTTCAACTTTAACGAAGTAACTTGTTTATCGATTTCCATGATGCACAAATTGTTATATATGTACTAGAGGATAGTATGGGCCGACCTCAACCAACCCCAAGACGAACTTGTAGGGCCAGGGTCGCTGCCCGAGCCAGGCCCGAATGTCAAAATTTGGTGGTGATGAAAATGATGGTGTTGGTCATGATGATCATTATGATGATGATTATCATTATCATTATTATTATTATCATCATCATCATCATTATTATTATTATTATTATTATTATTATTATTATTATTATTATTATTATTATTATTATTATTGTTGTTATTATTATTACTATTATTTATTATTATTATTATTATTATTATTATTATTATTATTATTATTATTATTATTATTATTATTATTATTATTATTATTATTATTATTATTATTATTACAACTACTACTAACATTAGTATTATAATTATCATCACTGTTAGAAATGTGTCCATAGAAAATCGAACAGAATCGCTGGGAAACAACGGCTGTGATAATTGTGCCGTTATCGGAATTTCGG
>JAUKNM010000043.1:235000-347500 GCA_030765045.1 Tenodera sinensis
TATTTTTTTTTTGTTGGTGGTATAACAGATAACAGGAGTTTGCAGGTAATCTTCAATTCCCAATGTGTAATCGAGTACACGTTATCTGCTCTCTTCACCGCGAACTCTTATAAATAGTAAATGAAGGAGCCATCTTCTTTGCATGTTGCCTGCTGTTTCACCTGAAAATATATTGCGAAACTGTACCTGACGGCTTTTCATGTTATTTAAAGCACGACTGCTGAGACATCTAACGTCCTGTTGCCGTTTTGGACAACAGCGCCATCTGAGCACCAAAGGTAGCCTGTGGCAGTAGTCAGGACCTCCTAAATACCGGACCTGACACTGTGATTCAAGATGGCGGCCTATGTGGTGGGAACTACTTGTAAACAACTCGTCTACAGGCTACGATTTCAACGCAGTAAAATAAAAATGTCGTGTAATAACACGCCTATTTTGTGAATATGGGCTGTGTTAAACACAAAAACACTGTCTTAAACATAACCTCAAGTAAACAAAAAAGAATGACATTTAATATTAAACGATAAACCATGGGCAATGAAATAGATAACCTCAAATATCATTCATGCAATCTACAGGTTTACATGCCATTATGTAACTGCATTACACACTCAAATTACAAAGAAGATAGACAAAACTGCAAGCAGCATGTTACTTAAATAAAACAGAAGTGTTGACATTGAGTTGACTCAGAATTATTAATAATTGTTTACACTGTTTTTCACATTTGTACAATGTGCATAATGTTATATACCTACACAAAACATACTATACTGGATGGCTGATATACAAATGCTGCTATTTAGAATGACCTAAAGCTACCTACTGAATTCAAAACCTTTAGGGTGAAATTTTGCTTTTACTATTACTGAAAACTTTTGATTACTCAGTTTGCAACAACATATTACTCAGCACTTCATGACACTTTATTTTACAGGGGGAATCCACAAAAGCAGATGAAATATTAAAAATAATAACTGTAAAGCAGCACTGTAAATGAAACATATAAAATACCTAACCTTAAATCAGCATTGTAAAGCAACTTTGGTATAGTCTACAGTTTTACATGCAGCAACATGACACATTACTACAACTACACATTTAAATTACAAAGACAAAAGATAATGTATAAATACAAGTAGCTTACATGAAACAAACTTTTGGTGTTGCAGCTGTCACTAATTGAGTTCACTTGAAATTATTGTCTTTCACTATTCACCATGTTATATGTATATACACCGGCAACTAACACACATAACGCTGCAATTTATAGTAATTAAATATTGTATTTACAAGCTTTGCGTTGCAATTTACCTTTTGTGTTTAGTGAAAGTTTCTCATTTTTAAGTTTACAATAATTATTCAAAAATATATTGCTTAGCACTTTACAGCACTTCTTTACAAGTTTTTGTAGAGGTAGTCCACATTGACAGATTTCCTCAAAGTCAACAGAGTGCAGTTCATAATGAAGCATTGCCAATTGCACCACAAGCTTTCTTTGGCAATTTAGGTGCAAGAAATCCTTTTCATATTTCTCACCAACTAAAATGGTGAATATTTTAAACACCAGTACACACAAATGTATCACAAAATCTGAAGGACACTTGAGACCTCCACGATTGATAGCATCAAAGTATGACAATCTTGCATCACACTCAATTATTAAATTTCTAGCAGAGGATAATGTAGAGGTACATGTTGCACATTTGTCTTTGTTTAATTTCAGTGTGTTAAGAACACTGTGTGCCACGTAGCCACCAATGCGTATTATCACTTCTTTATTAGTTTCAATTTCAGCTGAATCGACACATTCAATTACAGATTCAAACTTTTCTAGAACTGTGCTTGGTACATTTTCAGCATTGGAAACAGTTTTGCTGGAGCAAGAGGAAACAAAGGATGTAATAGAACATTCCCCAAACAAGGCAGATTTTAATTTAATGACACTACAAATTTTCAGTTTTCTTTCAGATTCTAGGACCTGTTCAACTGAAATGTGATAATTTCCACCACTCATTTGTCTATACTGTCCAAATCTACCCTCCAGCTTATCAGTTTGGAACTTTCCTGCCAAAATATACTTCCATTTAAAGTTATAAAAAATGTATTTACACATATGTACAAAAGTGTCTAAAGTGTGTGTGAGAGCAACATGTGTTTCATTTGTCAGTTTACCATTGACTGCTGAAGAATGCCACACTTTCAGAAACAGTGAAAACTCTTCTAAAAATGTAAGTTTTGGATCTTCAGGTCCCTCGATAGGGTTGCAATCAAGATCTCTGTTATGTTTTCCTTTCCATGGACTTTTGACATTTGAAATCTTACACCATTTGGTAATAAGCTGGAGAAAATTTACCGTTCCTGTAGAAAATTCATTAGGGCACTCGGCCAACTTCCTTTGCAGGGCTACTATGTTTTTGTCATCAAATATCTTTATTGCTAGAGAAACATTCTGCCTCTCAAAAGAAGAGGGAAAAAGTGCCTTTTTGGTGAGTGCAGGAGCCTCCTTAATTATGCTATTTTGCTCTGATTCGAAAACATGTATTAAGTCACTGAACTTAGCTTCTTCTGTAAAATAGGTAAAAGTGATAGATGATGTGGCACTATCATTTATGCTGCTTTGCAACCAATCTTGAGTAATGCCTGACTGAATGTCATTCTTGTTCGGAATATTGAATATCTGGTTTCCTACATTGAGCCAATTGTTTCTTATGCACTTTAACAAATGCACTGAATCAAAAAGTAAGAAGAGTTTTTTGTCACTATTTGAGGGATTTTGTACACTCACTTTTAATGACCCATTACATAAGTGCTGAAACATCCCTTTATTCACCCTGTTGTTGTCAGATATAAGACAAAGAGCAGTGTATCCACAAATTTCCAGTGTTCAGTACTTCAAGGGTCATTTGATGCAATGATGTGCTATTTATATTTTTTACTGGGAAGAGAGCAATGACATCTAAATTTCCAGATAGAGGAGATGAAATCATGAATGCTTGGATTGTAGTGGCAGTATCAGCTTCCTTCTCTTTATTTGTGGCAATCCCTTCTATTTTCCCACCCTTATAACTCAACTTGGGCATAACGTAAATTTCATCTAGCAATACACTTACTATTCTTTCATGTTCCCCAATAAGTTTACATTTTTCTGCAAGATATTTTACTTGGGAAGAATTTGTCATATTATTATTCCCCAACTTGCAGAGTAGCCTTCTTAAATAAGCTGGATGAGGAAGTGACATACTCTTACTTGTCTGAATCAAACGATAGGCTCCAGGAAAAGAGTAAAATAATACTGAAGCCCAAAACAAAGTTTCCGATGAGTACCTTGGTTGTGTGGACACAGCAAGTTGAAATTGTTCTCTTAAGAACCCAATTTCTTTTTTGTTTTATCTTCAAAATTGGCAAGGTCCATGTTGCCAAACCAATTAAAAAACAATGCAAGTTTATCATTAGTACTTACATTTTCCTCTTCAAATGCTGCTACATGACTCAACAGGCAATCAAACTTTGTCCACTTATCACATATTAATTTCTCACCCAAACACCATTCAAACCGTTTCTTGGGAACTTCTGCATTATTGTGAAATATGTGCACTGAGAGAGATGGCATGATTTTAATACACACAGTCACTTTTGGTGGTTCACTAACACACATGTCATCTATTTTACATAAAGAAATATAAGCACTATCAGGCCTGCTTATTAAAATGAAAGGACTCACATTTCTTCTTTTCAACTTATCCACAAACTCACAGTATCCACTTATATTGTCCCTTTCGTTCCACTCTTCAAATTGTTTTTGGTCACGGGCATGAACTTGGTTCATACGCTCACTGGGGTCCTTTCTTTTAGGAGGCAATTGTTTTGTTAAGTATGATGGTTGATTTTCAAAAATAGTCGGAAATGCACCGTCCTGCAGTTTAATCCTCTTCCTTGGCACTGTTATAAAAGAACCATCATTACAAGGGAATTTATCCTCTCTTACAATAAACTCGGCAGCAAAATGTTTTATGCATACAGCTGACTGCTTTGATGGTGTAAAGTGTTCACGGTGTATGGATCTTATCCATTTTTCTCTAAGCTCTTCATCTTTTGGAAAAATGAATATCGGAACTAATGGTCCATCTTTATTGTAGTTGGATTTGCATCCGGGAACACAACAGTTACGGGGCATTGTGATGTTTGAGGTTAGGTATGGCAGCAATAACAAACACTACTGCAATAGTTTTTCTTCAATAACCTCTCACCACTGTAATCGTAACACAAATTCTACTTTCAAACAGATAAATTGACCACACTATACGTCTAATGTAGCCATAGTCTTAGATGAAACACAATAAACATGAACACGTGGAAAACACATGGCACAATCAACACGTTATTGGATTTATTTCCGTGCCCTATACTGCCCAAATAAAAGTTTTTAAACACTCGCTTCGTCAATATCAAGACAAACTTACATATGAATTATTATACCAAACAATAACTCAAAGAAAAAATGCGAAAAACAGCGTGTGGAAACACCTGAGAAATCATTCCCACCTGCCGACGCCATTTTTGTACAACTGGGATGCCAGGGTCAGGTCCGTTAATCGAGAGGGTCCTGCAGTAGTTCAACTGTTATGGCATGTACCAACAGATGGCGGTACTCCCTCTTAGTTAGATTTCAATTCGAAAACGGAAACAATGTGGAGCGAGGCAAAAGCGAATACATAATATTAAGATATATTCAGCTGCGTAATTATGGGCGAAATGCATCTAAATGATGTTGCATAGCAGATGTTAATTTATTTAGTAGAAAATTAACAAGGCTTTCATTGACCACACAGCACCTCGAAGAAGGACGCCCTTGGATAAGGGTAATGCCACTCTAATCTTCTAACACGTTATTAACCCAACACCTATTCCTGCCCCCTTTCTGTGTCCTAAATTAGGTATACAGAAAGAAACCACTGCCAAGGACACAAAAGCATGACAACACAAGGACAACCTCCAATACCGCACAGATAAAGTCGCAGTAGCGGCTAGGTGCTGTGCAAACACGACATCCCGTACAGGAGAACCTGTACGACCTGAACTCGGTCGCTGGTTAATGTGTCATGATATGTTACCTTCAGGTTGCCTTTGACAATATCCTTTGTATAATCTATGTGCCTAGTTACCTCCATTGGATCATCATGAACGATAATGAATACACTTGTTTATCGATTATCCATAATGCATAAGTTATTTTATACGTATTAGAGGACAGCCGGACCGATCTCAATAAAACCACAAGAGGAGCTTGTAGCGCCCAGGTGTGACCTTGGGACCGCCCCGCCCGGCACCAATGTCAAAGTTTGATGGCTTTGAAAATGATAAATGGTGATGGTCATGATGATGATGATGATGATAATAATAATGATCATTATTATTATTATTATTATTATTACTATTATTATTATTATTATTATTATTATTATTATTATTATTATTATTATTATTATTATTATTATTATTATTATTATTATTATTATTATTATTATTATTATTATTATTATTATTATTATTATTATTATTATTATTATTATTATTATTATTATTATTATTATTATTATAATTATTATTATTATTATTTTATTATTATTGCTACTACTATTATTGTTATTATTACTATTATTATTATTATTATTATTATTATTATTATTATTATTATTATTATTATTATTATTATTATTATTATTATTATTATTATTATTATTATTATCATCATCATTGTTATTATTATCATCATCATTATTATTGTGATTCTTCTTCTTATCATTATCATTATCAACATCATCAGTATCACCATCATCATCATCATCATCATTATTTTTATTATTATTATTATTAGTATTAGTATTATTATTAATCATTATTATTATTATTATTATTATTATTATTATTATTACCATCATCAACATCATCGTCATTGTTTATTATATTATTCAATTTATTTGAATGTGGTACACAAGCTGATTGTTGACGTGAAGATCGTGGCTGCCGTCCTACAAATACTTTAGAAATGAGCCAACAATGGGCAGTTAGCTTTATAGACAAATTTGTTCCATTCATTTGGGAAAACGACCTTAAATGGCCTACCTGTCGAAGGGTCCTTAAACACCACTCACTCATTTTGGAAAGAGATTATCACTTAAAAATATCGTAACAGCGGAAGTTTGTGTTACAATTGACATTTAATTACTATAGGAACTGAAAAAGAGGTAGCAGTTCGCCTTAACCGAAAATCCCGTTGACCGATAAAACTTCCCATAAGAAATTATGTATTCCTGCAGGGGCCAATATTTTTGTCGCGATAACCACGAGTTTGTCTTAAGCGAGTTGGTGCTAACGAGGTTATACGGTATTTGTACTTCAAGTTAATAGAGATAAACATTTGCAGAATCTTACCGCTAATTTGGAAATGCAGTGGGCTTCAGGTGATAGTCAAATCATCAACACGTGGTTGCTATGTGATGGCTTGGATGTTCCGCACGCTTTACAAGAAGTAATAACGTCTTCTCATTTAAGAAAGGTATAAATATCGGAGAAGGCAGAAAAATACTAACAAATGTCTTCAAAATGGTTCATCCCAGAAAAATGAAAGTATTTGACATAAATTGTGTGTTTTAACGAGATGTACATATTATCTGTAGTGTGATTTTGTGGATCTGTTACTGATTATTGGGATGAACAAGTATGTAACAAGAAGCACATGGCTGCAAGCGCTATTGCGGTCGATATTGCAATTAAACGATCAAGAAACGCAGGTTGCCATCTGTTATCCAATTCCGAACTAAACTGTGGAATACATTATTACCTAAGGAACTGGACCTGCTTCAGAAACAGATACAAATTAGATCTCTGATAGGATTCTGACGAACAAATAATAACCCAGTAGTATATGTGGAGTATTTACTACCGGGCTACAGCAAGCTAGTGCGGTTTTCAAACTGGGGGTGGGGGGGACTGAGAAGCTCCTTGAGGGAGAAGTAGCGGCGCCAGGCGAATAAGGTAGCATAATCCACCCTCCAGTACTCCACCCTACCAATGATGCCGGTAGTGGGCAGAGATGGGGGACGCAGCGGCTGGGCGTCAAGCCAAGGCCCTTCCTGGGCTGTAGCGCTAGGGGTTTAATTTTTTAAGCCTACTGTATTTTACAATGGAACAGGTTTCCATTGTAGCTATGTATAAGGAAATATGAAATAAGGATATTTCTAAGAATGTGTCTCTGGATTAGCATAAAGCAGATAGATCAATAAGCCCTTTTATGAAGATTTTTACAAGGGTGAGTAGAGAAAGTGCGAGTGCATACATTAGATTTTTCAAAGTTATCAATTTGAGGTGTCCCCTTAAGGGCAAGTTCCTGACTAGAGCCCTGATTTTTATGTAATTACATATTTTAAATCCTGCATAGTATTTCAATGAGAAGTAAAAATGTTGGCGAATTGCGTCATTTGGTACTCCCTTACAAATTTTAATTTTACATTTCTTTTTAACATATTTTGCACATTTCTACACATTTTAATGATGTTACATAAAACGTACATATTTTCTGTGTTTCGTTATTGTTTTGTCATTTTTTTAAAAATATTGTAGTTACATTATAAACTACTTTTTTCACAAGTTTTGTTGAAAGCGACAAAAATCAATTTGCCAAACAGGATGCAAGTTAAATTAAGAATGCGATAATAACCGCCTCGCCTCGTTCTGGTTGTCCGTTTATATTAAAGCAGGTGCCGCTCGACAATGTTGACCTCCAGTGTCACGTTTCTCGTAGCGCTTTGGACATTTACAAGGACTGGAGAAGTTGATTGTTACTATTGTCGCGGTAGTCGGCATCTTGTAATATAATAGCTGCGAGGAAACAAAGTGAGCCGCTGGACAAGCATCAATGTAGCGAGGCGATAGTACTGCAGTTAGTTTCTTGCAAGTCTTAGTAAAATGGTACCAGTTGCGTCCTCGCTATCCTACAAGCTGAATTCATGGGTGAAATTAGACAGCGCCTTTACAACCGACGGAAAAGTAATAGACTGTCAAGCATGCGCTAAAAGAGTTGGTTGTTCTATTAAATCTCAGTTGGAACAACATATCAAAAGTGCTCTTCACATACGGAACAAATACCTACAGTCTACTAGAAATCAAGTCCTGTTGACACAAATGCAGCAGGAACTGTCCGGAAATGATGGTTTTAAAGACCTGTGTCGTGCAATGGTTGTAACTACGAGTAATATTCCGTGGCATAAGCTTCAAATCCCTCAATTTCGCTCCTTTATAGAAACATATTGCAAGAAACTTATTCCTGACGAATCTACTCTGAGGAGAATAGTAGTTGCGGATATACGGAGTGAAATTGGAGACTCCTGTATTTGGTTTGCCGTCGATGAAACTACAGATGACATGGGTCGGTACATAACAAATTTAGTAGTGGGAAAACTAGATTCCGAAAGTCCAGCAAAACCATTTCTAATCTGTTGCAAACAAATCACTCTACAATTGCGAGATTCGTAAATGATTCTGTGGCCAGAGGGTGTGTGTGAGGAAAAGGTTTTAATTATGTATTCAGATGTCGCAGCCTACATGATTAAAGCTGCTACTGCCCTAAAGGTTATCTACCCGAATGTAGCTGCTTGGCCCATGCATTGCAACTTGTTGCTGCAGTAGTTAGAAGTAATTTTCCCTGTGTGAATAAGTTGATATCAGCATCAAAAAAGGTCTTCGTGAAGGCACCGCACAGAATTCTGTGCTAGAAAAATCATCTCCTACATGTCCCTTTGCCTCCTGAGTCAGTACTTACAAGATGGGGTACGTGGTTAGAAGCTGTGAACTTGTATTGTGAACATTTTGAAGGAGTGCAGTTAGTGGTGAACAGAAGTAGCTGTTTCCATACGTGAATCTCAGGACATCTAAAGTGGCAGGCTCCTGTGCTTACATCAAAAGTAACTTCGGCTGGTTGCCTAGCAGCATCTAGACATCGAGTTCCCTTCTTCACGAATCTATGGATTTAATGGAACGTGCACCACAGGGGCTTAGTGTAGTTGTAGGATGAAGGCAGGTGAAAAATTCAAAGCTGTGCTAAACAGGAATCCAGGCTACCCTACGCTTGTATACATACGTGTCTAAAGTGCTAAATGGTGCCTATGTTGATTTACCAAAACATTTCTCTGAAAATCAGATTTCTGTGCTAAAATATGCTCCTGTTACGTCGTGTTACGTGGAGAGAAGCTTCTCTGCTTATAAGAACATTTTATCCGATAGGAGACAAACAATGACCCCTGAGAATATGGAAAAGTACCTATACGGATATTCACTGTACGTTGAAAGAAGCAAAAGACTCAAAATGGAAATGCCTGGTTGTTTATTGTACTTCAAGAGATAGAAGACTAAAAATGCATCCTCATTATCAAATTTATTATTTTGAATTGATTGTTTCACTCATAATAAATTGGTTCAGCTTTTTAACATTGCTTTACCGTCTAAAATTTAAATAAAATAATTATGTGAAATGAGTATTTTTAATAAACATAATCCAAAACACATTTTTATTTCGTAATTAGCTACTTAAAAATAAATTTTACGTAAATTCTGCATAAAACAAAACTTTTTTCCTATAATTAATTCCATATTTAGTAAATTTTAACCCATTTTAGTTAATTTACATACTTACAGACCCATCAGATTACAAAATTCTGGGTAATTTGCAGTCGGCATTTACATTTGAGGTGGTAATCTTAGCATTGAGATTATTACATAATTTTACATATTTTGTTGATATTACATATCTCATTACATATTTTGATTTTTTTTTTTTTGTTGGATAAATATGTACATATATCGCACCTTGGTATTACATAACAATTCGGCCTCTAATAATGATCCATTACACTACGTATATTTGTATCTTTATTTACCTTCATTTTCATCTATATAACTTTTAATAGGCTGCTAGGTTATACTAAGTAATAAGGATGAGCATCTCGGAAAACAATTAATTGGATATAAATTGTGTGCTCTAGCAGATCTGTTATTTGTGTGGCATGTGTATATTTGGTGTTTAGTCATTTCAAGCAGTAAGTTTAAGTACTGAACAGATCCATCATCAACACCGCGAGCTCTTATAAATAGTCAATGAAGGAGCCATCTGCTTATCTTTTTATTTTAGCTGCTGTTTCACCTGAAAATATATTGTGAAGGCCTTTCATGTCATTTAAAGCACGACTGCTGAGACATCTAACGTCCTGTTGCCGTTTTGGACAACAGCGCCATTTGAGCACCAAAGGTAGCCTGTGGCAGTTATTCAACTGTTATGGCATGTACCAACAGATAGCGGTACTCCCTGTTATTTAGATTTCAATTCGAAAACGGAAACAATGTGGAGGGAGGCAAAAGCGAATACATAATATTAAGATATATTCAGCTGCGAAATTATGGGCGAAATGCATCTAAATGATGTTGCATAGCAGATGTTAATTTATTTAGTAGATAATTAACAAGGCTTTAATGTGTCGTGTTTTTATTTCCGATGCTTGAAAGTATGAGTTTGGGTGATTCGACGTGCATATTTAATCATTAGGTGAATACGTCCACACAGCACCTCGAAGAAGGACGCCCTTGGATAGCGGTAATGCCACTCTAATCTTCTAACACGTCATAAACCCAACACCTATTCCTGCTCCCTTTCTGTATCCTAAATTAGGTATACAGAAAGAAACCACTGCCAAGGACACAAAATCATGACAACACAAGGACAACCTCCAATACCGCACAGATAAAGTCGCATTAGCGGCTAGGTGCTGTGCAAACACGACATCCCGTACAGGAGAACCTGTACGACCTGAACTGAGTCTGCCATGCCGGCAGTGAAGTGAACGGACCTGTGCTTACGTTGTGTGTGTCTGCTCTGCAGGGCAACGCTCGACAGTCCAAACGTCAAATAAGTGCATTTGCAGTCAAATCTTCACCGTCTCAAACGTGAGTATTTGCACCTATAATTATTTTTTTTTCACTAAGTATAGACCTTAATAACAGTACACAGACACAAAAAATGGAACTTTACTAGCGAATAAACACGCTAAAAATTCAATGTCCACACGACGCACCCAGGCCGTCTGCCTACGAAATATACAAATGGATCATTAACACAATGCACCTTACGGCAGATCAGGTGGATACGCTTCAACTACACAGCAGAGATTTTGCCATTTACCTGAAATTGATTTCCGTCACAATATACAACAAAATTTTACACGAGCACCAGGGCTGTAAACAGTTCCAGTACGACTCCGGGACTGTAGTACAACTTTTTATCAGTGCTGCGGACCTCCAGAGTGTGATCGTACGTGTGTTTAACAATCCACCTGAAGTACCATATTCCACAATCACCGGTGCTCTTGGTCAATTCGGTCGAATTCACGACATACGTATGGAACAATGGAATCCGCAACAGTTACTGCCCGTAAAGAATGGCGTAAGAGCCGTCAAAATGGACATACCGTTTTCCTTGAGAATCGGCATCAGTTATCCCGGGCAGCTTAAAGTGTGTTTTACCTGTGGGGAGACCGGACATTTGAAACAAGATTGCAAGCAAGTCCCTACGGCATTACCCCTTAAACCGCACAACAAACCTCGCTTGCTTAGTGAGGTTGTGACACACACAGTTGCGGCCCGCCTGGTTCCCACGTCAGCCACTGCACGTCCGCTGGCCGAAGAACTGCCCGACTCAGATACTCGAAAATTGGAGCACCACAATGACGAACGCCTCGAGGTTCACGCTCCATCCGCCACAGATAACGCAGCTATGGACCGAAGTACCAACAGCGAAAATAACACTACTGCTCCTGTTCTGACTCCAGAAGGTGGCGAACAGGGGGAACCAAATGTCAAGAAGTTAAGAACAGAAAACGTTCCTGACAATTCAATGGAGACACAGCGGCAACCAACTCCAAATATAGTGACTATAGAGAGGCCGCACTCCCGAGATCCCCGCCGCAATCGGCACAGCGTTTCTGATGCTCCTCAAGAGGACGTGATTGCAATGCAATCATCCCAGACGCTGCAGGTAGATGTAACGACACGCAATATGCGCACAGCGGAGAATCAGCACATTATGACTAGTGCATGGAGTCAAGATGGCATGGAAGCTCACACACATAGTGCACAGGTGTCAGCGTCAGAGGACCCTGTGGATGATCGAGACCCAGTGACATTCAAAACGGTGGCTGTGCGTAATAAACCCCGGGGCCATACTTACAAGAAGGAAAGGCACAAATCACCAGACACGGTTTCAACAGACTAACTGCCTTAAACTTTCCGCAATACCACCGATTGTTGCTAAATTCCAATGGGTCCGTTTCCGCTACTTTGTTTTTGCTACGCCATCATGTCCTTAGTGCAAAACTATGCCACTTTAAACATCAACTGTCTGCGAAGCCTCCCAAAACAACGCCTACTCATGCAGTTCATGTACGATAACGACATAGATGTCTTGTTTTTACAAGAAGTTAATGTCGAGACGTCTAAATTCATAGGACCCAATTACACGTCGATCATCAACCTTGGTGATGCCAATAGAGGGACAGCGATAATACACCGAAGTGGCCTTCCCATCAAGTTTATAGAAAAGCACCCGAGTGGTAGGATACTCTTGATGATGACTACCAATGGATCCTTATTTATTAATGTCTATCTGCCATCCGGAACCAACAACAGGACGGAACGTGAACATATGATTGCACATGAGCTACCTTTTTATCTGCGGCATAGGTACAACACATTGATATTAGGTGGGGATTTCAACACCGTTTTGCGCGCGAAGGACCAGCGAGGCAATTACACGCCATCGCCCAACTTACAACGCTTGTGTAGTGAATTGCAGCTAATGGATGCTTGGCAACTCATTCCCAATCTCACGGTACAGTTTACCTTTCATAGGGGCGTATCTGCGTCACGCATTGACAGATTTTATGTCAATCGCCACAGTCGTAGCAAGGTATTAAACGCTATAGTGCGGGCTACTGCAATTAGCGATCACCAGGCTCTCATAATCAAGATGACAGTTGAGCAGAAAATCCCTGCACCAGGAAGAGGTTATTGGAAGCTAAACACGTCCCTGCTTTCAGATGCGGCAATAAGAGCTGACTTTGCTTCCCGATGGGAGATAGCAAAACGACGAGCGACTTCCAGCAACTTGACTGCACTACAAAAATGGCTCCGGATTTACAAACCCACCATTCGCTCCTTTTTTAAAACTGTTAGTTACTATAAATCCCAGGAACACAGAAATATGCTCGAGTATCACCAGCAGCTATTACAGGAACTCTTGGCGAAACAGCGACAAGGTTTTCCAGTACCAGAAGAGATACAAAATGTAAAGCAACTTCTTCTCCGATTTACAATTCGGTTTATGGATGGTGTTAAGATACGCTCCTGCACACGATCCGTTGCTGAAGATGAAAAAGGGTCCCTCTATCATATTGCAACTGAAAAGCACCGGGGAATCACACGCCACATCCACTCTTTGGTATCCTCTGACGGAGCACAACTAACCTCTTCTAAAGACATCCTACATCAGGCGAAGGCATATTTTGACACACTGTTCGATATTCGGCCTACAGTGGTGGATGCACAGAACTCACTTTTGACGCATGTTAACGCTGTAGTTCCGGAGGAGGCAAACACCGCTCTCACCAGTCCCTTAACGTCTGAGGAGATAGTGACTGCACCAACCACTGCCAGTTCCAAATCGGCTCCTGGTCCGGATGGTATTGGCTACGAGTTTTACAAACTCTACTGGGAATTCATTCAGCCGCCCCCTCTATGTCTTTACGAAGAACTACTACACCACCGGGTGATCCAATGGGCTTCAATGAAGGAATAATCGTCTTAATTCCCAAAAAGTCTGCACCGAACTCGCTAGATGAGTATCGGCCTATCACATTATTAAACGCTGACTACAAGCTCTTTGCCAAAATCCTAGGGAACCGACTTCGACCAGTCCTGAGTGAACTTATCGGCAAAGAACAAAAATGTGGCGTGCCAGGCCGATTGATCACTGAAAGCCTACACCTCATTCGTGATACGATTTTACACTTTGACGCCCATTCACATGAGACTGCCAGTATTCTATCTCTGGACTTTCAAAAGGCATTTGATAATATTGATCGTGCCTACCTGTTTCGAACGCTGCACAAAATGGGCCTACCGCAACAACTTTTACAAGCCCTCTCATTCTTGTATGCTAACGCCCATTCCCGGGTGCAGATTAATGGATTTTTTTACCGATCCAGTGCCATTACGAAGTGGTATTCGACAAGGTTGTCCGCTTTCCACGTTGCTGTATGCGATTTGTACAGAACCGCTGATTCGTATGCTTCATAACAACTGCAAACGGTATTCTCATCCTGCTGACTTGTTTAACACCTTAGCGTATGCGGATGACATGGTGGTGTTGCTTCGTGACCCCCAACATTTGAAATGTGTGAAACAGGTGCTCCAATGTTACGCCAGAGCTTCGTCAGCCCATATTAATTTTAACAAATCCAAATTGTTGCCGCTTGGAAAGTGGCCCTTAGGCACTACACTCGAAGAGGTGCCCATAGCCCACACTGTGAAAATTCTCGGCATATATTTCCATTCCGATGTGATACAGATGCTGGAATTGAACTGGAAACCCCTTCTCAACACTGTTTGGTACCTGCTCTCGAGACATCTCACACGAGATCTTAACCTTATACAAAAGGTCTGGAATGTGAATCTGTTCATTCTTTCGAAACTATGGTATATTGCACAAGTACTACCATTACCTGAGGATATTGCACAACGAATTGAATTGGGTATCACCTTATTACCTTTGGACGGGACACGTTTATAGGATTGCCAGGGCTCAATTATGGAGACCACCTGCAAAAGGAGGACTCGGCCTCATCGCCGTCAGCTACAAATGCAAGGCGTTATTTCTAAAAACCTCTCTGCGATCTACGATCTCAACCGATGTCCCGAACCCTGTTGCAGTGATTTCTGCCAAATTACAACATCCCATTTTTAGGAGACTAAAAAGCTATCTCACGAAACTGCCGGCAGAGATTTTAAGTGACCTGGACTCGTTGTCGACTAAGGCTCTTTACCATCATCTCCTAGAAAGTAATGCACTTACGCCATCCATCATGTCCAAATATCCAAATAGGCAGTGGGCTAGAATATGGACCAATTTTCAACTACCCCAGATTCCCTCGGATTGGAAGACCGTAGCATACAAAGTAGTGAACGACGTCATTCCTACCGAGGCAAAGAAATATCAGCACAACATTTCGTCCGCGCCATGGTGTTCTCAGTGTGGCAATATGGACACGCTGCGGCATCGGTTGTTGACCTGTCGGCGTGACATATGGACGTGGATGTCCGCAATCATTTGCAGAGTCTACCACAGCGACAACCCCAATGATCTGGACAGAATGGTGCTCTTCCTGGACATCCCTACTACTGGTAAACGATCTCACTTAGGTTGGCTGATAATGGGATATCTTTATTACCGGCTGACTACACCCCATCCATCCACAGCTGGCTTGCAGAGTTTCTTCAGAATGCCACGTACAGAACATTCCTATCTTGGGATGGATGTTGACCTGCTACTTTCATAGCTCCACTCTGCACATGGCTACAACTTACAGTGTTCGACCGTAGTATCAGATGGACATTAAAAAAAAACAAAAAAAAGAAAAACACACAACTATGTAATAATATTATATTCCCTTAGATAACTATAACATACTACCTGTTACCACCCAATTTATTATTTATTATCTTTTGTTATGCAATAAGAGATTCATTATTGTGTTGACAGTAGCAATGTGTTAGTTTCTAAAAGGCAATAAATTGTTTAAAAAAAAAAAAAAAAAACTCGGTCGCTGGTCGCTGCATATTTAATATCGCTGGTCAATGTGTCTTGATATGTTACCTTCAGGTTGCCTTTGACAATATCCTTTGTATAATCTATGTGCCTAGCTACCTCCATTGGATCATCATGAACGATAATGAATAAACTTGTTTATCGATTATCCATAATGCATAAGTTATTTTATACGTATTAGAGGACAGCCGGACCGATCTCAATAAAACCACAAGAGGAGCTTGTAGCGCCCAGGTGTGACCTTGGGACCGCCCCGCCCGGCACCAATGTCAAAGTTTGATGGCTTTGAAAATGATAAATGGTGATGGTCATGATGATGATGATGATGATGATGATGATAATAATAATAATAATAATAATAATAATAATAATAATAATAATAATAATAATGATCATCATCATCATTATCATTATTATTATTATTATTATTATTATTATTATTATTATTATTATTATTATTATTATTACTATTATTGTTATTATTATTATCATCATCATCATTATTGTGATTCTTCTTCTTATCATTATCATTATCAACATCATCATCATTATTATTATCATCATAATCATTCTCATTGTCATTGTCATTATCATCATCATTATTATTACTATTATTATTATTATTATTATTATTATTATTATTATTATTATTATTATTATTATTATTATCATCATCATCATCATCATCATCAGTATCACCACCATCATCATTATTATTATTATTATTATTATTATTATTATTATTATTATTATTATTATTATTATTATTATTATTATTATTATTATTATTATTAGTAGTAGTAGTATTACTATTATTATTACTATTATTATTAATATTATTATTATCATCATCATCAAGATCAACATCATTGTTTATTACATTATTCAATTTATTTGAATGTGGTACACAAGCTGATTGTTGACGTGAAGATCGTGGCTGCCGTCCTACAAATACTTTAGAAATGAGCCAACAATGGGCAGTTAGCTTTATAGACAAATTTGTTCCATTCCTTTGGGAAAACGACCTTAAATGGCCCACCTGTCGAAGGGTCCTTAAACAACACTCACTCATTTTGGAAAGAGATTATCACTTAAAAATATCGTAACAGCGGAAGTTTGTGTTACAATTGACATTTAATTACTATAGGAACTGAAAAAGAGGTTGCAGTTCGCCTTAACCGAAAATTCCGTTGACCGATAAAACTTCCCATAAGAAATTATGTATTCCTGCAGGGGCCAATATTTTTGTCGCGATAACCACGAGTTTGTCTTAAGCGAGTTGGTGCTAACGAGGTTATACGGTATTAGATAAACATTTGCAGAATCTTACCGCTACTATTAAATCTCAGTTGGAACAACATATCAAAAGTGCTCTTCACATACGGAACAAATACCTACAGTCTACTAGAAATCAAGTCCTGTTGACACAAATGCAACAGGAACTGTCCGGAAATGATGGTTTTAAAGACCTGCGTCGTGCAATGGTTGTAACTACGAGTAATATTCCGTGGCATAAGCTTCAAATTCCTCAATTTCGCTCCTTTATAGAAACATATTGCAAGAAACTTATTCCTGACGAATCTACTCTGAGGAGAATAGTAGTTGCTCATATACGGAGTGAAATTGGAGACTCCTGTATTTGGTTTGCCGTCGATGAAACTACAGATGACATGGGTCGGTACACAACAAATTTAGTAGTGGGAAAACTAGATTCCGAAAGTCCAGCAAAACCATTTCTAATCTGTTGCAAACAAATCACTCTACAATTGCGAGATTCGTAAATGATTCTGTGGCCAGAGGGTGTGTGTGAGGAAAAGGTTTTAATTATGTATTCAGATGTCGCAGCCTACATGATTAAAGCTGCTACTGCCCTAAAGGTTTTCTACCCGAATGTAGCTGCTTGGCCCATGCATTGCAACTTGTTGCTGAAGTAGTTAGAAGTAATTTTCCCTGTGTGAATAAGTTGATATCAGCAACAAAAAAGGTCTTCGTGAAAGCACCGCACAGAATTCTGTGCTAGAAAAATCATCTCCTACATGTCCCTTTGCCTCCTGAGTCAGTACTTACAAGATGGGGTACGTAGTTAGAAGCTGTGAACTTGTATTGTGAACATTTTGAAGGAGTGCAGTCAGTAGTGAACAGAAGTAGCTGTTTCCATACGTGAATCTCAGGACATCTAAAGTGGCAGGCTCCTGTGCTTACATCAAAAGTAACTTCGGCTGGTTGCCTAGCACCATCTAGACATCGAGTTCCCTTCTTCACGAATCTATGGAACGTGCACCACAGGGGCTTAGTGTAGTTGTAGGACGAAGGCAGGTGAAAAATTCAAAGCTGTGCTAAACAGGAATCCAGGCTACCCTACGCTTGTATACATACGTGTCTAAAGTGCTAAATGGTGCCTATGTTGATTTACCAAAGCATTTCTCTGAAAATCAGATTTCTGTGCTACAATATGCTCCTGTTACGTCGTGTTACGTGGAGAGAAGCTTCTCTGCTTATAAGAACATTTTATCCGATAGGAGACAAACAATGACCCCTGAGAATATGGAAAAGTACCTATACGGATATTCACTGTACGTTGAAAGAAGCAAAAGACTCAAAATGGAAATGCCTGGTTGTTTATTGTACTTCAAGAGATAGAAGACTAAAAATGCATCCTCATTATCAAATTTATTATTTTGAATTGATTGTTTCACACATAATAAATTGGTTCAGCTTTTCAACATTGCCTTACCGTCTAAAATTTAAATAAAATAATTATGTGAAATGAGTATTTTTAATAAACATAATCCAAAACACATTTTTATTTCGTAATTAGCTACTTAAAAATAAATTTTACGTAAATTCTGCATAAAACAAAACTTTTTTCCTATAATTAATTCCATATTTAGTAAATTTTAACTCATTTTAGTTAATTTACATACTTACAGACCCATCAGATTACAAAATTCTGGGTAATTTGTAGTCGGCATTTAGATTTGAGGTGGTAATCCTAGCATTGAGATTATTACATAATTTTACATATTTTGTTGATATTACATATTTCATTACATATTTTGATTTTTTTTTGTTACAAAGATATGTACATATATCGCACCTTGATATTACATAACAATTCGGCCTCTAATCATGATCCATTACACTACGTATATTTGTATCTTTATTTACTTTCATTTTCATCTATATAACTTTTAATAGGCTGCTAGGTTATACTAAGTAATAAGGAAGAGTATCTCGGAAAACAATTAATTGGATATAAATTGTGTGCTCTAGCAGATCTGTTATTTGTGTGGCATGTGTATATTTGGTGTTTAGTCATTTCAAGCAGTAAGTTTAAGTACTGAACAGATCCATCATCAACACCGCGAACTCTTATAAATAGTAAATGAAGGAGCCATCTGCTTATCTTTGTATGTTGCCTGCTGTTTCACCTGAAAATATATTGCGAAACTGCACCTGACGGTTTTTCATGTCATTTAAAGCACGACTGCTGAGACATCTAACGTCCTGTTGCCGTTTTGGACAACAGCGCCATCTGAGCACCAAAGGTAGCCTGTGGCAGTTATTCAACTGTTATTGGATGTACCAACAGATGGCGGTACTCCCTGTTATTTAGATTGCAATTCGAAAACGGAAACAATGTGGAGGGAGGAAGAAGCGAATACATAATATTAAGGTATATTCAGCTGCGAAATTATGGGCGAAATGCATCTAAATGATGTTGCATAGCAGATGTTAATTTATTTAGTAGATAATTAACAAGGCTTTAATTGTGTCGTGGTTTTATTTCCGATGCTTGAAAGTATGAGTTTGGGTGATTCGACGTGCATATTTAATCATTAGCTCACTACCTCCACACATCACCCTGAGGAAACACGCCCTTGGACAAGGGTAATGCTACTCTAATCTTCTAACACATCATTAAACCAACACCTATACCTGCCCCCTTTCTGTATCCTAAATTAGGTATACAGAAAGAAACCACTGCCGAGGACACAAAAGCATGACAACACAAGAACAACCTCCAATACCGCACAGATAAAGTCGCATTAGCGGCTAGGTGCTGTGCAAACATGACATGCTGTACAGGAGAACCTGTACGACCTGAACTCGGTCGCTGGTCAGTGTGTAATGATATGCTACCTTCAGGTTGCCTTTGAAAATATCCTTTGTATAATCTATGTGCCTAGTTACCTCCATTGGATCATCATGTACGATAATGATTAAACTTGTTTATCGATTATCCATAATGCATAAGTTATTTTATACGTATCAGAGGACAGGGCGGACCGATCTCAATAAAACCCCAAGAGGAGCTTGTAGCGCCCAGGTGTGACCTTGGGACCGCCCCGCCCGGCACCAATGTCAAAGTTTGATGGCTTTGAAAATGATAAATGGTGATGGCCATGATGATGATGATGATGATAATAATAATAATAATCATCATTATCATTATTTTTATTATTATTATTATTATTATTATTATTATTATAATTATTATTATTATTATTATTATTATTATTATTATTATTATTATTATTATTATTATTATTATTATTATTATTGTTGTTGTTGTTGTTATTATCATCATCATTATTGTGATTCTTCTTCTTATCATTATCATTATCAACATCATCATCATTATTATTATCATCATAATCATTCTCATTGTCATTGTCATTATCATCATCATTATTATTACTATTATTATTATTATTATTATTATTATTATTATTATTATTATTATTATTATTATTATTATCATCATCATCATCAGTATCACCACCATCATCATCATCATCATTATTATTATTATTATTATTATTATTATTATTATTATTATTATTATTATTATTATTATTATTATTATTAGTAGTAGTAGTAGTAGTAGTATTACTATTATTATTATTATTAATATTATTATTATTATCATCATCATCAAGATCAACATCATTGTTTATTACATTATTCAATTTATTTGAATGTGGTACACAAGCTGATTGTTGACGTGAAGATCGTGGCTGCCGTCCTACAAATACTTTAGAAATGAGCCAACAATGGGCAGTTAGCTTTATAGACAAATTTGTTCCATTCCTTTGGGAAAACGACCTTAAATGGCCCACCTGTCGAAGGGTCCTTAAACAACACTCACTCATTTTGGAAAGAGATTATCACTTAAAAATATCGTAACAGCGGAAGTTTGTGTTACAATTGACATTTAATTACTATAGGAACTGAAAAAGAGGTTGCAGTTCGCCTTAACCGAAAATTCCGTTGACCGATAAAACTTCCCATAAGAAATTATGTATTCCTGCAGGGGCCAATATTTTTGTCGCGATAACCACGAGTTTGTCTTAAGCGAGTTGGTGCTAACGAGGTTATACGGTATTAGATAAACATTTGCAGAATCTTACCGCTACTATTAAATCTCAGTTGGAACAACATATCAAAAGTGCTCTTCACATACGGAACAAATACCTACAGTCTACTAGAAATCAAGTCCTGTTGACACAAATGCAACAGGAACTGTCCGGAAATGATGGTTTTAAAGACCTGCGTCGTGCAATGGTTGTAACTACGAGTAATATTCCGTGGCATAAGCTTCAAATTCCTCAATTTCGCTCCTTTATAGAAACATATTGCAAGAAACTTATTCCTGACGAATCTACTCTGAGGAGAATAGTAGTTGCTCATATACGGAGTGAAATTGGAGACTCCTGTATTTGGTTTGCCGTCGATGAAACTACAGATGACATGGGTCGGTACACAACAAATTTAGTAGTGGGAAAACTAGATTCCGAAAGTCCAGCAAAACCATTTCTAATCTGTTGCAAACAAATCACTCTACAATTGCGAGATTCGTAAATGATTCTGTGGCCAGAGGGTGTGTGTGAGGAAAAGGTTTTAATTATGTATTCAGATGTCGCAGCCTACATGATTAAAGCTGCTACTGCCCTAAAGGTTTTCTACCCGAATGTAGCTGCTTGGCCCATGCATTGCAACTTGTTGCTGAAGTAGTTAGAAGTAATTTTCCCTGTGTGAATAAGTTGATATCAGCAACAAAAAAGGTCTTCGTGAAAGCACCGCACAGAATTCTGTGCTAGAAAAATCATCTCCTACATGTCCCTTTGCCTCCTGAGTCAGTACTTACAAGATGGGGTACGTAGTTAGAAGCTGTGAACTTGTATTGTGAACATTTTGAAGGAGTGCAGTCAGTAGTGAACAGAAGTAGCTGTTTCCATACGTGAATCTCAGGACATCTAAAGTGGCAGGCTCCTGTGCTTACATCAAAAGTAACTTCGGCTGGTTGCCTAGCAGCATCTAGACATCGAGTTCCCTTCTTCACGAATCTATGGAACGTGCACCACAGGGGCTTAGTGTAGTTGTAGGATGAAGGCAGGTGAAAAATTCAAAGCTGTGCTAAACAGGAATCCAGGCTACCCTACGCTTGTATACATACGTGTCTAAAGTGCTAAATGGTGCCTATGTTGATTTACCAAAACATTTCTCTGAAAATCAGATTTCTGTGCTAAAATATGCTCCTGTTACGTCGTGTTACGTGGAGAGAAGCTTCTCTGCTTATAAGAACATTTTATCCGATAGGAGACAAACAATGACTCCTGAGAATATGGAAAAGTACCTATACGGATATTCACTGTACGTTGAAAGAAGCAAAAGACTCAAAATGGAAATGCCTGGTTGTTTATTGTACTTCAAGAGATAGAAGACTAAAAATGCATCCTCATTATCAAATTTATTATTTTGAATTGATTGTTTCACTCATAATAAATTGGTTCAGCTTTTCAACATTGCTTTACCGTCTAAAATTTAAATAAAATAATTATGTGAAATGAGTATTTTTAATAAACATAATCCAAAACACATTTTTATTTCGTAATTAGCTACTTAAAAATAAATTTTACGTAAATTCTGCATAAAACAAAACTTTTTTCCTATAATTAATTCCATATTTAGTAAATTTTAACCCATTTTAGTTAATTTACATACTTACAGACCCATCAGATTACAAAATTCTGGGTAATTTGCAGTCGGCATTTACATTTGAGGTGGTAATCTTAGCATTGAGATTATTACATAATTTTACATATTTTGTTGATATTACATATCTCATTACATATTTTGATTTTTTTTTTGTTGCATAAATATGTACATATATCGCACCTTGGTATTACATAACAATTCGGCCTCTAATAATGATCCATTACACTACGTATATTTGTATCTTTATTTACCTTCATTTTCATCTATATAACTTTTAATAGGCTGCTAGGTTATACTAAGTAATAAGGATGAGCATCTCGGAAAACAATTAATTGGATATAAATTGTGTGCTCTAGCAGATCTGTTATTTGTGTGGCATGTGTATATTTGGTGTTTAGTCATTTCAAGCAGTAAGTTTAAGTACTGAACAGATCCATCATCAACACCGCGAGCTCTTATAAATAGTCAATGAAGGAGCCATCTGCTTATCTTTTTATTTTAGCTGCTGTTTCACCTGAAAATATATTGTGAAGGCTTTTCATGTCATTTAAAGCACGACTGCTGAGACATCTAACGTCCTGTTGCCGTTTTGGACAACAGCGCCATTTGAGCACCATAGGTAGCCTGTGGCAGTTATTCAACTGTTATGGCATGTACCAACAGATAGCGGTACTCCCTGTTATTTAGATTTCAATTCGAAAACGGAAACAATGTGGAGGGAGGCAAAAGCGAATACATAATATTAAGATATATTCAGCTGCGAAATTATGGGCGAAATGCATCTAAATGATGTTGCATAGCAGATGTTAATTTATTTAGTAGATAATTAACAAGGCTTTAATGTGTCGTGTTTTTATTTCCGATGCTTGAAGGTATGAGTTTGGGTGATTCGACGTGCATATTTAATCATTAGGTGAATACGTCCACACAGCACCTCGAAGAAGGACGCCCTTGGATAGCGGTAATGCCACTCTAATCTTCTAACACGTCATAAACCCAACACCTATTCCTGCTCCCTTTCTGTATCCTAAATTAGGTATACAGAAAGAAACCACTGCCAAGGACACAAAATCATGACAACACAAGGACAACCTCCAATACCGCACAGATAAAGTCGCATTAGCGGCTAGGTGCTGTGCAAACATGACATCCCGTACAGGAGAACCTGTACGACCTGAACTGAGTCTGCCATGCCGGCAGTGAAGTGAACGGACCTGTGCTTACGTTGTGTGTGTCTGCTCTGCAGGGCAACGCTCGACAGTCCAAACGTCAAATAAGTGCATTTGCAGTCAAATCTTCACCGTCTCAAACGTGAGTATTTGCACCTATAATTATTTTTTTTCACTAAGTATAGACCTTAATAACAGTACACAGACACAAAAAATGGAACTTTACTAGCGAATAAACACGCTAAAAATTCAATGTCCACACGACGCACCCAGGCCGTCTGCCTACGAAATATACAAATGGATCATTAACACAATGCACCTTACGGCAGATCAGGTGGATACGCTTCAACTACACAGCAGAGATTTTGCCATTTACCTGAAATTGATTTCCGTCACAATATACAACAAAATTTTACACGAGCACCAGGGCTGTAAACAGTTCCAGTACGACTCCGGGACTGTAGTACAACTTTTTATCAGTGCTGCGGACCTCCAGAGTGTGATCGTACGTGTGTTTAACAATCCACCTGAAGTACCATATTCCACAATCACCGGTGCTCTTGGTCAATTCGGTCGAATTCACGACATACGTATGGAACAATGGAATCCGCAACAGTTACTGCCCGTAAAGAATGGCGTAAGAGCCGTCAAAATGGACATACCGTTTTCCTTGAGAATCGGCATCAGTTATCCCGGGCAGCTTAAAGTGTGTTTTACCTGTGGGGAGACCGGACATTTGAAACAAGATTGCAAGCAAGTCCCTACGGCATTACCCCTTAAACCGCACAACAAACCTCGCTTGCTTAGTGAGGTTGTGACACACACAGTTGCGGCCCGCCTGGTTCCCACGTCAGCCACTGCACGTCCGCTGGCCGAAGAACTGCCCGACTCAGATACTCGAAAATTGGAGCACCACAATGACGAACGCCTCGAGGTTCACGCTCCATCCGCCACAGATAACGCAGCTATGGACCGAAGTACCAACAGCGAAAATAACACTACTGCTCCTGTTCTGACTCCAGAAGGTGGCGAACAGGGGGAACCAAATGTCAAGAAGTTAAGAACAGAAAACGTTCCTGACAATTCAATGGAGACACAGCGGCAACCAACTCCAAATATAGTGACTATAGAGAGGCCGCACTCCCGAGATCCCCGCCACAATCGGCACAGCGTTTCTGATGCTCCTCAAGAGGACGTGATTGCAATGCAATCATCCCAGACGCTGCAGGTAGATGTAACGACACGCAATATGCGCACAGCGGAGAATCAGCACATTATGACTAGTGCATGGAGTCAAGATGGCATGGAAGCTCACACACATAGTGCACAGGTGTCAGCGTCAGAGGACCCTGTGGATGATCGAGACCCAGTGACATTCAAAACGGTGGCTGTGCGTAATAAACCCCGGGGCCATACTTACAAGAAGGAAAGGCACAAATCACCAGACACGGTTTCAACAGACTAACTGCCTTAAACTTTCCGCAATACCACCGATTGTTGCTAAATTCCAATGGGTCCGTTTCCGCTACTTTGTTTTTGCTACGCCATCATGTCCTTAGTGCAAAACTATGCCACTTTAAACATCAACTGTCTGCGAAGCCTCCCAAAACAACGCCTACTCATGCAGTTCATGTACGATAACGACATAGATGTCTTGTTTTTACAAGAAGTTAATGTCGAGACGTCTAAATTCATAGGACCCAATTACACGTCGATCATCAACCTTGGTGATGCCAATAGAGGGACAGCGATAATACACCGAAGTGGCCTTCCCATCAAGTTTATAGAAAAGCACCCGAGTGGTAGGATACTCTTGATGATGACTACCAATGGATCCTTATTTATTAATGTCTATCTGCCATCCGGAACCAACAACAGGACGGAACGTGAACATATGATTGCACATGAGCTACCTTTTTATCTGCGGCATAGGTACAACACATTGATATTAGGTGGGGATTTCAACACCGTTTTGCGCGCGAAGGACCAGCGAGGCAATTACACGCCATCGCCCAACTTACAACGCTTGTGTAGTGAATTGCAGCTAATGGATGCTTGGGAACTCATTCCCAATCTCACGGTACAGTTTACCTTTCATAGGGGCGTATCTGCGTCACGCATTGACAGATTTTATGTCAATCGCCACAGTCGTAGCAAGGTATTAAACGCTATAGTGCGGGCTACTGCAATTAGCGATCACCAGGCTCTCATAATCAAGATGACAGTTGAGCAGAAAATCCCTGCACCAGGAAGAGGTTATTGGAAGCTAAACACGTCCCTGCTTTCAGATGCGGCAATAAGAGCTGACTTTGCTTCCCGATGGGAGATAGCAAAACGACGAGCGACTTCCAGCAACTTGACTGCACTACAAAAATGGCTCCGGATTTACAAACCCACCATTCGCTCCTTTTTTAAAACTGTTAGTTACTATAAATCCCAGGAACACAGAAATATGCGCGAGTATCACCAGCAGCTATTACAGGAACTCTTGGCGAAACAGCGACAAGGTTTTCCAGTACCAGAAGAGATACAAAATGTAAAGCAACTTCTTCTCCGATTTACAATTCGGTTTATGGATGGTGTTAAGATACGCTCCTGCACACGATCCGTTGCTGAAGATGAAAAAGGGTCCCTCTATCATATTGCAACTGAAAAGCACCGGGGAATCACACGCCACATCCACTCTTTGGTATCCTCTGACGGAGCACAACTAACCTCTTCTAAAGACATCCTACATCAGGCGAAGGCATATTTTGACACACTGTTCGATATTCGGCCTACAGTGGTGGATGCACAGAACTCACTTTTGACGCATGTTAACGCTGTAGTTCCGGAGGAGGCAAACACCGCTCTCACCAGTCCCTTAACGTCTGAGGAGATAGTGACTGCACCAACCACTGCCAGTTCCAAATCGGCTCCTGGTCCGGATGGTATTGGCTACGAGTTTTACAAACTCTACTGGGAATTCATTCAGCCGCCCCCTCTATGTCTTTACGAAGAACTACTACACCACCGGGTGATCCAATGGGCTTCAATGAAGGAATAATCGTCTTAATTCCCAAAAAGTCTGCACCGAACTCGCTAGATGAGTATCGGCCTATCACATTATTAAACGCTGACTACAAGCTCTTTGCCAAAATCCTAGGGAACCGACTTCGTCCAGTCCTGAGTGAACTTATCGGCAAAGAACAAAAATGTGGCGTGCCAGGCCGATTGATCACTGAAAGCCTACACCTCATTCGTGATACGATTTTACACTTTGACGCCCATTCACATGAGACTGCCAGTATTCTATCTCTGGACTTTCAAAAGGCATTTGATAATATTGATCGTGCCTACCTGTTTCGAACGCTGCACAAAATGGGCCTACCGCAACAACTTTTACAAGCCCTCTCATTCTTGTATGCTAACGCCCATTCCCGGGTGCAGATTAATGGATTTTTTTACCGATCCAGTGCCATTACGAAGTGGTATTCGACAAGGTTGTCCGCTTTCCACGTTGCTGTATGCGATTTGTACAGAACCGCTGATTCGTATGCTTCATAACAACTGCAAACGGTATTCTCATCCTGCTGACTTGTTTAACACCTTAGCGTATGCGGATGACATGGTGGTGTTGCTTCGTGACCCCCAACATTTGAAATGTGTGAAACAGGTGCTCCAATGTTACGCCAGAGCTTCGTCAGCCCATATTAATTTTAACAAATCCAAATTGTTGCCGCTTGGAAAGTGGCCCTTAGGCACTACACTCGAAGAGGTGCCCATAGCCCACACTGTGAAAATTCTCGGCATATATTTCCATTCCGATGTGATACAGATGCTGGAATTGAACTGGAAACCCCTTCTCAACACTGTTTGGTACCTGCTCTCGAGACATCTCACACGAGATCTTAACCTTATACAAAAGGTCTGGAATGTGAATCTGTTCATTCTTTCGAAACTATGGTATATTGCACAAGTACTACCATTACCTGAGGATATTGCACAACGAATTGAATTGGGTATCACCTTATTACCTTTGGACGGGACACGTTTATAGGATTGCCAGGGCTCAATTATGGAGACCACCTGCAAAAGGAGGACTCGGCCTCATCGCCGTCAGCTACAAATGCAAGGCGTTATTTCTAAAAACCTCTCTGCGATCTACGATCTCAACCGATGTCCCGAACCCTGTTGCAGTGATTTCTGCCAAATTACAACATCCCATTTTTAGGAGACTAAAAAGCTATCTCACGAAACTGCCGGCAGAGATTTTAAGTGACCTGGACTCGTTGTCGACTAAGGCTCTTTACCATCATCTCCTAGAAAGTAATGCACTTACGCCATCCATCATGTCCAAATATCCAAATAGGCAGTGGGCTAGAATATGGACCAATTTTCAACTACCCCAGATTCCCTCGGATTGGAAGACCGTAGCATACAAAGTAGTGAACGACGTCATTCCTACCGAGGCAAAGAAATATCAGCACAACATTTCGTCCGCGCCATGGTGTTCTCAGTGTGGCAATATGGACACGCTGCGGCATCGGTTGTTGACCTGTCGGCGTGACATATGGACGTGGATGTCCGCAATCATTTGCAGAGTCTACCACAGCGACAACCCCAATGATCTGGACAGAATGGTGCTCTTCCTGGACATCCCTACTACTGGTAAACGATCTCACTTAGGTTGGCTGATAATGGGATATCTTTATTACCGGCTGACTACACCCCATCCATCCACAGCTGGCTTGCAGAGTTTCTTCAGAATGCCACGTACAGAACATTCCTATCTTGGGATGGATGTTGACCTGCTACTTTCATAGCTCCACTCTGCACATGGCTACAACTTACAGTGTTCGACCGTAGTATCAGATGGACATTAAAAAAACAAAAAAAAGAAAAACACACAACTATGTAATAATATTATATTCCCTTAGATAACTATAACATACTACCTGTTACCACCCAATTTATTATTTATTATCTTTTGTTATGCAATAAGAGATTCATTATTGTGTTGACAGTAGCAATGTGTTAGTTTCTAAAAGGCAATAAATTGTTAAAAAAAAAAAAAAAAAAAAAACTCGGTCGCTGGTCGCTGCATATTTAATATCGCTGGTCAATGTGTCTTGATATGTTACCTTCAGGTTGCCTTTGACAATATCCTTTGTATAATCTATGTGCCTAGCTACCTCCATTGGATCATCATGAACGATAATGAATAAACTTGTTTATCGATTATCCATAATGCATAAGTTGTTTTATACGTATTAGAGGACAGCCGGACCGATCTCAATAAAACACCAAGAGGAGCTTGTAGCGCCCAGGTGTGACCTTGGGACCGCCCCGCCCGGCACCAATGTCAAAGTTTGATGGCTTTGAAAATGATAAATGGTGATGGTCATGATGATGATGATGATGATAATAATAATAATAATAATAATAATAATAATAATAATAATAATAATAATAATAATAATAATAATGATCATCATCATCATTATCATTATTATTATTATTATTATTATTATTACTATTACTATTATTGTTATTATTATTATTATCATCATCATCATTATTGTGATTCTTCTTCTTATCATTATCATTATCAACATCATCATCATTATTATTATCATCATAATCATTCTCATTGTCATTGTCATTATCATCATCACTATTATTACTATTATTATTATTATTATTATTATTATTATTATTATTATTATTATTATTATTATTATTATCATCATCATCATCATCATCAGTATCACCACCATCATCATCATCATCATTATTATTATTATTATTATTATTATTATTATTATTATTATTATTATTATTATTATTATTATTATTATTATTAGTAGTAGTAGTAGTAGTAGTAGTAGTAGTATTACTATTATTATTACTATTATTATTAATATTATTATTATTATCATCATCATCATCAAGATCAACATCATTGTTTATTACATTATTCAATTTATTTGAATGTGGTACACAAGCTGATTGTTGACGTGAAGATCGTGGCTGCCGTCCTACAAATACTTTAGAAATGAGCCAACAATGGGCAGTTAGCTTTATAGACAAATTTGTTCCATTCATTTGGGAAAACGACCTTAAATGGCCCACCTGTCGAAGGGTCCTTAAACAACACTCACTCATTTTGGAAAGAGATTATCACTTAAAAATATCGTAACAGCGGAAGTTTGTGTTACAATTGACATTTAATTACTATAGGAACTGAAAAAGAGGTTGCAGTTCGCCTTAACCGAAAATTCCGTTGACCGATAAAACTTCCCATAAGAAATTATGTATTCCTGCAGGGGCCAATATTTTTGTCGCGATAACCACGAGTTTGTCTTAAGCGAGTTGGTGCTAACGAGGTTATACGGTATTTGTACTTCAAGTTAATAGAGATAAACATTTGCAGAATCTTACCGCTACTATTAAATCTCAGTTGGAACAACATATCAAAAGTGCTCTTCACATACGGAACAAATACCTACAGTCTACTAGAAATCAAGTCCTGTTGACACAAATGCAACAGGAACTGTCCGGAAATGATGGTTTTAAAGACCTGCGTCGTGCAATGGTTGTAACTACGAGTAATATTCCGTGGCATAAGCTTCAAATTCCTCAATTTCGCTCCTTTATAGAAACATATTGCAAGAAACTTATTCCTGACGAATCTACTCTGAGGAGAATAGTAGTTGCTCATATACGGAGTGAAATTGGAGACTCCTGTATTTGGTTTGCCGTCGATGAAACTACAGATGACATGGGTCGGTACATAACAAATTTAGTAGTGGGAAAACTAGATTCCGAAAGTCCAGCAAAACCATTTCTAATCTGTTGCAAACAAATCACTCTACAATTGCGAGATTCGTAAATGATTCTGTGGCCAGAGGGTGTGTGTGAGGAAAAGGTTTTAATTATGTATTCAGATGTCGCAGCCTACATGATTAAAGCTGCTACTGCCCTAAAGGTTTTCTACCCGAATGTAGCTGCTTGGCCCATGCATTGCAACTTGTTGCTGAAGTAGTTAGAAGTAATTTTCCCTGTGTGAATAAGTTGATATCAGCAACAAAAAAGGTCTTCGTGAAAGCACCGCACAGAATTCTGTGCTAGAAAAATCATCTCCTACATGTCCCTTTGCCTCCTGAGTCAGTACTTACAAGATGGGGTACGTAGTTAGAAGCTGTGAACTTGTATTGTGAACATTTTGAAGGAGTGCAGTTAGTGGTGAACAGAAGTAGCTGTTTCCATACGTGAATCTCAGGACATCTAAAGTGGCAGGCTCCTGTGCTTACATCAAAAGTAACTTCGGCTGGTTGCCTAGCAGCATCTAGACATCGAGTTCCCTTCTTCACGAATCTATGGAACGTGCACCACAGGGGCTTAGTGTAGTTGTAGGATGAAGGCAGGTGAAAAATTCAAAGCTGTGCTAAACAGGAATCCAGGCTACCCTACGCTTGTATACATACGTGTCTAAAGTGCTAAATGGTGCCTATGTTGATTTACCAAAACATTTCTCTGAAAATCAGATTTCTGTGCTAAAATATGCTCCTGTTACGTCGTGTTACGTGGAGAGAAGCTTCTCTGCTTATAAGAACATTTTATCCGATAGGAGACAAACAATGACCCCTGAGAATATGGAAAAGTACCTATACGGATATTCACTGTACGTTGAAAGAAGCAAAAGACTCAAAATGGAAATGCCTGGTTGTTTATTGTACTTCAAGAGATAGAAGACTAAAAATGCATCCTCATTATCAAATTTATTATTTTGAATTGATTGTTTCACACATAATAAATTGGTTCAGCTTTTCAACATTGCCTTACCGTCTAAAATTTAAATGAAATAATTATGTGAAATGAGTATTTTTAATAAACATAATCCAAAACACATTTTTATTTCGTAATTAGCTACTTAAAAATAAATTTTACGCAAATTCTGCATAAAACAAAACTTTTTTCCTATAATTAATTCCATATTTAGTAAATTTTAACCCATTTTAGTTAATTTACATACTTACAGACCCATCAGATTACAAAATTCTGGGTAATTTGTAGTCGGCATTTAGATTTGAGGTGGTAGTCCTAGCATTGAGATTATTACATAATTTTACATATTTTGTTGATATTACATATTTCATTACATATTTTGATTTTTTTTTCTTACAAAGATATGTACATATATCGCACCTTGATATTACATAACAATTCGGCCTCTAATCATGATCCATTACACTACGTATATTTGTATCTTTATTTACTTTCATTTTCATCTATATAACTTTTAATAGGCTGCTAGGTTATACTAAGTAATAAGGAAGAGTATCTCGGAAAACAATTAATTGGATATAAATTGTGTGCTCTAGCAGATCTGTTATTTGTGTGGCATGTGTATATTTGGTGTTTAGTCATTTCAAGCAGTAAGTTTAAGTACTGAACAGATCCATCATCAACACCGCGAGCTCTTATAAATAGTAAATGAAGGAGCCATCTGCTTATCTTTGTATGTTGCCTGCTGTTTCACCTGAAAATATATTGCGAAACTGCACCTGACGGTTTTTCATGTCATTTAAAGCACGACTGCTGAGACATCTAACGTCCTGTTGCCGTTTTGGACAACAGCGCCATCTGAGCACCAAAGGTAGCCTGTGGCAGTTATTCAACTATTATTGGATGTACCAACAGATGGCGGTACTCCCTGTTATTTAGATTGCAATTCGAAAACGGAAACAATGTTAAGGGAGGATGAAGCGAATACATAATATTAAGGTATATTCAGCTGCGAAACTATGGGCGAAATGCATCTAAATGATGTTGCATAGCAGATGTTAATTTATTTAGTAGATAATTAACAAGGCTTTAATGTGTCGTGGTTTTATTTCCGATGCTTGAAAGTATGAGTTTGGGTGATTCGACGTGCATATTTAATCATTAGCTCACTACCTCCACACAGCACCCTGAGGAAACACGCCCTTGGACAAGGGTAATGCTACTCTAATCTTCTAACACATCATTAACCCAACACCTATAACTGCCCCCTTTCTGTATCCTAAATTAGGTATACAGAAAGAAACCACTGCCGAGGACACAAAAGCATGACAACACAAGGACAACCTCCAATACCGCACAGATAAAGTCGCATTAGCGGCTAGGTGCTGTGCAAACATGACATCCTGTACAGGAGAACCTGTACGACCTGAACTCGGTCGCTGGTCAATGTGTAATGATATGCTACCTTCAGGTTGCCTTTGAAAATATCCTTTGTATAATCTATGTGCCTAGTTACCTCCATTGGATCATCATGTACGATAATGATTAAACTTGTTTATCGATTATCCATAATGCATAAGTTATTTTATACGTATCAGAGGACAGGGCGGACCGATCTCAACAAAACCCCAAGAGGAGCTTGTAGCGCCCAGGTGTGACCTTGGGACCGCCCCGCCCGGCACCAATGTCAAAGTTTGATGGCTTTGAAAATGATAAATGGTGATGGCCATGATGATGATGATGATAATAATAATAATAATAATCATCATTATCATTATTTTTATTATTATTATTATTATTATTATTATTATTATTATTATTATTATTATTATTATTATTATTATTATTATTATTATTATTATTATTATTATTATTATTATTATTATTATTGTTGTTGTTGTTGTTGTTGTTATTATCATCATCATTATTGTGATTCTTCTTATCATTATCATTATCAACATCATCATCAGTATCACCATTATTATTATTATTGTTATTATTATTATTATTATTATTATGACCGCCTCCGTAGCGCAGTGGTAGCGCGCCTGCCTGTGGCGCGGAGGACCCGGGTTCGATCCCCGGTTCCGGCATGGGATTTTTCCCCCGCTGGGAGGTCTGGTACGGGGTGCACTCAGCCTCGTTAGGTCCCTGGGGGGCCAATTGAGGAGCTATCCTGATAGAAAGGTAGCGTCCCTAAAAGGTCAAAGTAGTCGCCTTACGGTCGGGGGAGTCGGCGTGCTGACCCACGCCACCCCCAACCTGCACTCCTCCGTGGCCTTGGCTGCGGCTGGAGGACGCAGCGGCCGGGCGATGAGGGTAACCTCTGAATAAGTGGAAGACACCCTAGGGAAATTATTATTATCATCATCATCATCATCATCAACATCATCGTCATTGTTTATTACATTATTCAATTTATTTGAATGTGGTACACAAGCTGATTGTTGACGTGAAGATCGTGGCTGCCGTCCTACAAATACTTTAGAAATGAGCCAACAATGGGCAGTTAGCTTTATAGAGAAATTTTTTCCATTCATTTGGGAAAACGACCTTAAATGGCCTACCTGTCGAAGGGTCCTGAAACACCACTCACTCATTTTGGAAAGAGATTATCACTTAAAAATATCGTAACAGCGGAAGTTTGTGTTACAATTGACATTTAATTACTATAGGAACTGAAAAAGAGGTAGCAGTTCGCCTTAACCGAAAATCCCGTTGACCGATAAAACTTTCCATAAGAAATTATATATTCCTGCAGGGGCCAATATTTTTGGTGCGATAACCACGAGTTTGTCTTAAGCGAGTTGGTGCTAACGAGGTTATACGGTATTTGTACTTCAAGTTAATAGAGATAAACATTTGCAGAATCTTACCGCTAATTTGGGAATGCAGTGGGCTTCAGGTGATATCCAAATCATCAACACGTGGTTGCTATGTGATGGCTTGGATGTTCCGCACGCTTTACAAGAAGTAATAACGTCTTCTCATTTAAGAAAGGTATAAATATCGGAGAAGGCAGAAAAATAATAACAAATGCCTTCAAAATGGTTCATCCCAGAAAAATGAAAGTATTTGACATAAATTGTGTGTTTTTAACGAGATGTACATATTATCTGTAGTGTGATTTTGTGGATCTGTTACTGATTATTGGGATGAACAAGTATGTAACAAGAAGCACATGGCTGCAAGCGCTATTGCGGTCGATATTGCAATTAAACGATCAAGAAACGCAGGTTGCCATCTGTTATCCAATTCCGAACTAAACTGTGGAATACATTATTACCTAAGGAACTGGACCTGCTTCAGAAACAGATACAAATCCCGTTCATCCCGGAGGCAATAGACAAAAGAGCAATGGCGGCATGGACGCGCATTAGGAACCACGAAAATGACGTGATCGCTAACATCGGCAAAGGCGAGCCGAAGCACCGCAAGCATACTAGGATAAAAATGTTCTAGAAGCGGCTCGGCTCGCCGACTAATGCGCGTCCACGCAACCTCGTCCCTAAGCCACATACATGTTCCGGCAGAGGCCCTCGCCTCGGAAAATATTCAGGAGCTGCCACCGCGGGACAGTGTATATAGCAGGCCTGGGGGAGTGGTACACATTGAGCGGGACTGCGCTCACGACCTTGAGCGTGTGTGTTGGGTGAGGAGGATGCAAGCACACACCAGTTCAGTGACGTACCTTTCACAATGAGTGCAGGACGTGTTACGCCAACATTTAATCCCGAATGGGAAGAAAAGTATTTCGCCGTCTTCGAAGGTGGAAAATCACATTATTTGGTTTGTGGTGCAAAAGTATCATATCCTTCACATTATAGCATTAGGAGGCATTTCACAAATGCGCATGCGCAAGAATATGGTGAAGAGAAGCTGACAGGTGTGGCTCATGAAAAAATGCTTAAGGAAAATTTACAAGCCAAAAGTGACAGTACTAGCAAGACGATAGTTGACCGGCAAAACATAGTTCATGCCAGTTTTAAAATTGCAATCGAAATTGCCAAATCCTCTAAACCCCTCTCTGAAGGAGACTTTATAAAGGAGTGCTTGATAACTGCTGCTGAAAAAATTTTCCCTGATTTAGTAAATTCCTTTAAATCTCTTAGTTTATCTCGTCGAACACTCACCGAGCGAATAGCAGACATTGCTTGCAATTTGGAGAAACAGCTGAAAGCGAAAATCGGACAGTTGATGTACTACTCATTAGCACTAGACGAGTGTGGTGACAGGGAAGACACGGCTCAGTGTTTTCTTAAGAGGAGTTTATGAAAATTTCAATATCAGTGAAGAATTTCTAGATCTTGCATCGTTAAAGCACCGGACCACAGGTGAGAATGTGCTTAACGCTGTGCTAAAGACAATGGAACACTTTAATCTTCCATTGGAAAAACTAGTTTGTGTTTCAACCGATGGAGCGCCATCCATGATGGGTCATACGTCGGGATTTATAGGAAGACTTCGAGGTGTTCTTGCAGCAAAAGGAATAAACCCAGACGGTGTACTACATGTTCATCGCGAGGCATTGTGTGCGAAATCACTAACGTTGGATACAGTGATGTCAGTTCTTGTGCGAATTGTGAATACCATTAGGTCGAATTCACTTCGTCATAGACAGTTTCAATAATTTTTAAAAGACATAAATTCTGAGTTTTTAGATCTGTCGTATCATTCTGAAATTAGATGGCTAAGTAGAGGCAACGTGCTTCAGAGAGTTTTCGCGTTACGAAGCGAAATAGACATTTTTTTAAAAGATCAGAAAATAGACTTTGGAGAACTTAGCACCAAAGACTGGATTTGTGATTTAGCATTTTTGAGTGATCTAACATTACACTTAAATACATTGAACACCACTCTACAAGGGAAAGACAATTTAATCATTACGATGATTGATGAACTAAAGGCTTTCATGGACAAATTGCGACTCTGGATGTATCAAATACAGCACACAGATTTGTATCATTTTCCAAATTTGAAATGCGTATTTATTAAAGGATCTTCTGAAGTACTAAACAAATACAAGACAATTCTGGAAGATTTACTGGAAGAATTTAAAATCCGATTTAATGATCTGAAGACCATGCACACAGAATGGAGGTTGTTTAACAACCCATTTGCATTCAATGTTAAAGATGCACCACACTCCTTGCAGATGGAATTAATCGACCTCCAGAACAACACACCTCTGCAGACTTTAGGACTGTTGGGAGTAGAGTTGTTTCGTACACTACCCAAAGTGAAGTTTCCAAATTTATGTCTCTTTGGCAGTCGCATTTTAGCTATGTTTGGTACAACATATTGTTGTGAGCAGTTTTTCAGTAAGCTGAACAATGTCAAAACTGCTTCACGCAGTAGTTTAAGTGATGAAAATTTAGTGCACATATTGCGATTGCAATGTTCAAATTTGCAGTCAGAATGACGAAATAATGAAGCACAAAAGATTGCACGTTTCAAGAGTGACTCAGTAAGTAGCGCTCCAGGTTTACGTGATTTACGAAGTGTTTCAGTTTATTGCATATTAATATACTTCAAAGCCTTGCAAGTCTAAATAGCATTGTAAAATCTGAAAATATAACACTACAACATATATGTAAATATTGTATAGTGTTTAATTTTGTGTTTGTAATAAATTACAATTAAGCAACACGTGTACGCCACTGACTGGTTCATGTGCCTTTATTGCACGCACGTATGGGACGGTAGAAACCTTTTTTTCTCACGCGAACACACGACGCCCCCAGGCCTGGTATATAGTGTCAAAACTGTAAATAGTGTAGTGCGCTGGGACGCATATTTCTGGTGTGCCCAGTGAAGATGTGTGTGTATGTGTGTACGAGTGTGTGTGTGGGTGAATGCGTGCGTGTATGTGTCTGTATATAATTTGTAAATATGTACATATGTATATATAACCCAAAGACGAAACAGACAAAAGACAAAAGAAAACTATTCTTCGTGACCTACAGATGGTCACCGTATGGGTTTTTGTATATAGCGAAAACTGTAAATATGAACAAAGTCAACTGTAAATCAATGTAAATATAGCCTGTAAGCCGGGCCCAATGTACCGGCACCAGGCCAATACTTTTACAATAAATAACTTGAAACTTGAACTTAGATCTCTGATAGGATTCTGACGAACAAATAATAACCCAGTAGTATATGTGGAGTATTTACTACCGGGCTACAGCAAGCTAGTGCGGTTTTCAAACAGCTCATCACTATATGATGCCTCGTTGTGTCCCGGCGGGGTGGGGGGTGGGGGGATTGAGAAGCTCCTTGAGGGAGAAGTAGCGGCCCTAGGCGAATAAGGTCGCATAACCCAGCCTCCAGTACATATTTTGTTGATATTACGTATTTCATTAGATATTTTGATTTTTTTGTTACATAAATATGTACATATATCGCACCTCGATATTACATAACAATTCGGCCTCTAATCATGATCCATTACACTACGTATATTTGTATCTTTATTTACTTTCATTTTCATCTATATAACTTTCTATAGGCTGCTAGGTTATACTAAGTAATAAGGAAGAGTATCTCGGAAAACAATTAATTGGATATAAATTGTGTGCTCTAGCAGATCTGTTATTTGTGTGGCACGTGTATATTTGGTGTTTAGTCATTTTTTTTTTTTTAAATATCTACTTAACTAATTTTATTCTGGGGTGACTGTTTATTTGTACAGTGGTGGTGTTTGTCCGGTACCGCCGAAGCAAACCGGATGATTGCGGGTAAATATTAAGGGTGGGTCATTGGCTTGGGCAGGTCAAGTATCATGGCGGTGCCCTGACACTGACCTGCGATTTGGGGGGAAGTTGGGTCGTACTGAAGGACCGATTGGAGGACCGACTGGAGATCTGGGGAGTGTCAGAAACTGCAAAATCTGAGCAAGTGAAGTCTGTAGTGATGATGTGTGTCCTTGTAGTATTTCTTCTAACGTCTTATGGACCTTCTGTATGCGTGGGTCGTTGATGTATGTGACCACTTTCTCCAGGTGCTTGTTGAAGTGGTCTCGGAGGCTATTGTTGTCTTGATGGACTGTGGCAGGTAGCGTTGTTTGCAGGTTATGGGTGGCATCCTTAACGTCCTCGAGAGCACGAGTCAGGGCTGTCTCCCATGCTGCAACCCGGTCGGTGAGAGTGTGGAGTGTGTCTTGTAGTCTCTGCAGTGCGGCGGTGTTGTGGAGTACAGCGGTGTGAAGTTGGTTGTGTGCGGCGTCGTGTTGGTCGGCGGTTTGGCGGTTGGTGTTGACATGATGTTGGTGTGTGACGGTGATGGTCTGCGAGGCGGAGAGTGGTTGTTGCGTGGGCAGCTTGTGAACTGCAGGCGGCTGACGGCGTGGGTTCCTGGGGCACGCCGCCTGGCCCGTGAAGTGCCCAGTGCAATTGCACGTGGCACAATACACGGGGCGACGTGTCAGGTCATGGCTGGTGCAGGATGTGGTGAAGGTGCCAGCGCCACAATAGTGGCAGCGTGGGGCGTCGGCGCAGGCGTCGGCGGTGTGACCGTACTGGCAACAGCGTCGGCAGGGAATAGGGCGTACACCACGGCTAGCCTCAACTGGGAGCACCTGCCCAAGGGCAGGAAGCCCGTCCGTCAAAGCAGCGCGGTAATGCGCCCCATCCCAGAACTCCAGGCGCACCAGCGGCGACGGTCCTCTGGCTGTGATGATGCGCGTCGCTTTCATAAGAGAAGGCCAGCGACGTCGGGCTGCGCTGAGGAGGAGAGAGTCAGGAAGCTGCCGATGTACTCCGCGCACAACTGCGCTGTAGCTCTGCAGCCTCGTGAGGTTAGGATGACTCTCTGTGGACGTTCGGTATTCAACCTCTGGCTGTGTCGACTGTGTGCGGTGGGAGGTTGGTGTCGGCGTGGTGTCGCAGGCTGAGATACCTTGTTCAGGCGGCGTAGATGGAGATGTGGTTGGCGAGGAGGCTGGCTGTGAGGCAGGGGCGGCGCTGGCGTTTTCAGTTTCCCCAAAAGGTTCTTCGGAGGCTTCTTGGACTGCTGCGGTGGCTCTCTTCTTCTTTCTTCCTGCCATGTTGTCTCTGCGGCGGCTGTGACTGGACTCTCAGTGGGTGTTTAGTCATTTCAAGCAGTAAGTTTAAGTACTGAACAGATCCATCATCAACACCGCGAACTCTTATAAATAGTAAATGAAGGAGCCATCTGCTTATCTTTGCATGTTGCCTACTGTTTCACCTGAAAATATATTGTGAAACTGCACCTGACGGCTTTACATATCATTCAAAGCACGACTGCGGAGACATCTAACGTCCTGTTGCCGTTTTTGACAACAGCGCCATCTGAGCACCAAAGGTAGCCTGTGGCAGTTATTCAACTGTTATGGCATGTACCAACAGATGGCGGTACTCCCTGTTATTTAGATTTCAATTCGAAAACGGAAACAATGTGGAGGGAGGCAAAAGCGAACACATAATATTAAGATATATTCCGCTTTGAAATTATGGGCGAAATGCATCTAAATGTTGTTGCATAGCAGGTGTTCATTTATTTAGTAGATAATTAGCAAGATTATGTGTCGTGGTTTTATTTCCGATGCTTGAAAGTATAAGTTTGGTTGATCCGACATCCTTAGTTAATATTCCTGGTAAATTTGTTCTCATTTATTGCCTGTATCATTATCCTTTGAATAATGTATATGTGAGCAAAACAATCGTACAGAATCCATAGTAAACAACGGGTGCGATAATTGTGCCATTATCGGAGTTTCGGCATCGGGGCCCAAAAAATATAATACGTTATTTTGAATCTCTTCATTTTCAAGTCCAGGTCCGCCCCGAGTCCGACAAACATTTTGTTCAAATTAGGCCCGAGCCCGTACAGACCTCTATTATGTATACATGAAACACGCTATTGGCGGAAGCAGTAGGGGGTTGTAGTTTAAGCACTCTCAGAAGTATTTAAGATCTAATGTGTTGAACTCAAGTGACCTTCTCCATTCTTGTATACACTACAGTATAACCTCTTTAGCACCATTCTGAAGGGACCGAGAAATGAAGAGTTCGTGTTAAGTGAAAGAGAGATTTTAATAATTATACACATACAGTGCGTACTGTCTTTCACGAGAACGAAAATATCTAGTAATCTCTGTTCTGCAATTCCTGTTTCTTTACCACCGTCCGCTTCATCTAGAACGTTAAGCTGTATCTCTACATTTAGATATACATATGTTTCCTCTTTGCCATGTTTCGCGTGCTACCGTTTGTAGATTTTTATTCAGTATTCCAGCTGGATTTGGCTACGATTAGAAGTACACATAGCGTCCAACATGTTTCTAAATGTTAATGCACACATTATGCAATTTATTTGAATGTGGTACACACGCTCATTGTTGGCGTAATAATCACGGTTGCCGACCTTCAAATACTTTAGAAACAACCCAACAATGCGTAGTTAGCTTTGTAGCCACATTTCTTGCATTCAGTTGGGAAAACGGACCCAAATGGCCTACTTGTCGACGGAACCTTAAACCCCACTCACTCATTTTGGAAAAAAGAATAACGCTTAAAAATATCGTAACAGTGGAAGTTTGTGTTGCAACTCACATTTAATTACTATAGGGACTGAAAAAGGGTTTGTAATTCGCCTTAACCGAAAATCCTGTTAACCGATAAAGCTTCCCATAAGAAATTATGAATTCCTGCAGGGGCCAATATTTTTTTCGCCTTAACCACGAGTTTGTCTTAAGGAAGTTGGTGCTAACGAGGTAATACGGCCTTTGTACTTCAAGTTAAAGGAGATAAACATTTGCAGAATCTTACCCCTAATTTGGGAATACAGTGGACTTTAGGTAATCGTCAAATCATCAACACCTAGTTGCTATGTGATGGCTTGGAAGTTTCGTACTCTTTAGAAAAAGTAATAATGTCTTCTCATATAAGAAATATATAAATATGGGAGAAGGCAGAAAATAATAACAAATACCTTCAAAGTGCTTCATCCCACAAAAAGAAAGGTATTTTACATAAATTGTGTTTTAACGAGATGTACATATTATTTGTAGTGTGAATTTGTGGATCTGTTAGTGATTATTGGGATGAACAAGTACGTAAATGTGTGCAACTGTTAACAAAAAGCACATGGCTACAGGCGCTATTGCGGTCGATATTGCAATTAAACGATCAAGAAACGCAGGTTGCCATCTGTTATCCAATTCCGAACTAAACTGTGGAATACACTGTTACCTATGGAACTGGACCTGCTTCAGAAACAGATACAAATTAGATCTCTGATAGGATTTTGTCAAACATAATTATCCAGTAGAGTATTTACTACCGGGCCACAGTGGGCTAGTGCGGTTTTGAAACAGCTCATCACTATATGATGGTTCGTTAGGTCCCGAGGGGTGGCGGGACCAATATCAATATCAATAAAATCACATATAATAAATCACATAAATTAAATGTTGTGTAAATTATTTTCTTTGGAAAGGATTACGGTTGAGTGAAATAGGGAATCAGTGGCATACATAACTTAAATGCTACAAAACGCCAAAACATTCCCAGTGTAGTGGAGTTCTGGATTCTACAAGTAGATTGTTGCAAAAATACGACATCAAACTCGTTTAGGGAGCAGGGAGATTTGACAATCGCAATTCGCTCTCTTCCACATTGCAATTCGGAAGTAGAAGTATTTTATAGTCAATTCAACATTGTGAAAGCTAAAGAATCAGCTTAAATTACCCAACTGTGAACAGATAGGTATGCTGTATTACAGGAATGCTGTTAGGATTTTACGAAATATGTGTTACTCGTTTGAACACCCGGTACAACCTTTAAACGTCATCTGCTGTGAAGTTCTATAAAAATAGAAAATGTCAGAAAACAGTTTGAGGTGGGGGAGTAGTTTAAAGGCTGCGGGCATTTGGCCCATTAGTAAGACAACCCGGCGGATAAGGGTGCCTTACAGTGCTTTGAAATAGTTATTGGCAAAATCTGGTTCTTTTATGGAAGAACAAAAACTAATGTTCATAACGAACGCTGATTAAAACAGAATAACCCTTTATCAAGCAAGAATTGTGAGAATTAAAAGTTATTACAAATTCACAGCGGTCACAGACTTGCTTTACCATTCAACAAGGCTACATATAAGAAATTCGACATTCACTGGCAATCAAATCTAAATATACCTGTTGTGACGCAGCGGCTATCACTAAAGCCTAGGGGAGATCAATGCCGTGTACTGGGGAGATAATTGGAGATGCGTAGCTCTCTCACTCAGCGTAGACACTTCCAAAGCAGTATCACGAGATAACCAGAACTTCTGCAAGTTTCCCACTTCTCAAACGTTCTTGTACTGTGGAAATTCCAACGACTGTATAAGTGAGCGCTCTCGCGCGTCAATGTTTGTATATTAATGTCCCTCAATATAGTACGTCATATCGGACAATGAATGAATAAAATTAAGGGGACCTGGTCCTTCTTATCTAATCAACGTTAAATTGATGAAATTGCGTACGCTTTCACGGCCGGTGTCATAAAATACAAAATGGTTATCCGGGCTTGTGAGCCGCGGTCTAGTGGAAACTTTTGCTTTTAAAGGTATTATACATTCTACAAATACCTTTTAATTTATTGTAGTATTTATTTTGATTTAGCGACATTTTAGCAACTGCTATTTAAGATTTGGCGACTGTTGGCTAACGCAGTTGGTAACACTGATATGTGAATCACTAGCGTGCATAAACATGATAGGGACGGTGGTCGAGCTCTACGATCGCTTCTTATCTTGTTTATTAGAAGAGCGAAATATCAGTAACTTGGAGTATAGTCAGTGATAAAACACAAATAGATGATCTCTCGCGCCTGCCGATATATGAGACGTTGCTGTCCTGGAGATATGATTGTATCTGAACAGAGTGTACGCACACCGTCTAGCCATGTTTATGCGATAACCTCGCATAAATAACTGGGCAGTTTCACGTTCTTTCCGATACGCTTCATGGATTTGCCAGGTAATACGTGCATATTCCTCCAGCGCACCTTCTTCTAGTGAGCAGACGTCAGCCATTGTCGCAGCAACGAGTCCAGCGTGAATTTGATTATCATGTAGTTTTTCTTCATTCTTTCTTACTTTTTCTCATACTTCGTTTCAGTAAACAGGGTTTTACAGAATATATATATTCCTATATATCCAATATATAGGTATTGCTGTTCTGATGTAGTTAAATTTTCTCTGGGACTTTGCTTAGTTCACACTGTCACTTCACTAACGTGAACTAGTTCAGTTCCCCTATTACTTCACTTCCTGGTGATAACCATATGTGTGTGTGTGTGTGTGTGTGTGTGTGTGTGTGTGTGTGTGTGTGTAATTGATGAGTCGAACACAAGACTTCTCTAATATTTGCACGTCACTGCGGTCGTCACAAACTCTCTCGTTAACCGCACTTGTTGCTGCACCAGAAAGCACTTGATAACTCACTTACCTCATCGCTGATTCACATAAGTTGCTGACCGGCAGCCCGCCTCTGTGGCGTGGTGTTAGCGTGTCTGCCTCACATTTAAGAGGTTTCAAATTCGGATCTCGGTTAGGGTGAGTTATCTAGATTAGGCTTCTTTTCGAGGTTTTCCCTTAGCCTGAGAAGACGAACGTCTGATAACTTTAAGCTCTATGGACCTCGGGCCATTTGAGCACCATTTCATTAGGGGGACCCGGCCACAGGAAATTTGAAATAGTTTATATTTTTCGTTTTTATCTTATAAAATAGTGCAGTTAATTCTGTTTAATTTGGTATATAACAAATTAACAACATACTTTTAGAAACGTTAAAAAAAACGTTCAAAAATATTTTTGAATTTCATACTACTACATTTGTTGTGGGCGTGGTTAGCTAGTTAGAACTGATTAGGACGATGCCCAGTTACAAGGGCTTTGCCCATTCACTTCTGATACAAGGTGTAAATTCAACCAGTACAAGGGAAGTGATGAAGTTTACAACCACAAACATTGTTTACCACCTGTAAATAATAATGTAATATGGACAAGGGTTCCAAAAATGCATTTGTTGGGGTTAAAACACTATACCTTAGGATGTTTGAGGCTGTAGCATGCTAAAATGACTGAACTCACCAGTCGTCTTTGAGATCAACAGAATACTACGGCCACACCACTGAGGATGTTCAACGCAGCTTCGAACGAAACGTTTGGAAGGAGCTTTTCCACTAGACCACGACCCACAAGCCCGGATAACCATTTTGTATTTTATGATACCGGCCGTGATATAAGGTATAAGATATAAGAAGAATCAGCGAGCTAAAGCAATATCAAGCACTTTTCAAGGGCAATCGCTGTGTGATGACTTTGAAATTCTGTTCTCTTTGCATGAACACAAAAAGGAAAGAAAGAAAGAAAGAAAGAAAGAAAGAAAGAAAGAAAGAAAGAAAGAAAGAAAGAAAGAAAGAAAGAAAGAAAGAAAGAAAGAAAGAAAGAAGAAGATGAAGAAGGAGAAAGAGTGATTTGAACATACAAGCAACAACAAACAACATTTGAAAAATAATGTCTACAAAACTGAATTTGAATAAAGTGTAATCTTTTGCGGGATCTATATATTTTGTGCAGTAACATTTTGCCATCTCTTACTATTTATACAAAATTAAATCAGAGTCAAGAAGGCTTCAGATGCTATTCCCAGTAGACTCGGATATTCTTTATTTTACGTTCAGCTAAAGTTCTTTCCAAGTCCAACACCGGACGTGATTAAACGAATGTTGGAACCTGCCGAAGTTGCCCAGGTATAGCAGTGTAAGTAACCTCGGTAGTTACAGAATCATTCGGTACCAACCTTTACACCAATGCCCCAGACATATGTCTTGCAGACAGTATTAAAAATGTACATGTGTTCACCACATGTGCCATTGTAAGAAGTAAGCTACCTTTGCTGTTTATTGTGAAAATGAATATCACGCTCGATCCCAGCCATTCAGCAAAGAAGTGTAAGTTGTGTTTCACTGCTATTGCTATGTTCGTTAACGTTGTTGATCTCGCACCATTATGTTACGATGACGAACAATGCATGCAGCTTCTATATGACGAAAGTTATTAAGCACGCGCATGTTATGTTTTGTTTCAAGTGAATTCACGCAACTCTGACCGTTTAGGGCATATGTATTTGTGTTTCGATGATATATATGACTATCCGTAGAATTTTATATCGTAACCGATGTCGAAAGTTAGAAAAAAATGTTGCTGGACGCAAGGTAAAGAAGAGCCAAATATTGAAGGTATAGATTTTAGATGCCTAAAAAATAGCTTAATTATCTTCATTTAAAGTGCTTGTACTCACCCTAGAATGAATTTAACTAGAGATTGTTTCGAAGCTATGACTCTTTTTACTATTTTAAACCGCTATTGACGTCTAAACAATGTAAAGATTGGCTTAGAAATACATTTGGAGAAGAAGTCTCATCTAAGGATACACTTTATAACTGGTACAGCAAATTCAAAACAGATAGGTTTTTTCTTAGTGATGAATTTCGTGAACAACGGGCAAGAACTGTTGTTACTGCTGAAGACATTGCCATTGTCCGTGCAATGCTTGAAGATCAATGACATATTGTGAGTTTATTCGGGCGACATTGAGCACCGATGTGAGTCAAATACAACCATTTTACATCTACAGTTAGGCGCGAGAGAACTTTGTTGTTGATATAATCCACATAATCTGATTTCCGATAAAAACAACTAATTAATGCAGAAGTAGTCTGGAAAAATTCCAAGGTGTCAATTCAAATTTGGTTTGGAATATTGTTGCTGGTGATGAATGCTGGATTTATTGTTATGATCCTGAAAACCAAAGGCAGTCGGTTCCATGGGTCTTTAGAACAGAATATAAGCAAAATGAAGACTGACGAAATTACTGGCTGGTAAGAAGTTGCACTAGTTTGTTTTTTCTGTTTTCTCTAAAACGGATAATATTGCTACTACAGCATTAGGAGATAGTACCATTACTGCCGATTGGTGCACAAATGTCTGTTTATCGCAAATTATTGAAAAAGTCCGTGAAAATCGCTAAAAGCATATAAATGTAGGTCAAGACAACGCAACGTCACATGCAGCAAAACTAGCAACTGAGTAGTTGGGTATCCCAAAATCATCACAATAGACCCTCCAGCATACAGTTGACCTAGAACCTTGTGAGTTCGTTTCCTTCTCAAAAATTAAAGATAAACTGCGTAGAGTCACCTTTTCATCACTATACGAACTGGTCTTTGAAGTGCCTCAAGGAAGAGTGAAGTTATTGATTTAAGGAGTGGTTTCATAAAATACAATCTTGCTTTGATGTCAAAGGGGAATATTTTGAAAAACAAAACCAGTATCTGACACTCTGGTAATGAAAGACAAGTTATTTGACCGTAGTTTCTAGAAATATTGTCAGTGCACCATCTTGTCCAAAGGAATGTCTTGTAACTTTGCCTGGGAAATGCAGCACTTAACACGATGTTAGGTGAAGTTAATCACTGCTGCACCTACTTGATGAAACACAGCTCCAGTTTGCATACCTTCTGGAGAGAGATAAACAAATTAACCAATCATTGTTTCAGGAAGACATATGAGCTAAAAGATAAAGTGGAGATGAAGGGAGATGCCGAAGATAACAGAACAGAGGCGACTGTATCAAGATTCAGAAGACTTCTGCCACAGGTGAGGTCTATGTTTTTATTTCTAATTAAGGACTCCATGAAGGTACAGCACAAAATTACGCATATTTAGAAGTTTTGATTTCATATTCTTGGGGGTAACAATTGAGATGATGTACCTACACCAATTAACAAAGGACGATTATCACATTCATGTACGGATCGAGTTGCTATTATTTTAAATGAAAGTAGATCAAAAATAAAAATACACGGATATTGAAATTCTCTCCCATTAGCCCTAAGTCGAAAAAAAAATTACAAATTAGAAATATTCACTAATAATATCTAGTTCTTTGCATAAATCGGCGTTATAAAGGATTAAATCAGAGAACGTATGAAGTTTTTCAGTTTTTAAGTCTTCAGTTTTTCCCATCGGAGGCACCCATTGGTGGAGAAAAAATTAAGCGTGACTGTGGCCGATTTTCTCTTCGCTATACACAATCTTCATCGCAGGTTATCATAGAGCAGTCTGCAGCCCTGGTGCGGGGAAAAGTTTATTAACCCATCCCAGGCAGCTGATCATTAAGTGGAAGACAGACCTATGTTAACCGTTACAACTTAAAAGCCTAATTTTTCCGCCGAATGGGGACCCCATGCGACAGAAAGCCGCAATTCGCGTATCTTTGTTTTCAATGACTTTTCCCTATAAAAATTCCAGTTCAATCTGCGGCATTAATGTGACAATGGAACATTGTAAATGAACTTACTGTTATTTACCTTATCGTAATACGGTAAGCTTTTGTCAGGAGAAATGGTTTAAAAAAAAAAAAAGAAAAGAAAAGAAAAAAGAAAGAAAGAACGAAAAGACACTTATCTATTTATACTTTCTCTACTAGTAAGTAGGGGAAGTATTGTATTCCACCCAAAAATAAAATTCGATGTCGAGATTTCACCGGAAGGATATGTTTTGAGACCCTCTGAATAATAATAAAAAAAAAAACATTTTTAGAAAGAGGTCCGTGTGTGTGTGTGTGTGTGTGTGTGTGTGTGTGTGTGTGTGTGTGTGTGTGTGTGCGTGTGTGTGTTTGTGTGTGTGTGTGTGTGTGTGTGTGTGTGTGTGTGTGTGTGTGTGTGTGTGTGTGTCTGTCTGTCTGTGCGTCAGTCTGTGTGTCTGTCAGTCTGTCAGACTGTGGACAGCATAACTCAAAAACGGAAAGTCGGATAAAAACCAAAGTTGGTATATATTTAAATTTAATGTCTTTCAAGGATGCGACACGCACATTTTGAAGAAAATAACCCCACCCTAAACTACCCTTTACATGTAAAATTTTTCGAAAATTTTTATTTTCATGAAAATGGCTTAAACGATTTTGATTAAAATGAAATATGTCTAAGATATTTTGATGACAAATGAAATGTATATTTTGAATTTTTGGGCTATAGCCTATGTAGTCCTGTTTACTCTGGATGACTTTTGAATTACTCATAAAGCGTAAGAGATAGACAAAATCTTACTAAAAAAACGTAGATTTTGCTAACATACACAATTTATGTCCGAATAAATTTTTTTGTAGAGTGAACCATTTCGGAGATATTCCTTGTTATTTGTGTAACGTTTGGACAACTTGTACTTCTATCAAATGGAACATCGCTATTCATCTGTTTCAATGTTAACCATGTAAAGAGAACGGGATTTGAAGGCTTTAGAAGATTTGACTATTGCTATCCCATATTCCTCTTGCGCCTACAAGGAAATAAGCAATAATATGATTTCTGGAAGTATTTAACTCAACTAACACGCAAAAGATATAGGAATATGAGATTGTAAGAATGGTTAGTACAAGAGTAGAGAAAGTCATGTGAGTGCAACACATCAGATTTTTTACCATCATCTCCACCGACATAGGGCGTTAAGGCACATACCTACTTGTGAAAGGGAGGTGCAGTTGAAATTCCACCAGAATCGTCCTTCCTGATTGTTAGTTTTCCAAGCTTTCCTCAGTTCTCTTAACTGGCAAATGGCTGTCGGTGTCCGTGCTTTTCGACTTCCCAAAACAGCATGAAGGTCGCATAACTGGCCGGTAGGGCCCGGGGCGCTGACCACGTCCCGCACTTCAGTACTGCACCCCGCCAGTGACGCCTGTAGTTGGCAGAGGTGAGGAACGCAGCGGCTGGGCGGCAAGCCAAGGCCCTTCCTGGGCTGTAGCGCTAGGGATTTAGTTAGTAAAACAGCAGAAAAGAAAACTTATGTGTGCACTTATACAACTTTTATACTCCCTCCTGTACATACTATTCTTGAAAACGGTTATTCTATTATCCACTGCATGTTAATTGAGATAGAAATTGTTTAATTACCTACAGATTTCCTTGTAAGTGCAAAGGTAATAGATGAATACAGTAACACAAAGGATAGTCAAATTTGTAAAGAGCTGGTCGGTATGTAACGGCCTAAAAAATTCAATCTCTTTGCTTGTCCAATACATACAGGAATGACGACGTCAATTTCAGAAAACTGTAAGTATGGGAAAATCAAAACAAACATGGAATATCTTGGAAATGGCTCATCTCACAAAGATGTATTTGGCATAAATACCTAAGCTCCTTTTTAGACCTATAGCATAATTTTGTCTATCCTTTACGGTTTATATGGTTTATCAGTTAAGCTAAAGTCATCCAGAATTAAAAGTACTTCTGAGTAAATTCCTAGAAAATGAAAGATACACCTTTCATTTGCCATAAAATGTCTTAAACATGTGTTAATTTAATCAAAATTGTTACAGTCATTTTTGAGAAAATAAACAGTGTCTGGAGTGGGTTGGTATTTCACCGACTTGTTTTTGAGTTATGCTTTCATAGACACACGGACTCACACAGACACACTCACACACAGACACCTTTTTCTATACTAATTTTTTTTATTTAGGAGCTCTAAGAATATGTATTTTTGGTGAAATCTCCGTATCGAATGCAGTGTCTGGAGTGGGTTGGTATTTAACCGACTTGTTGTTTTTGAGTTATGCTTTCATAGACACACGGACTCACACAGACACACTCACACACAGACACCTTTTTCTATTCTAATTTTTTTTATTTAGGAGCTCTAAAAATATGTATTTTTGGTGAAATCTCCGTATCGAATGCAGTATTTCCCTTACTATAGATAATAGAGAAAGTAAAACTGATGTGTGTGCACATAACAAACTGAATCCCATTTGCAATGTCGAGAGTAAAATTGTTTTTATTAAAATGGTGTTTCCGCAAATTAAATAAACTTATATTATGTATGCTGTGAATAATAACAGTTACATGGGTTTGTAAGGAACTTAGCTGTTTTTGCTAAATTATGTATAATATGCTCTTTACGGAGTAAATAAATGCTTATTACATATAATATGCTGTTTGAAGAATAAAACTAGAAAAAAGAGAATATTCGATAATGCCACTAGTGTGGTAGTCCTAGCGCATGGAATTAAAGCCAAAGTTATGTCAGAAAAAATGAATACTTTGTAATCAGTCACTCAATTGTTTTAATCTGCATTGTTTCTTCATACTGTATAATACAAATTTCGTACTATACAATCTGAAATAATTGATAAAAAGTCAAATATCTTCCTATTTAACATAAATAGGTAAGAGAGCTGGTGACTAGTTCTTGCTATGGCACACTAAGTGGACAAAGGTCGAGCCGGTGGCGGTAGTCTGGCGTGCAAAGTCATTCATGTTGCATCGCTTCGGTGATGGTTGTGTTTTGTGTATGTGATACATGCTGCTAAATATAATATAGAATTTGTTAAATTGTAAGTGCATCATCGGGTAGTTGCGTAATCAGATGATGGGGCAGTATTAGTTGTTGTGGCTTGCATGGTCTCCTCTGTGGAAGCTGTGTCGACACCTAACTTGGTATGCTGCTTTTGTTCGAGTATAGTCGGGTTGTCATAGTGCGCAAACTCATATGAGTAGAAAGCAAGCTTCTGTTTTGTTTGTTTGTTTAACGTGCCGGTTAGGAAATATTGGACGATGAAAATAAGTGAAATGATATTCAAATGAGCTCGGGTTTCATAGAGCTTATAGTTTATCTGATAGTCCTATTTCAGGATAAAGGAAAACCCCGGAAAAACCTTATGGGGGTAACTCATTCTAACCGAGATTCAAAACCGGTCCTTTTGAATGTGAGGTAGGCATGCCACCGTCCACACCAGGAGAGTGGCAAAACTATCTTGAATACAAAAATAATTAGACTGCTCTGCATTTTGAAAAACAGAAATTGATGTTTTAGTTTTGAATCTGATTCCCCCTAATCTGGGAGTGTTGATTCCAAATGTCATTCGTTTTCTTCTATCACGTGCAGATGTTTTTCATAAAATGAATAAAATATTTATATTAAGTCATTACGACATAATATAATAGCCATGCTTAAGAACGTGGTGTATATTAGAATAACGTAACTGTAAACATAATTTACGTACATTTCAGAAGAACTACCAACAATTGCTATAATTGATACTATTTTATAGGAAGAAATTTTCTTATTTTCGCACATGTTCCATAAGCATGAGAATTACTTTCCCTTTTCAGGCACCAATAGTAATCTACATTCATGTTAACTGTTCAACAACCTTGGCATGTTCTCTCAATGTATTTCAAATCTTGGTGACAACGTTCACCCTATTCCTCGCTGTAAAATCCAAGAAAACAGCTGAGTAATAGTCCATGTGAATATGTAGGAAGAGTAGCTTGAAGCTCATATTACAACCTAAAAAGTAAACCCCTGCGCAACGACCCATGAAGGGCCAAGACTTGCCGCCCAGCCGCTGCGTCCCCCACCTCTGCCCAATACAGACGTCATTGGTGGGGTGCAGTACTGCTTGGTGGTACATGGTCAGCGCCCCGAGCGCCCCCAGCCAGTTATGCGGCCTTCTTGACCTGGGTCGGCTACTTCTACATCAAGTAGCTTCTGAATTGGCCCCTCCCCTGGGACCTAACAAGGCTGAGTGCACCCCGTGCTGGTACCGGGCATCGAACCCGGGTCCTCCGCGCAAGAGTGATGCGCGCTACCAACTGCGTTATGGAGGCGGTCCATATTACAACCTAGTTTTATCAAATTTTCGAACATGGTATTGACAATGATTTTCTAACCTGAAATCCTTCTGTTTTTTAGGAAGCTTTTACACACCTTGGTAGCCAGGCCAGGCTTGTTTTTCTGTTTGGCTCACTGTATCCTCAAAATTGATGTCCCACATTAATTTCCTGGTCTAAGGTCCAGTAAAACACCTGCTTTCAGCTTATTTAGGGTCATTTTGTGATAACGCACTACATATGTACTCCAATCTTACTGTTCTCGTGTAGAGCACACACAAACTGACGGCCGCGCCGTGGCCGAGCGGTTAGCGCGCTCGCCTACCACCTAGGCGGTCCGGGTTCGAGCCCAAGGACCCGCATGTGGTATTCGTGGTGGACGAAGCGGCGTCAGGGCGGGCTTTCTCCGGGTGCTCCGGTTTCCCCCGCCATCTCATTCCACCGGTGCTCCATCTTCATTCCATGTATCATCAGTGTCACCGCCTGCGGTGCCATAGTAGTAAAAGCGGGCGTTAAACACTACAACAACAACACACAAACTGACTCAAGCTACCCTATTTTATGAAACAAATTTTTGATTTTCTCAAAACTTTAACATGATAGAAAAACCAATTACATCGTTCAACTCGGCGCAGAAAATGTTTTGGAACGTGCATTAATATGAAAACATCATTTTTGACGTAGAGCAGTGTTATTTACTCAGTGATAAAACTTGTCCGAAAAGGAATATGACTTTTCAGAAATTCTAATTTGTTTAATGGTGACTTCCAACGCAGAAAAAGAGAAAAGAACAGAAGGACCACAAAGAAACTACAACCTCGAAGTTACAACAATTTCTAACACAAAGCTATAATCAAGCATAATGCAACTTTCTCTGTCTCTGCAGGTAATTGCTAGTCTATCGTGCAATTTCATGCTGATGGTGCTCAGCTTGTCCATTGCGTTCCCCACTTTAGTCATTGGAACTCTTCTACATGCGGAAGGAGAGCTCTCGCTGGACGAAGATCAGGCTTCATGGTTGGGTATGTACACCTCTTTGATTTTAACCATGTGTCAGTATGATAATCTACTGAGTTTTAGAAGTTCTGCAATTATTATTCAATTTACATAAGATTTGGCAAGTTAATTCTCCTAGTTAAAGTTAAGGTAACCAAAAATTTCGAGTCATTTGTCTTCTGAGTTTTGAATCTAATGGATATTTTATAAAAATATTATAACATTTACGAAAATATTCCAAGCGCAAACGTAAATAATTTGTGTATATACACTATACTCAAATTCTCTCTACATAATTTTTAGCCTCTAAAGCTTATTTGACTTCGGTTACGGAAGTATTTCAAAATCTACACAAATTATTAAACATATAACATTTTATGAAGTATGTATACATTTTGGAACCAATTGGGCCAAAACTGGTGCACTAGAAGCATTCTGAATGTTAAAGAAGAAAGTAATGAGTAAAAGCAGATTTTGTATAAACACATTCAGGCTGTCATACACGCTCCAGTACTTCTTAGTGTAATCATATCTCCCTTTTTGCCATTTTGTGTCTCATTTGCAGTACTTTTGGAAAGCTTCCTTGCAATTTTTGCTCCTCCTTATTCTTAACAACACTTCAAGTTTTTTTATTGTTAATTTTTTATATCGCGCTGATTATTTACACAACGGGTACTATTTCAAATATTTCTATAAGCTATCGCCATTTTCAGTTTTTGGCAGCCAAGTGCACCCATACTGAGCTCATCCACAGGACATTCAAATGATATTTTTGGTATGGCAAGAAACATTTGTGTCAGCCAAGTGTAATTATTTGTGTTTTGTCTGGCTCTTTGCACCTTTTCAGGAGTTCATCATTTGCTAATATTTGACAAGGAAGTATTAGCTTCATAGCCATTTGTGCTATTAGCCCGACAGCATGTTTAGTGACTTTTTGGTGTACCTACCAAATGCATTATTTCAGAATTTCATTAAATGAACCTGAATCTTATTGATAAAATAATTTTGCTCTAGAACACACAATTTAAACCATGAGCAAAAATATACTCTAACCAACATGGGTTTTTTATTATGTGTTCAAACTAGATGCTACAGAAGTAAACAATCTGTCATAATTCCAAAGCTAAAGCAAATAATGTGTGTATAAAATTTAAAAAAAATGTATCTTCAGTGCTAAGTATTGTGCAGAATAAAATGTATTTCCAAAAATATAATTTAAAATTACGAAAATTCTTTTGATTTATATGGATCTTGTGAGCATAGGATGATAAAAGATACAATTAGATGGCAGCAGGCACCAGGAGTGATAGGTTTCGTATGAAATTCGAATATAGAAATTCTGAATTCCGTAAGTATTGCGAGCTTTTCTGTCTTAAAGTGTGCGTGACTTACTAAAAAGACATACATGCGGAATGCGCCAAGTCTCGCAGTACATTTAAAAATCGCCGCACAGCTAAAATAAATATAGAGGTCTTTAGGAGTGTAACTGCAGATATTCGTGTTAGTAACTCAATTAGTGTAATGAACAACATTACACTAATATTTACTTCATTTGCAGACTAATAATATATTTTATCAATAAGAATAATATGTTTTCAGAATGGTCAGTACCTCCAAGTAGCGTGGCACACTCAAGCCATATGTATTTTTCCCGAGAGAGCGAGGCACGTTGTGAGGGCTAAAGCACAGCGGGTAGTCCTCAGAATAACGAACATGGAGGTTACTCGCACGAAACAAATAACAATCGTAGGAATCGCTCATGGTGCTTAAGTACCCAGATGGTATTCATTATTTATGTTTCTCTGCAGCTTACACTTTCTTAGAGAAAGAAACGAGAAAAAAGACTTTAAATAAATTTAATTGTGGATTTACTGTTTAACCCTGCAATTTCAATACATGCATTGCTTAATTTAATGTGTGGTAACAGTTCGAATGCTTTCTGGAAGACTATTGACCCCGACTCCCAGGGCCAGTGTAAACGCGTGGAAGCAAAACAAGTGGTTTATATTGACAGGCATAGTTCATTTTGTGGCGCAGAAAACGTCATGTGATGTGTTTGTGGGAAAACCGTTAGACGAAGATGAAAAATAACTAACACACTAAAGTGGACATATATTAAGGTACCAATCATGCATACATTTTCTGATACATTTTCCAACTTAGAAAACTAAAATTTGGTGTGGGAATTACTAATGCTTGTTTACGTACTGTGTAATGTTTTCAGAAATATTTGATGTGTTTGAGTTGTGTTCTGCTTTTTCTCGCTAAAAAGCTATAAGTTGTATTTTCTCGAAAAGTATTTGAGATATTCCATTGAAACTTTTATGAGCTATCTTGAATATGCAACACATAATCCTGTGGAGCAGAATTTGATATGTACGTTGTTTTTGAGATAAAACATCTGATGTGTTGCACTCACATGACTTTCTCTACTTTTGTACTAACTATTCTTACCAACTCTTATTCTTCTATCTTCTTCGTGTTAGTTGAGATAAATATTTGCAGAAATTATCTTATTGCTCTTTTTTGGCATGTGCAACGGGAACGTGAGGATACAGGGGGCTTTGAGCGATAGTCAAATCTCTTAAAGCTTGGAGATTCCGTTCTCTTTGTACAGTTAACACTGTTAACAGAAGTATAAGTTCTCCAAAACTGTCACAAATAACAAGGAATATCTCCAAATGGTTCACTATACAAAAAAATTTATTGAGACATAAACTGTGTGTTTTAGCAAAATCTACATTTTTTGTAGAGCAAGTTTTAGTCAATCTCTTACGGTTTACCAGTTACGCAAAAGTCATCAACAGTAAACAGGACTACATGGGCTGTAGCCAAAAAATTCAAGATGCACTGTCATATTATGACTGTTATATTGTCAGAAATATATCAATATTTGACATTTTAATCAAAATCGTTACAGCCATTTTCAAGAAAATCAAAATTTTCGAAAAATTTTCCACGTAAAGAGTAGTTTGACACGGAGGCATTTCCTTCAAGATCGTCGTGTCGCGTCCTTAAAAGACATTAAACTTAAATACCAACTTTGGTTTTTCACCGACTCTTCGTTTTTGAGCTATGTTGTTCACAGACTGACAGACACACAGACATGTACACACACGTACCTTTCTCTAAAAAATGTTTTTTTTTATTTTTTTTTTTTTTATTTACGGGGCCTCAAAACATATTTCCGGTGAAATCTCGACATCGAATTTTTGATTGCAAGACAATACTTCGTCTACTATAGGAGTAGAGAATGCAATAATAGGTATATTGTTACTTTGGTAATTCTGGAAAATCCATTCGAGTAAAATCTTACCAAAGTTTAACTAAAATGTTCATTGAAATTCTGTTCTACAGGAGTTTGCAGTAGAACCTTCACTATCAAACTACTAGTTGTACATATAATACTTTTGGAGAAAACGCACCTTCTAGATGAAAAAATATAAACTGTAGAAACATTGAGGGAGGTTTCAAATAGTTTTAGCAGGGTAGTCTGTCTACAACCCTACAGAGAACACGACATAAAAATGCCTTCAAGTGATAGTGTGAAAGTTCCAGTGCTACAAGACAAGGTCCGAACAGGAAAGAAAAATTGTACGCTACAAGATAAATTTCGGCATTAGTCAAAATTTGAACTGGAAGATTGATTTCGATTCTTTTTCGGCGTTAGGCTAAACTCTATCCAACATTCATTTAGGCCATATCATCTTATGTTTGTTCGACTATACACGTTCTTGGTGAAGGTGAATTGAAGCTCAGGATACCGAATCATTTACCATATTTATTTAAAGTCGGTCTATATTTACAATGCACAGGGTATTCAAGTATTAGCTGCTGAACATAGTAATAAAAGTGCAATTAAATGTTTTCCGTTTAATTCCATTTATTAATACTTCTTTCAATCCACTCTCCGATAACCACTCATTTTTCCACGACCTACTTAAGCAGTCTCAAAAATAGCCGAAGCAAGAACAAGAGAACCCAAGAACGAAAAGAAGAGGACTATTAATTTAACATTAAAAGAAATAAATATATAGGCACCTTAAATTCTAGCAAGCACCGTCGCAATTTGGTGTATGTATTTGTTAAAACTTAGAGTGATGATAGGGGCATTAACCTCGGGAATAAAATTCCAATACTGTAAGCTATGTTTAATGAAAAGAAAAAAAGTGCAATCTTTGAAAAATGGTACCTACATTTAAGCTTAAATTAAGTTGCTTGTTTTACAGGTAGCATTGCATTTGTATGCCAACCATTTGGAAGCATAGCCTCAGGTATAGTTGTGGAGGCTTTGGGACGCAGAAAGTCTATGCTGCTGCTGAACGTGCCATATTTAGCGGGATTTATACTTCTCTCTCTGGCAAACTCTTACACAATGCTGGTGCTTGCCAATGTTCTTCTGGGGGTAACCATTGGACTCACTGAGGCTCCTGTCAACAGTTATGTTGGTGAAGTGGCACAGCCAGAGATTCGTGGGATAATGACAGCTTCTGCAGGTAGCATTTCAACATATTGGTGGGGACGGTGATCAGCAGTTGATCTTCGGTATCTAAACCTGCACTATCGACTCTTTCAGGTGCTTTTTTGTACTTGGGTTGGCTGGTCGAGTATCTGCTGGGAGCTCTTACCACATGGCGCAAGGCAGTTGCAATCAGCGCCGCAGTGCCCGTATTTTCAGCCATCTTCCTTGCATTGGTAAGTTATTTTTAATTCTCTGCTACGGCACTTTAATGATATGTAGGTCATATTGGTATGAAATAAAAGAGAAAATTCCTCGGTCATCCCACCAAGGGTATTGTACTCACTGCCAACTTAAGCTCCTTTATTCTTATATTTTTTTCCACACTACCCTGTGACTCTGGCCGCCTCCGTAGTGCAGCTGGCAGCGCGCTTGCCTGTGGCGCGGAGGACCCGGGTTCGATCCCCGGTACCAGCATGGGGATTTTATCCCCTCTGGGAGGTCTGGCACGGGGTGCACTCAGCCTCGTTAGGTCCCGGGGGGACCAATTGAGGAGCTACTTGATGGAGAAGTAGCGGCCCCAGGTCGAGAAGACCGCATAACTGGCCGGGAGGGCTCGGGGCGCTGACCACGTCCCACCCTTCAGTACTGCACCTCACCAATGACGCCTGTAGTGGGCAGAGGTGGGGGACGCAGCGGCTGGGCGGTAGGACTTGGCCCTTCGTGGGCTGTCGCGCGGGGTTTACATTACCCTGTGACTCTGCATATCAGGCATCTCAAAACCCGGCTATTCGCAATTCATCACTGGCTGAATAATTGCATACTTCGTAAGGGGCATTTTTAAAGTAGTAACCATACTTGTCTAATATGAACAATAGCTACATACCTTAAACTAGTTCACTATAAAGTTTTCTTTAGACCTATAATTTAAAGAACGTTTTATCTATCCAATAGTTGTAGGGGATTATAACGGTGGTAGACATTATACACCCGTTTATAGGACCTATATTGCTCAAGGGATCCGTAAATGAATTCTTTCAAATAAGTGCGTCAATTTTCCTAGAATTCGGTATCACTTCATCCTAGTTACGGTTCTTCCGAACACAAATTTTAGAAAAATACTTTGGTTCATTCCCCGATTTTCGAATTCACTAAACAGCATAATCAGTCTCGCTTTGCCAAAAACTGACAGATACCTGAATTAAGCCATTAACCTAACGACATAATGATACTGAATGACACCCTGGCAAAGCGACATTGTTTCATATCCAAAATCAGATAGAAGAAACATTTAAAACAAAAACTTGATCGAATGTTTCGACTATTTTGTGGAAAAGTCATTGGAAAATCCAGATTTAGACAGCAATGTAGAACTGCCACACTTGAGGACATAGGCAATGCCGATCAAGGCTGGAGCCACAAACTGAATTCTGTTTTGGGCAAAACATTCAGCTGAACGGCGTATTATGCATTTGAAGAAAGAAGCAGAACGTTTCAATGCCGAGATTCTAAGGATAGAGCTGAATTTAGAAGAGATTAAAAGGAAGAAGAAATACGGCTTTTTAAGAGCCACTGAAGCAATAGAACAGTCAGGAAACACAGACTTTCTTCATCCAAATGGATCAAAATGAAGGAAGATATGAGGATTGATATAATAAGAGATCTACAAAACTATATGCACCTTGATGTCGTTTATTATTAAAGTATATATATATATATATATATATATATATATATATATATATATATATATATGTGTGTGTGTGTGTGTGTGTGTGTGTGTGTGTGTGTGTGTGTGTGTGTGTGTGTGTGTGTGTGTGTGTGTGTAAGTGATAAAGTGACAGCTGCTAAAATTGAAATATATTGTTATATTAAGCACATCAAGTAACAATAATTATGATATCAAAGGGCAACCAGCAATTTAATGTTGGCACTAGGCCTTAAATTCTTCTTCTTCTTTCAAGCATTAGGTGTTACTCACCTGTTCGGCCTCTATTGTCAGCAGTGTTGCCATTCTTGTTGGAGCGAAAGAAGTAGACGTGAACCGGAGAAAAAAGTAGAATTTCCAATGTATTGCAACAGGAACGAACCATGACCCTATAAGAAACTAAGATTGGGTAAATGCCAAGTAGGTATCTATGTTTTTCTGCTTGTATTTCCTTCTTTCGTTCTTTTAGTGGGGGTCGTATATACCTACTACCAAGTGTGTTGATTATATATAGTAATAAATGAATAAAAACAATGTACTCTAAGTAAATGTGATATAATGTACTCCAGTTTTTTATATTAAATGTATTTATTGTCCCAGCGTGAGAATAAACTTTTGAAGTAATGCCAATTAAGGCATAAATAAACAAATAAAGGATAAAATGTAAACAATGCAACAAAAGTAGGAAAGGGACGCAAATGTTGCAACAGTGCATTTTGCTATCGCAGTGTGCCAGCACGCGTAAGTGACCTGCGACATGAGCAAGCTGCCCCTCCCACTGTCTCAATAGACTGTGAACAAAGTATAAAAGAATAACCAGTCAGAGTAATTCCTATTATGGTTAGTGTATCCTAATGGACCTCCCCACATTTCTTACTTCATGTTACGTCCCGTCACGCTAAGAGACCTTAACTCAAAAATGACCGAAAAATTATCAAACTGACGGCTTTTGGGTTTATGAATATAAATATTCCCCAAACCTTCAGTCATTGGTTGGTAATGAAATAAAATTGTGCTTTAAATTTAAATGCCATATGTTCTACATTAAACGACTCTTTTCTACTCAAAATTTTGGCAATATTTGAACAAAAAGGGCTCAAAAACCACCAAATTCAGCGTAAGGAGTAGTTGAGTAGCATCTCGCAGCAAGGGAATAGCTATAAATGTGAAGATACTACTGAGTAAAAGAAGGAAGGCGTGGCAATCAGGTAATCTGACTCATGATCTTGATGCATGTGTATAGAAAAATTGTTTTTTTTCGACTTTACATTTTTTAATACATGCGCGTTAAATTTTGTGCTATGCTCCTAGAATTGTTCCACCATGTGCTCCATTTATGTGACTTCTACTTCAGTCTTTGGTTCTAGATCTGAATTTCTTTTAGCTTTAAAAATTAAATACACAAAAAAGTTACAAAATATTTTCAATGTCCAACAAAGCAAAGCTTCAAAATAAATTATTTTTTCTTCCTTACCGAGATTAATGGCGTTTGTTGGGAAATTAGGGTTTATAAAAGAATAAAACTTGCGATGTTTTCGCTTTTGATTATCGTGGAGTATTTAGAATTTTAAAGTATTTTCGCATCACAATAAATTGAATAATTAATTTCCTCAAAACTATAAAACAGATTGTGCTGGTACTTTGTGTGACAGCTTATATACAGAAATTCAGGCTATGAGCGATACAAACCGGATGTGCTTCGCATCACGTGTTTGGGCATGTAGTGTTGCAACATTGTGGCGGGCTTTACGAACTCTTTTCATATTATAACAATCTGGTGACATTGCTTCCATTTTTGCTAATAATACAGCACACTAATGTGAAAGAATAATAATCAGTTAACACTCTTTGTCACACTTTAACCTCTAACTATTCGGTTCTGAACAAGACGAACACGGAACATAATATAACAAAGATGTGGCAACCATGTGCTCCGTATGCAGTTGCCATGTTGTGCTTTAGCAGACCAAAACCAAGTGAAAGTTTAGTGAAAACGGTAAAAATAAGCGAAACATTTGTTTCTAGTGTTACATATAGAACTGCTTGTACACTTGGTCATTTCGTTTGATGATGGATTTTTTGAAAGTTTAAAAAAGAAGAACTGAAACAAACTTTCATGGCTAAACCTGTCTATTCCCCTCTCATCCGCTTCATCCCATTACCCTACCTGGTACTTCCGGTTTGTATCGCTAGTAGCCTGAACTTCTGTGTAGCATAAACACACTTAAGTGTATAAAGTTTCAGTTTCGGGGTCCAGTAAGTCATGTTGAGTAAAGTTCCTTGTAGGTTATTCCGGCATTACTCTGTCAGATAGCAAGCCGAACCGTTAGCTGCGTGTTTCTGGAATTCGGACCAAACGATACTCGGAAGAAATGTTCGATGTGTTTTCCTTGTATGTCGAATTATTGGGAACAGAGAAGCCTTTATGAAAGACCAGTAATCTAAAAGCTGACATTTCAGGTTCCAGAGTCACCAGTATGGCTTCTATCCAAGAATCGCATGGAAGACGCAAGGAAGGCACTTTGCTGGTTGCGAGGATGGAGTGAACCTGAAGCGGTGGACCAGGAACTTCAGGATCTGGTGCGGTATCATTCGGAAACCAAGTTCCAAGGATCAAAACTTGATAGTGGCCACATCAACCCTTCTTTTGTACCGGATACCCAGAAGACGTTCGATGATAACAGCTTTACCAAGGGAAATGGTAAGTATTTCGTAGTAATGATACATTTAATCTGCAGAGTTGGTTAAAAAATCTCTTCGACCAGAAAAGTTGTCTGACAGAAGAAAAACTGACGAATAGACAGTTGAAGTGCACTATTACTTGTTCTGGAATGATGCAGGATTAAACATACACGTAAACCAAATCTTATTTGGGTTTCATTCATTGCTATTCGTGAAGAAATCTTATATACTTTTCCAAGTTCTAAGGCAGAATGAGGCAGGGTTGTCAGCTGTGTGGTTTCCTAGAGTCGGCGGCTCGCGGGTCTCCATACAGCTTGATGGCATTTTACCAATCTACTCAGTGGGCGCGTACATAATAGTAAGGAGTGTGTCGAATGTTGTGCTTTTGCTGTTCGACAAAGCAGTTGTGTATGTTAGGGACCCTGGGACTGGGTTTTTAGGTGAAAATGACAACACTTTCCGTTTTTAATTATATTCTGCAAATATTCCATGTACGCCTGTGAATGATTTCGGCCAAAGATTTTTCTTGATCAATTTTTAAAAGCCTAGCAACATGCTTAAATCGCCCGTACACTTCATTTTAACGCCACTAGAACCACCCACTTCGCACAAATTAAGGAAGCGTTTTTCATCCATTCTTTGTACATGCTGTTTCCATCGGGTTCTATATTCCTCTATTTTTTCATTTATAGGAAGAGTATGTAATTCGTTTCTTATGTCTTCGTTCTTTATTTTGTCCATAATTGTACATCCCTTAATTGCTCTTAGACATCTAACTTGGGCTGCATTAATTCTATTCCAATCCTTCTTTTTTATCGCTAGATTTTCGTTATTACAGTAAGTTATGTTGCATCCTAAGTAATTAAATTTATTTGTTTGTTCCAATGCATTATCGTTTAAAACTATTTTTGATCGAACTTGATGTTTACCACGGAATGCCATTATCCTTGTTTTATTTATTGAAATCCTAGGTCCATATTTTTTTAAAGTTTCTGCTAGTTCATACACACTTTTTTGTAAATCATCTTCATTTGTTTGTGTAATTATTACATTATCTGCAAAAAGCAGCATATTTATGTTATAGTTGTTATTTAATTTGATGCCTTTTGGTATTTTTCCTTTTACTTCTCTCAGAATATCTTCCATAAAAATATTAAAATGTAGCGGGGACAAACTGCACCCCTGTCTAAGGCCACCACCACCACCACCACCACCACCACCACCACCACCACCACCACCACCACCACCACCACCACCACCACCACCACCACCACCACCACCACCATCATCATCATCATCATCATCATCACCACCATCATCTTCATCATCTTCACCACCACCATCATCATCATCATCATCATCATTATTATTATTATTATTATTATTATTATTATTATTATTATTATTATTATTATTATTATTATTATTATTATTATTATTATTATTATTATTATTATTATTATTATTAACGAGGAATACATCATATGCGTTACCTTTGTTTAAGGAATTGTTTAAACATATTTCTTAAATTTCGTTGATGCTACCGCGATAAAGCAACGTTACTTGTTTAAATACGTACAGAAAAGAATGCGCTGACTGTTTTCTTCTGGATAGAATAAAATTGATTATTTAGCTTCTTGTTGGCTGCGCGCTGACCACACATCAAATGAATACACACAAAAGAAGACACCTCTGGTGATGTCATCGTTGAGCCGGGTGGACCAGGCGCAAGTAGTTCATAAGAAAATCTTTCGTCTCTTTCCCCTATACCCTCTCGTTGATTGGAAAACATTTGCAGCCGGCTGTACGATTTTGTCCTCTCTCGCCATTTACCAGTTACATAAAGTCATTCAGTGCCCCATGATAGTCGCAGTTATTCACATCTTATATCGTATAAGATATAAATCTGTAAGCTAAAGGAGTACGGACCCTAATTACTGGGGAATCGCCAGGATCAGTTTAGAGGACGGAATGCCCCCCTCCCCCTCCCAGATATTAGACAGTACATTTAGTAAACGAAGCTTTAATGCATAAGTATCAGTAAAATTGCCTTGTTAGGCGTCATTTTACACGTTTACATAAAAAATGACACAAGGTGCCTAAGATTAAACACATCTTATCGCAGTACTAGACGCCATTTTTCAAGTTTACATCAAAGATATCAGATGCCCTTGAAGGGTAACAAATATTAAACTGTTGGAAATTAATAATTAACAAACTCTGAAAATTCAGCAAATTTAACCACATATAAACATTAAAATTGACAGATGAGCAAATTTAAACTTAATGAAATCTCATCAGGCATAACCGAAATGTAATCAATGTTCACTTTCTCTGAACTGGATTTGTATTAAACAGAATAAGCTAGGTAATTTAGAATTTGGCACACTTAAAGCACCTTAGGGCTACGAACTGAAATAAATGATCGCTCCGAATGAATTATATCTGCTTCCAGTGCAATCCAGGTAAATCTAACGGTGAGAAGTTCTTCCAGCGAAGTTAGCAAAACAAGACTGGGTCATACGATATCGATGTCCGCCCTCAGGGGAAGCCAAGCACTATCATTCCATCCCAAGACAGCGGCGAGTGTAGCTGTCTCCCCCAAGGCGCCACAAGTGACCATTATGGAGACTAATTGTAGCATATGGGCCAGCCTAGCGGAAAGATCGGCACTTCACGTAAATAAAGAACCCTTTAAACTGATAATTACACCAGATCAGCACTCCAGAATGAATAGGATTTCAGAGGCTCTTCCCAGAGAATTCAAGATATACGTTTCATTTATCGTGAAAGTAAACAAGGTGTATTTTAATCAAAATCGTTAGAGCCACTCTTCAAAAAATCCAAATTTTCGAAAAAATTTTCATATAAAGGGTAGTTTGGGTTAAGGGGGTTTCCTTGAAAACTTTTGTGTCGCATCCTTGTATTTAATGGGATTTAATGTTTAATCGACTTTTCGTTTTTGAGTTATACTGTTTACTGACACACATGCACACACATACACACACACATGTGCACGGGCGGATCTTTTTCTCAAAGTGTTTTCTTTTGGACTTCTTTCTCTACCATGTACATTTTGAGGTCCCCTGAATCTGCCTATGTACCTACATAATAGAGAAAGTAAAAATTTTACTTCATGTTATTGTGTGTCTACAGGTATAAAATATGTAATGTATTTATCCCCTCTTCACTAATGAACAGAATTGTTTCCACACTTTTATAATATAGCCCTAAAATAAGGTTCCTTTCGCATACTTTATACTTTTTTTAGTTTGGCTGAAGCTGCTTGAAATTTCACATATTTTCTTTGTTAAACCTTTACAGAAAAGGATAACCCTGGAACGCAGGAATTGTCGCGATATAAGCAGCTGGTGGCCACAATTCGGGACATGACGAATCCACCTACTCTGAGGCCCCTGTTTCTGGTGGTCACTTTCTTCTTCTTCGTGCACTGGGCTGGACTGACACCAATTAAACCTTTCATGGTCCATGTCTTCCAAGAGTTCCACACACCTATAACCGCAGAATGGTCAATGGTAAGCTATTACTTTCACCTAAAAGTCAATGTGTCAGATAAATTTTGATGAGTGTTTTCCTTTCCTGTCAACTCTCTAAAACTGTGCTAACCTTTGGAGAGCTAAATGAGGAAAAGAAGAGCGAAATGATTATAGCAGCCCTTGGGCACAGTATTCACCAGGTGTTAAAACATTCTCCTATTTCCCCTTGATTCGCGACCATACAATGTGGGAAACCGGGGAAAGCCAAAGGGAAAACCGGTTCCATCAAATGCGCGTGTATGTGTTCGCCCACTCGTGTTGACTACTGTGCTTTTCAAATGGGAAGGAGTTTGTCCTTGAGCTCACCGGAATATTGAGGGTGAGCTGCAGCAACTTTAGGTCTGTACTCAATGCAAGATTTGACTTCCTCTTCAGAGCTGTAAATATTAACCAGTTTGTTATGCAATGCGACTAGGTTAAATACTTAAGCATAGTATTTCTAAGCTTTCGAAACTGAGACTGGAAATTAAGCTATGAGTTGGACAAATTTTGTATGGTTTAGCAGTTCGACGAATGAGAGCTCGCCAAAGTTGGAGAGCCGTTTCTCTGAACTACTACTGAGTCAAGGATCTCAAATGCAACTTGTTTATTGATTTGAGTATAACGTCCAGCTTGAATGTGTGTCTGGTAGTTGATACTCATGGATATGGCTTAGACACTCTTGTAAAAGTCTCCGAACGTGGAGACGGAATGTTTGATTTAATCATTCTTATTTCATTGATACATAAGCTTACATCACTTTGCACTTGGCTGGGTAAGTACAGAACAGATATTTGCAGAGGACAAAGACTATCGAATAGGCACACTAGAAACGTAAATGACAAACAATCTAAATTTCTGATCAGACTGATTGCTTGATTCGTAAATTCAGGATCACAACCATGAGACTGAATTATATAACTCACGCATTTTTGTTGAGCCTTGTAATGATGCTTGATGGTTGTCACACAACCGGTGTTTTAGTTCCATCGTGTCATCGTGCCCTCGGAAAGAGCTAAGAAAGTGGACGTTCGCCTGTCGGTTGGCGCGCTTTTCTACTCACGACGTTTTTAACTGCTATCGGGATTATTTTAAGATAATTAACATTTGGAGGTTTTCGTTTTATGTTTTCTTCCCTCTTACATTAATTCTGGGGTAGCTGAGCTTACCCTGCCTACCCTGACCTTCGCCCCTGCCTATAAGGCTAGGGTTCTATAAAACTGTAAGTTTTGCTACTTGAAATGAAAACCCCATACAAGAGAGACCTTACACCTGAGATTACAACTCAGTAATCTTAATCTTCAAACAGGTACTAAGTTAGCTGCAGAGGAGCAGAAAAATGTTAAGGAAAACATGTATAAGTATTAAATGCTTTTTAAATAGCGAAGATTAATTTTAATTTAAAGCTTCCTTTACTAAAAGGGACAAACCATAATACAAAAACTACTTACGATTCGAAAACAAAGCATTTAAATTGAAGTTTTTAAGGTTTTAGCAAATAATCATTGGAATGATCTTGATAATATTACTGATACTGCGGGCCCTGAAAACTCACGATGCGTATGTCTAGGGAAAGCCCTTAGAAGAAAGTCATTGAGGATATCAAGAACTGTAAAGGTGATTTCTTAACTGAGCTATTGGTCCCTTCGAGGTAGATGTTCCAATGGATTAAATGTCTATGGTGTGTAAGCCTAAAATCTGGCAGACATCAACAAAGAAATTGGGAATTCTTCCACAGGCATATATTAACAACCCAATTACCACAATGTGGTCTACAGAGTTTTATCAATATAATATGGCACTGTTGACTGGTAGATATCATTTTTCTCTTCATCGACCTGCTTAGCATAAGTAGGCCTCGTTTCATTTCGTGTTGTTGAATCTAACATGTAACGTGATCCAGGTTTGAAGGCAATTAAATCACTATGTCGCGTGCATTCTTGTAAAGCAATTGCGGAGAACTTTTCTGAGTCACATATCCAACCTTCAGGAGAGAATTAGCTAACATATGCCAAATTGTGTGGGGACGAATATTCCTGAGTGCGGCCGAAGCAACAAAAGCCGAGGACGTGTGAAAAATTTCCAAACTTGCTGTGGCAGCGATGAAGCGGCTATCGTCCTGACTTCTAGCGGTAGACCTCGCACCACAGCAAGTATTTCCTTCCACTCAGTGCCGGAATGCCCACTGTGGAGTAAAATCCAATTGTTAGCAGGAGTATATTCCTTATATAGAATGACACACTTACCTTTGTGAGATAGCTCACACAACTGTGTATTGCTGATCACACAGTGTTCAGTTCTGATCTAACAGAAGTCAATGTAGCGCTCATTAAGATTAATGTACTTGGTTGAAGATATTATTTGTAACTGGTACAGACATTCACTGATCTTCTTGTGGATGTTAAGAGACTTTAGTATGTATGGGTCCATACTTTTGGCTAAACTGCGTAAGCCATTGGTGGATTGCGATTTCCCACTGAGCTTTGAATAACCGGAAGCTTCTGCGCTTTCCATGCGTATGTACCATAAGGTTTGAGCATTTAGTTTTTTTAGTGTTTTAATCTTTAAACTCTCTTTATAGGGTTTTCATTTGTTACAGTCCCATTTTCAAATTGTTTCACAGTAACGCATTTTCGGTATAAATCAATGAGTTTTTCTGTGACGCAGTTTATATAAGAAGATAAAATTATGAGCTGGACCTTTAATATACTTAGTTGGGATCCTGTTAAACAGTGATCAAGGTAAAGGTAAAGATACAACGGAGGGGTCCCCGCAACCGGGGCAGAGCCCCGCACGTAGGCCCCTAGGACCCTTTGTGCATCTACCGAGACCCCTGGAGTTAGGGATGAGAGGAAACACGCGAAGGGCGATCAGATCCGGATGAACGACAGGTCCAAGCTGGAGCGGAGTCCCTAACGTTTCCAGCATTATCTCTTATCACCACCTATAGGAGTTATAATTTATCACACTTAATGTGTTGATCTGTTTAATATAATAATCTCAGAGTACACGCATCCAACATTTCATTCAAATTTGAGTAAATACGAATAGACGTTTCTCTCTTTTAAACATGTACTTACAACTTATACAGGAAACACGAGTATTGTCTTTTCTTCTTCATATTATATCGATTATCAATCATTCGGGCCCTCCATAGCACCAACAAATCTTCTGGAAAATTTACATCACCGCTTCTTGAAGTATTACTAACAGTGCTACTCTCAAAACAAAATAAACCTTTGAAATTACCATAACTTGGTCGTTCAGAAAGAAAATGTTATCCTTTTGTATAAAACCCAATAGATGTTTCTTTAAATATTGTATACACAAGAGTACACACATCACTTCCTGCTGTCTTTCTGCACGCGTCCATATTTTTACGTGTTTTAGGTGTACTAAATCTTAAACAAAGGCATGTTCACTTATGCTGATAATGTCATAATTTAAATTAGTTTTAACCATTATATCACAGTATGTTCTCTTTTCTTCCTTTCTTTGATGCAAATCCATATAATAGTTCACTGTTCACTGTACAGTTCCTAACATTTGTTGAAATGTGTTACCAGCTTGGCACAGATCAATAATCTGACCACGTGCAGTTTCTGATGTGTACGGTATGGAGTGAAACAAGCAACAGTTTTAGCTTAAAGAGTAACGATTTAAATGACTCATCAGAAATAATACTTCCCTTTCAGGCAGACGTGTCATTGGTAATAACTATGTCCAGCCAGCAGCTACTGTCATTGGAGAGGGATAAAGAGAGGGAAGGAAGGGGAAGTTACGAAGGCCTCGTTAAATAATAATGTTGCCCTTACATTTGACTAAATTCGCTTTCTTTACATTACGACAAGAATATCATTGTATAGCTCAGGTTCGATATGCAAAAGAAAAAGTATTAGTATCCACCTACCTACAGGAATTAATAATTTAAATATGGAGCATTCTTTTAAACTCGATTATTTGCTTAGGTTCATTAATACTAAGAAGATAAATTCCAGTTGCCACTCATTTAAGCATTTGCAGTAAAAAGGTAAAAGGCTTGTATATACACAGGATTTCTAAAAAAAATCAGCGACAACGCTTAGTATGTTGTGCATTACGGCAAACTGATCGGTTTTCAAATAAGCACTCCATATTCTTCATACAACTCCACAGAAAATAGTCGAGAGGTGTCAGATTTACCAACCGTGCTGGCCATGGAAGTGGTCCACCTCTGCCAATCCATGGATTTGAATATGCGCCGTTGAGGTGATTCCGTACATTTACATGAAAGTGCGCTGGAGCTCATCTAGGCCATTTTCACAGCTGTGTACTGGTACATGTAGCACTGCTGTTAAAACGTTACTTAACTGGAAACTACACAAGTAATACAGTACGATGTGCACCAAGGACTCTATGGAGGAGTTTAGCGTATGCGCACGAATGTTATTATAGGGAAGGTCGTTCATCTGCAGCACACAGATGGCTAAAGGGTTGCATAGCTTTCGTATTAAGATACCAAAATGAATGTTAACAAATTGTCACAACCGTTCGTTCTCAAACTTCGGCGCTCTCCAATATCCAAACAGTGCATTTCCGGACAGGGGTTCCTTTTGGAAAAATGATGTGTTTGCCGTCCCGCACAACGTATTAAGCGTTGTCCTTGTCTTTTTTGGGACACCCAGTAAATATACATGAGTCATCAAGAAGTCGCTCCGCAGCTCTCGTGTCACCAAGGTTCCCCTACAAACTGGAATTCCGGTGTCAGCAGTGTAGAGTACATTGCTGTCACCTTATACACGCGTCAATATCGTCAATACATTACAATAACAACTCGTCTACTGATAGCCAGAGTTTACGTGCTGGAAGCAATATCAATTTGGTCGGTCGGTCGGAGTGGATTGAGAAAAATCCAGGAGCTACAACGTTATCTCCAGCGGTAGGTACCAACATGGCGCGGAGGAAGTGCAGAAGACGCATGTGTCTGACGATTAACATGCTAGTTTCCAAATCCAGAAATCGCGGATTCAATTCCCAGCTGGAGGATTAGAATTTTTTGTCAGCCAGAATTATTCCCTAGAGTCTGCAAATATAAATGAGAGTGGAAATGTACGTGTGGATTTAATATTTATAAAGAAGGCCAATGTAAAGAAACCCAAAACTACACAAATAGTAAAGGAGTGAACGTCATTGCTGATGAGCAGTTTTTCTAAAGAAAAAGCCGCGGATATGTCTAAAATGTTTAAGGCGACACATAAATAGAGTGACAAAAAGAAAAAAAGAAGCATTAGTATTAATAAGGTAAGTTAGAAAAGGTCGTGGTTAATGAGCTATGCCATTTCGATAGCCATGAGAAAAGTACGGGGTGGCATAGTTTAGTTAGATTATACGACACACATTTCACTTAAATTTCGCTTTATTAGGGTGGAGTGTAATTGCTGGCACGGGATTGAACGTATTAATGTAAAATTTAGTCAGTGTAAGAGTAACCACTAAGTACTAACACGAAACATACATATTTTAAACTATACATCTGAATTCTGAAAATGTTTCACTCACTCACTCGCTCACTGACTGGCTCACTGACTTACTCACTCACTCGCTCACTCACTCACTCACTGGCTCACTCACTCACCCACTCACTTGCTCACTCACCCCACTCACTCACGCCACTCACTCATTCAGTCACCCCACTCACTCACGCCACTCACTCACTCACTCACTCATTCACTCACCCCACTCACTCACGCCACTCACTCACTCGCTCACTCACCCCCCTCACTCACGCCACTCACACACTCATTCACTCACTCCACTCACTCACGCCACTCACTCACTCATCCCACTCACTCAATCACTCACTCACCTCACTCACTGACTCACTCACTCACTCACTCAATCACTCACTCACCCCACTCATTGACTCACTCACTCACCCACTCACTCACTCCTCACTCACCCCACTCACTCAAGCCACTCACTCACCCCACTCACTCGCTCAGTCACCCCACTCACTCGCTCACTCACCTACTCACTCACTCGCTCACTCTCCCCACTCATTCACTCACTCACGTCACTCACTCACCTATTCACTCACTTCACTCACTCACCTAGTCACTCACTTCACTCACTCACTCACTCACTCACCTACTCACCTACTCACGTCACGTCACTCACTCACTCACTCACTCATTCATGCACGAACGCATTCACTCACTCTCGGTAGCGTTTAACCATATGAAATTGTGAAATGCTTATAGCCTGAAATCTAGCCTATCTAGCATGCCTCTTCGACAAAATATAGACTAAATAGCATTTATGTTTGCATTCACATAAAATTAGTTTGCTCAATCTTCATAACGTAGCGACACATTGGTTGTTCAACGCGCATTAATAATATGAGACATATAATTGCTAAGTTTTATTAATATACACGCATCTACGGCTGCATTTCAAATATCCATGTGGCTATATGTATTTCTCAACTTCACTTATAACACACGGTAATGTTGGAGCTTTAGCTATCGTATATTGCATTCGAGAAATCGCGACAGAAGCAACGTAAAATGTAAATTGTAAATCCCTGGCTTCCGAAATTTACTATAAGAGAAACCTCTCAAAACCTTATTCGTTAATTTTAACAGCATTTTCAATATCACTATGTAGCAATGATTTCTGATTTTCAGGTGATAACAGCAGCTACGAGCATGCTAGGAGCCATCACTCTGATGTTGCTGGTACATAGGTTTGGCAAGAGACTCTTGTCCCTGATATGTACCGGTACCATGGCCGTCCTGACGCTACTCCTGGGCCTATATGCCTATCTCCAGGTACAACAGAATGAGCCCAGCGAACCTGTGGCATATAATTGGATTCCTTTGGTGCTCTTCTCGGCCATGTCCTTCGTAAACAGCGCTGTGGGTCAGGTGCCATGGATGCTGATATCTGAGGTGTTCCCATTCAGGTGAGCCGTGTTTAACATAAAATTGTGCTTACAATCATGGACATAAGTGTCCTTCCTTCCTTCCATCCTCCCTCACTCCCACCCTTTCATTCTCCCCTTCTTTCTCTCTCTTTCTTTCCTTCTCCCTTTCTCTCCTTCTCTCTTTCTTCTTTCTTTCCTTCATTCCTTCCTTCCTTCCATTCTTTCCTTCCTTCTTTCCTTCTTTCTTTCTCTCTTTCTTTGTTCCTTTTTTCATCAGCACATGCTTAACTTAATTTGATTTACAGGAAACATTTGTGTCGCCTTGTAATTTTTCGTTTAACTAATGTTTAAACCCTTTGTTTTAAGTTTGTTTAACTGTTATTTACGCTTGCATGACCTAAATAGTAGGTACACACTGAGAACCTCGGTTTCACTTAAATGAGATGGTTCAAGCCTAACTAGCACCTCAGAAACCAGTAAATAATTGATAAGCACCTGAAAGAGCTGCATGTGATTGAAGTATTATGACCATAAGTTGAATTTATATTAACATTACAGTACAATAGGTAGATACAAGCAGCACAAAGGTAAATGAAATAAATAATAATAATAATAATAATAATAATAATAATAATAATAATAATAATAATAATAATAATAATAATAATAATAATAATAATAATAATAATAATAATAATAATAATAATAATAATAATAATAATAATAATAATAATAATAATAATAATAATAATAATAATAATAATAATAATAATAATAATAATAATAATAATAATCATAATAATAATAATATTATTATGATTATTATAATAATAATAATAATCATAATAATAGTAATAATAGTAGTAATAATAATGATAATGATAATGATAATGGTAATAATAATAATAATAATAATAATAATAATAATAATAATAATAATAATAATAATAATAATAATAATAATAATAATAATAATAATAATAAATAAAATAATAATAATAGTAATAATAATAATAATAATAATAATAATAATAATAATAATAATAATAATAGTCAGTAATAGTAATAATAATAATAGTAATAATAGTAGTAATAATAATAATAATAATAATAATAATAATAATAATAATAATAATAATAATAATAATAATAATAATAATAGTAATAGTAATAATAATAGTAATAGTAATAATAATAGTAATAATAGTAATAATAATAGTAATAATAGTAATAATAATAATAATAATAATAATAATAATAATAATAATAATAATAATAATAATAATAATAATAATAATGATAATGATAATACTAGTACTAGTACTAGTACTAGTACTACTACTACTACTACTACTACTACTACTACTACTACTACTACTACTACTAATAATAATAATAATAATAATAACAATAATAATAATAATAATAATAATAATAATAATAATAATAATAATAATAATAATAATAATAATAATAATAATAATAATAATAATAATAATAATAATAATAATAATAATAATAATAATAATAATAATAATAATAATAATAATAATAATAATAATAATAATAATAATAATAATAATAATAATAATAATAATAATAATAATAATAATAATAATAATAATAATAATAATAATAATAATAATAATAATAATAATAATAATAATAATAATAATAATAATAATAATAATAATAATAATAATAATAATAATAATAATAATAATAATAATAATAATAATAATAATAATAATAATAATAATAATAATAATAATAATAATAATAATAATAATAATAATAATAATAATAATAATAATAATAATAATAATAATAATAATAATAATAATAATAATAATAATAATAATAATAATAATAATAATAATAATAATAATAATAATAATAATAATAATAATAATAATAATAATAATAATAATAATAATAATAATAATAATAATAATAGTGCCCAATAGTAATGCTCTGACATTTCATACAGCAACCCATAAACGTATCTTTGATGTACTTCTGTTTTTGCAGACCTTTACATTCATACACTATGTATCGTATCTTCCTTTCCTCCACATATTGGACACCGAAGGCCTTTTCTCATGCCCTTTAATCTCCACGCACCCGCTCGTACCCAAGCAATGTTGTCTCCTTTTTCCATATTTAATTTATTGACATATACTTCTATTTTCCATTTGTCTTTATTTCTATACATGTTTCTAATGATCTTTTTTCCAGATATTGCTGAACAATGTTTGTATTCTATGCCTTCGTATCTTCTTTTAGTCCTTTTCCAGATACCATTTACATGGTTTTTCCTCCTTCTCCATATTTTCCCCAATCCACTATATTCTAAGTTAGTTTGTATTAAATAACTCCATCTATTTTGCCTCAAATTCTTTTCTTGAAATTCTAAGCATTGCCTTAACAAGTTGTCTTCACCCAGAAGTGTAGCAATTAATACTTTTTAAATATCTCCAAAGACAGTATAAAAGTTTTAGGGTTACTCGTCAAACCACGAGCAACGCTGGGTATTTCAGCTAGTAAGCAATGAAACCCAGTTATTTAAACAGTGTCAACCTGGTGAAAATAGAAAAGTATTTCACTGTTTCAGGACAAGAGGAATGGCTGGAGGCTTCTCGGCAGCTTGCTGTTACCTCTTTTTATTTCTGGCCTCTAAAACCTACCTGGACATCGAGAAAGCCTTCAAGATACATGGCACCTTCTGGTTCTACGGCTGCATCAGTGTGGTAGGTTTCGTCTTCCTCTACATGAGAATGCTGGAAACTGAGGGCAGGACTCTAGAGGAAATAGAAGCACACGTTAGTAAGGGTGAATGTCCCAGAACTGTGAAAAAAACCTGAAGATATCATTCCAGTACCCTCTGATTCAAAATGAACAAGAACGTGCTTCTGTAACCTTTACTTTGATAGTGAAACTTCATGCGCATGTGTATTGTGACGTATATTATGGAGTATGATTTGTTAAAGCAAATCAAGTTTTCTGCTTCCATTAGTAATAATTTGTATACCGGGTTCTGGTTTCAGCCAGCCCATCTGATTGTTCATACTTTAGCTTCCGAATGTGCTGGGTGTATCACAGACGGGGAACGTTGTAGGGGAGGATAGTGTATTACAGATAGCTTGTTCGTGACCATCGACTCTGCTGTAACGTGCGAGGCTCGCATTCCTGGGGCCGGTCACTCTAATCTACGATTTCTCGTGGTTTTCCCTGGTTGAAAAGGCGAATACTGGGGTAGTTTCTCTTCTCCTACGAATTTACTATCTCCCATTTCCTGTCATTTCACTTCCCCTTCTATGCTTCAGTGCGGTATCGGTCAGTGTCGGAAGATGGTGCTGATGCTTGCTAGTTGGAAGGTTCTTCTCAGACATGCCAGATGGCAGCCTTCTCTGAGACGTCTCAGGTACGTCGAGTTCTTGCTGGTTCCGCTAGAGGGAAGCCTTTTCTAAGTCCACAATAGTGAGCGGGTCACCCTGTTAGATGCAGGGGGGCCTCTTCCCGCTTCCCGCGCAATTGCTCTTCCTAGAGCTGTCTGCTGATGACGTCACACGGGAGTCTCGCAGTACCGATATTCACACGTGCAGCTTACATTTTACGATATAATTCAAATCCCATCGTACTATCTAAGTATCTCTACTCTACTTTCCTTGTTTTCTGACATGAAATGTCAACGCAGGCGTTTTAATTGAACAAAACAAAGCTCTCATTGTGTTATATTTTGTAAAACAGAAATGAAAATTATCTGTAGGTGGAAGGAACAACCGTGTGCCACATAATCGTACAATTATTACTTTATTAAGAGCTTTCAACACGCTTTTTTCACTTTCTTTAGGATTAAGGTTATATTTGCAACGCAGCCCTTACTAAAAGGCCTTTTAATAATGTAATAAACGAAAACAGAATGTGACACTGACATTCTTTCCCTATTAAGACAGTATTTTATTGACTGAGCTGTTCTTCTAAGAATAACTGTGTGGCCACTCTTTTTCAGCAATATCAAAATGCAGTGCAGAAGAAAATGAAATAAATAACACAATTACGAGAGCTATCATTTTTGAAAATACCAATATACTTGAAACGTTGAGAGAGGGGGGGGGGAGAAGTTTTGTCTATCGCTTTCACCTATGAATCCTTTATAATGTATAATGAAATTTTATCTATGTTAACATGAATATATAGAAGGATAAGCCTTGGTAGGAATACTTTGCACAAGAGTGAGCAAAGAAAATAATTTGTATATAGCACATCAGATTTGTATCATGGAAATATATGCTGTGCATATTTTAATACATTAAACAACTATAAATAATTTTAGTTATACATACTGCGCGTTTTCATAGATGACCTCAGTGATCAAAACTAGAGAAAATCATGGCATGGTGACACGCTCCCGGGTTCGAGCTCAGAAAACAGCACAAGCACCAGCCAAACTAATGAAAAGGTATGTAATGTCAAAACGTAATTGTTTATTTGGGTATGTTTACTGAAAGTAATATATGAATGTGTCTCATTAAGAGCATATACATATCCTTCTCTTGTTTCTCGTTTGGTTTTGCAATAAAAACTTATATTTCCGGTAATAACTTTAAATGTATTAAGGGTATCATTTCTTACTCGTTTCACTATTTTCACTAATCCAAAAGATAAAGCCAGGAAGGTGTGGGTTTTCTTTGATGTTCCTCACCTTTTAAAGTTACTGCGAAACCATTTTCTGGATAATGGTTTGCAGTTAGCGGATGGAACTCAAATGAACAAGAATCTTATAGAAGATCTTTTAGAACTTAAAACAGGAGATCTATCTATAAGCTATCATATCACTCCAGCACATTTAAGTTTAACTGGCAGATCCAGACAGAATGTCAGAATGGCGGCCCAGTTATTTTCTAAAAGAACAGCTCAGGCAATAAAGTACTGCCTTAATAAGGAAAAAGAAGGCAATTTATTTCAGCTAGTAAATGATGCCTTCGATGTTCTGAATTCTAGGATTCCGAAGGACGAGAAAACAATGCTCAGAAGTGGGTATGGGCTGAATTTAAGAAGCCAGGAGAATACTCTGCTCCGGTTTATGGATATCGTGAGCGGAATTAGAATTGGGCGTCATAAAGGATTAGTCCAATTTCAGAAGGGCTTCATTACATCCATAGTCTCTTTTGGGATTACATGGAGAAATGAAAAACTTAAACATGTCATATATATTGACCTCTAGGCTTAACCAAGGCTGCCTGGAAAACTTTTTCTCCCTTATTCGAGGACTGGGTATATTTTATAACAATCCCTCGCCCTTTGAAGTAAGAAACAGAATACGCCTACTGCTTCTTACAGGCAACAACAAAATTCCAATTTCCGATGGAGCATCAGTGGAGGCGATTAATCAGACAAACCAGTCTAAGACTTCGATTGTGACACTCAGTTCTTAGATTTCATTTCTACCGAGCTGTGCATGGACGTTGCTAAAGAAATTTCCGTACCCACTGAATATGAGGAGGCAATACTACTAGAAGATACGAGTATAAGCGATACTTCTGAAATGGAAGATTTTAACACAGACGCTATAAAGTATCTTGCGGGTTACATTGCATACAAATGCCGGCCTTTTGACAGTACTTTGGGAAGCAAAGACAGTGACTATAATTTGCCAAAACAAGTGCCACAGGACTGGATTACAGTTATTTCAAAGGGCGAACTTGTTCGGCCGACTGAACAGTGGTACCAAAAAGTGAAGGAATTTGAAGTTATATTTGCGGGATTCCATGGCTTTAATGTTTCAAAATGTGCTGGAGTGATGAAAGCGCTTACTGGCATGATTTGCTCTAAATTTCCTGAATTGGATGAAAGAATTGTTTCCCTATACGTCAGGACCCGCACTTTCATTAGGATACGGCATTTAAATAACAAACTAAAAGCTATAAGTATGACAAAAGCGAACACGAGGAAGTGTCAGCAGTGGGCGTCAGCTACTTCTTCTGCAACAACATGAGCAAACGTGAGTCTACTTTTAAGATCAAACAATAATTTGTTACTTATTATTTTGATTGTAGTTTCGGTGGTGGTGGTAAAATTGGTTTGTAATTAGTAGAATGTGTTGGTGAACGTTTCTAATGTGTTTTCAGTTAAGGTATCTTTTCTATCACACATCACTGTATTTTTCTTCACGTTATTAATTATTGCTTAAGTGTTTACGCACTGGAACTGTCAGTCAATGCTTTAAATGGTATATGTCGAAACGGGTTTGAAGCGCTCACTTTCTATTGCCGTCTGAACTGCGCGCGCTCTGAGACCTCCGTGTGACGTATCTTGCCGGCAACCAATGGCAGCAATTGTGCCGGAGTGGCCTACCTTCTTTCTCTAGTTACCTTGGTTAGATGTCTCTTTGCGTCTGTATCAGCCGGTCATTCTGTGGCCTTCTGCGTTCCTCCACCTTAACCATTTCTCCTGAGTGTGATCCGCGTTGAGTTGACGTGCAAAGTGTACCCTTCGTCCCCATGTCATGGTCACCCCAGCACGTAGTGTAAACTGTACACGCATCGAAATAACGTATATTGCAGTAAATTTGGTGCTATATTTTTTGAATGGTTAGCGTATTATATACGGTCTGTAGGTTCCTTGCGCAAATATACAAGTGAAGCTGACTAGAATGACTTAACATTTTAATATACATTGTGAAAATGAAAACATTGGACACTCCGATTAGAGGTTTGGAATAAACAGTTGCATACCCGGAAATATAACAAAAAGGGCTGCATGAAGGTGTCATAACTGAACAATTAAGTGACTTTGAACTGAATCAAAGAAATCTGATTTGTGCACCGATATTATATTATGAATACAAATATTATTGTAGTAGATTGATAACGACCGCTTCGGTAGTGCAAGTTGGTAGCGCACTTGCCTCTGGCACGGAGGTCCCGGATTCGATCCCCGATACTAGCATGGGGATTTTCTCCCGCTGGGACACCTGGTCCGAGATGCACTCAGCCTCCCAGAGGGGCCAAATGAGGAGCTACTTGATGGAGAACTAGCGATCCCAGGTCGAGAAGGCCGCATAACTGGCCAGGAGGGTTTGGGACGCTGACTACGTACCACCCTCCAGTAATGCACCCCATAAATGACGCCTGCAGTGGGCAGAGGTGGAGGACGCAGCGGCTGGGGTTTAGTTTTAGATTGATAATAGGAAGTTTGTGTTAATATGAAAGTAGTGAAAATAAAAATAAAAATGTACAATTTGAATACAGTGAGAGATTTAACTGCCTCAATTCAGAACCATCTATTAAATAGATGTATCCAATTCCAAACAATAAACCGTTAATGAAACAATAGAAAAAACAAACCTGCAACCACAATGTGCAAACATATCGGGTGGAAGGGAAGTCATTACATTAATTCAAACCAGTGATAGATCTGGGTATTTGGAACACATTTTGTATCTTACGTTTCTGTCTCCGACCATTTCCTATGGAGATATTTTTGTTTTATCGAAAACAACCTGGCAACACTGCAGATTGCATTGGTGGTGACTTTCGCTAGCTCCGTAGATAAACAAACAGTGCAACGATTCGTTTTGAAAACAAACTCATGCCCTGCCTTGCCCTTCCGTGTTTCTGTGACAGTGTAGGCCAATCACAAGCGTTAGCTCCCAAAACATTGCCGAAAACAAAAGTTGTTTACATCCACAAACCAGGTCTATTCCCTGACCAACCTCAACGCAATGTTGTCGAGTTACGTCAGCTCTGAAATAGCTCAGAGTATTCCTTCACGACTTTTAAGTGATTAATTATTTCGAAACCCCGTGTTATGTCCCATAATTACTACCGAAGCTACGTCAGAAATAAGTTACTCTACGCACCTTACAAGTAACAAACTGTTATCTTTGCACATTCTTGTGGAATTGCGCATCCAACTTGGATAAAAAACTATTTATTTTTTCGAAATCGGCTGATCAAAGAACAAAATGCCATTGGACTTTTTTGTTTGTAATGCTTCTATGAATCACATATTAGAAGCAGTGTAATGACTTCCCTTCCACCCTGTATAAATAACTGTATAAAACTGGGAAAAAACTGTGGTATAAGAGAACATGACGTAGTATTTCAGAGCTAAGGCGTGTTGCTGGAGAAAGAGATGAGGTGATGAAACACTAAGAGTGGCAGGCACAACATGGTGGGGTCCCTAATATTTGCAGATGGAGCGGCACACACAACCATCCAGTACGCCTGGTTCTGCAACTCTGTGAAACAAAGAAGGAAGCAAAATGAACCAGAACGAGGAACAACAAATCGTTGGACATAAAAATCTAGACTGGTGAACATGGTTGTTTGAACTCGGGATCTCCTGAATAAGAGCCTCAGAAACTATAACATAACCTATTATCGGAAACTACAGCACAACAATTCTAGTGTTAGACTTTGAATTACTATACCTCGGATGTCAAGTCTAAAATACATTTGTTTCTGTTTCCCAATGGAAGAACTGTATAAACCCAGCACATTAGGTATGTCATTTTGATCTCCAATTTTAAACTGTATTGTTTTCAATTTGGGAAAGAATAAAGTACAAAACCCTGAAGTATAGATACAAAGAATGTTGTGTAACTTGTATGGAAGCTGATTCTAAGACTAATTGCTTCAGAGAATATTCTCAAAAATGTATGTGAACCAAAGATTTGTTATCAATAGTTACCAATGCGAAATGTGTCATAAGAGAAGGAGTGAAATAAAAATCATATTTCATTTTTATAACATAAGACTTGTAGAAATCTGAAATATTCCTGCACATTAGTAAGTAGAGGAAGTATTGTACTCCACCAAAAAACTCGTCACTGAAATTTCACCAGAAATACATATTTTGAAATGCCCTAAATAAATAAAAAATATAAAAAAAATGCAATTTTTACTTTATTTACTAAGAACTTTCATACATACTTGCTTTATCATTTGATCCAGTATAAAAATGTTGATGTGTTGCATATGAATTTCTCTACTCTTGCACAAACTATTCTTACAAACTCGCATTGCTCTATCTTCTTCATGATAGTCGACATAAGCATTTGTAGGAATTATCTTATTGGTAATTTCCTTGTAGGTGCAAGGGAAACATGCGAATACAGTAAACGAGCGATAGTCAAAATTTTTTAAAGGTGGTCGCTATATGAAGGCTTTGAAATTCCATTCTCTTTACATGGACAAGATATAAAAAAGTGAATAAAGACATACTCACACAAATAACAACGAATATCTGTGAAACGGTTCACTCCACAAAAAAACTGCATTTGGACATAACTTGTATGTTTTAACGAGATCTATATTTTTGTATAGTAAGATTTGGGCTATCACTTACGGTTTACTAGTTATGCAAGTCATCAAGAGTAAACAGGAAAACATGGGCTATAGCCAGAAAATTCAATATATACATTTCATTTGCACTCAAATATCTTAATCATATGACATTTTAATGAAAATAGTTTTTGCTATTTTTGAGGGGATAATTTTTGAAACATTTTCCATGCAAAGGGTACTTTAGATTGAAGGGATTTTCATCAAAATCTTTGTGTCATATCCTTGAAAGATATTAAACTTAAGTATTAACTTTAGTTTTTAACCATCTTTTCACTTTTGAGCTATGCTCTTCAGAGACGTATAGACACACACACACACGCGCACACACACACACACACACACACACACACACATACACACACACACACCAAAAGGTTCTGCAGTTTTAGAACTGTTGGTATTTCTTCTTCTTTTCCTGATTACCCTCCCCTTATGTAGGACTTACACCCCCTAGGACTTACAAGCCAATGCCATGCCTAGGGTCAGACACCTGTAGCGGAGCACAGGAAACTATGGGCCGGACAGTGTGAAGACCTGGAAGCAAGTGGTCAGCCAAGCATCAGGTATGATAGTGAGGAAGAGGATGATATGAAATGCAGGCGAAATCGACGATTGGAAAGGTGATAATGGAGCAATTGGTGTAATGAGTGGCGGGGGAAACCGGATTACCCGGAGAAACCCTACGCATAGGCCGCTTCGTCCACCACGAATACCACATGCGGGTCCCTGGGATCGAACTTGGTCCGCCTAGGTGGTAGGCGAGCGGTCTAACCACTCAGCCACGGCGCCACCTCGTTGCTATTTCAAAGCTGCATAATATGTGAGCAATCTGCTGCCTACCTGCCCCTCCCACTCTCTCGAAAGACTGAACAAAGTATAAAAATATGTTTCCCTGGCTGTGTCAACACTTTGATTACTATGATGTCTTATAACTGTAAAATGCATTAGCACTTACTTCTACATTCCTACAAATAGAGGTTGTTTTATGTCCATCTCTAACGTATATGGCTTAGGTAAAGAACTTCCCCGCTCATTTCTGTCTCAAGCTCACAAAATAATAAAAACGACAGAATCAAGGTAATTCATGAAAGAGATTTCTCCTCCGAAAATACTGAAAACAAGTATTACATTTCCCTGGAAGTATAAACAAAGTATCAAGCAACAGAATTGCTGTGGTCTAATGGTTGACATAGTAAGCTTCAAAATCCTGAGGTGCCGGACTCGATTACCGGTTGGAGGATGGGAATTTTACTTTAACCAGTTATTCCCATCCTTCATAGAATCCGGAAGTATGAGTGAGAATGTAAATATGTCTGGGAATTTTATGTTTATGAAGAAAATCCAATGTAAACAAACGCAGCAGTGAACGCCGATAAACAATTGTTTCAAAGAAACCGCCGATGAACTTAGTTGATAAAGGCGGCATATAAATGGAAAACAAAATGATGCGTTACACTCACATGACTTTCTCTCTTCTTGTACCAACTATTCTTACACACGCTTATTCCTACATCTACCCCATGTTAATTGAGAAACATATTTGGAGAAATCTACTTAATACATATTGCGTTGATGGCACATTGGGAAAATGGGAATAGAATATGCTTTAAACTTTTTAAACCTTTTTCAGAACTGTTTATATATTATATACTGTCTGCTTTAACGATATCTATCTTTTAAGGAGTATGATTTGGTCTATCCGTCGATTTACCAAGTATGTAAAAGTCATTTGCAATGCAAAGGACTTTTGAGGCTATTCCCAGAAAATTCAAAATATACAATTCATTTGTCATAAGAATATTTTAAATATATGGCATTTTATTGAAAATTGTTAGAGCCGTTTTTAAGAAATTAAGCTTTCGACGTTTCCATGTAAAGGGAATTTGATGATTTTCGTGTCGCAACCTTGAAAAAAGAACTTTAGTGCCAATTTTGGCACTTCACCGGTTTTTGAGTTACGCCATTCACAGGCACGCCCGCCCCAACACACACACACACACACACACACACACACACACACACACACACACACACACACACACACACACACACACACACACACACACACATGCAGGAAGGGTTTTTCTAATAATGTTTTTTTTTTCGCTTTGAGGAGACATAAAAGCGCATATTTTCAGTGAAATCACGGTATGAAATTTTTGGGTGCAACTTTAGACCTCCTCTAGCTACTATATATGTGACAGAAAAAAATAACATTCTATTACATACATAAAGAAAAACTTAAAATGGCCCATCTTACAATTTTCTCTATCTATTACAGGTTAGCGTACCTTATTATATTGTAGCCCTCAATAAAAATGCTCTTTTTCTCGACACGTAAGGTTATCCATTGTATATGTATAGAAATAGTTACAAATAAGTGCCTAGTTACGAACAACTTGTGAAGTGAACTTTTAAATGTTTACTGAAGCACATAGGGCAGATAGAGAACTGTTCATGGAACAGCGAACTAACTCTTCACAACACGGTAACAATCTTTTCTGAAGGAAAAGAAAAACGAATGAGAAACTTTCAGCCATCTTCTGTTGGATGACGGAAAAGGAAATAATAGAACAAAGTTATCATTTTTAAAAAAAAAATTGGCCAAACCTTCGAAGAAAGCGACACATGGTGTGTATTTTAACGAGGTTTTCATTTTTATTTATAGTAAGTAGTGTGTGTATGTGTGTATGTACATATCTATGAGTGACGAGTGTGACAGAAATGGACATGTCATTGCACTAACTGTTTTGTTAGTGAAATTTAGACATTTAAAGTGACTAAATAATGTTAACATGACAACTTATTTTATGGCAAACATGTTCCATATCTAAGAAACAAGTGAGTAGTCTATTTTGGTAAAACAATTAACCATGTTTACTGTCACGGGTGTGACACTATCCAATAAAACATCCACATTTGTTTACCTTCAAATATTTCTTTTTACTATTAAATTAAGGGAACTGATAATGTATGCTTTTTATTAAATCTTTCTACATTTAGTGCAAAAACAAAACATTAACTTAGAGTGTATTTAGATAAGTCTAATGAAAGCGTTATTGTGGGTGTAATCCTCAATGTTTCACTGGTAATGCTGGTTTAAATAATTATGTGACTATTCCACTCGTGCCATATCATCATCTCTTGGTCGTGGTATTGTCGCTTTGGTTATATCACCTCCTACTTGCGGTTCCGCCAACATAAACATTTTCTTACATTTCTGAACATCTGAAGGATCCATGCGCAATAAAAACACAGCGGGCCATTCAAAATGGCAGACAAAAGCTGTGGCGAATATTCTAGTGAGGATATTGATATTTTAATTGAAGAGGAAAAGTCAAAAAATACGGAAAAGAACAGGTCATGTGTATGGAATCAGTTTCAGATGATTTGCAACGAAAGAGGTTACGAACTAACAGCGAGCGGAAACACCAACTGAGCAGATTGCCAATAGCATGAGAGATTGAGTCGTAAACATGCTGTTGTTAGAAATTAATTGTTCTTCCACACTACCGTGTGTAGGACAAGGTTGTAAAGGGGTAGAAGAAGACTGATAAATTCAATACCATAGTTGGGATTTGAACCACAGATCTTCCGGTCTCCGTCCGGCTGCTCTAACCACTGAGCTCCCTCGCCAACGTGCCGAAACATCACACACTCCCGGGACTTAAGTACTTACAGAATAGTAAGTCGCCATTGCGGTATCTTATCTCAGGTATTTGAGATGTTGTGTGGTTCACCGGAAAAGTGCGAGTGGTTGGAGAATTTTATGTCGTGTCGGCACGTTGGCCATGGTAGCTCAGTGGTTAGAGTAGTCGGACAGAGACCCGAAAGATCCGTGGTTCAAATCCCGGGTATGTAGTTATGTTTTCACAGCCTACTGAATTAACTGTAGTGCCAATTGTGAAAATAAATCTGAACTAAAATGTATGAATGTTATTGTAAGTTGTAAGTTGCTTACTTTTAAATCACTAGGTATTATATTGTATTAAATAAATGAACTATTAATTATTTCGCGGATTACTCTAAACAAACACCACTCGAGGTTTCTATACTTGGGATAATTGTCGTTATATGAAATCCTCTCGTAGTATTACTACAGATACCTGCAACTTGCAGACAGTATCTCTGTTGTGGAGAGTATGAAGTCCACGATTTTCTGTTCTTCCGCAGAAATGCCATTTGGAAGTAATGGTCTTTACCTTGTCTGTCCAAGAACACATGATTTTTTACTGCCGAATTCAAGCAGAACAAAGTCGTTAGGTTCTAATTTTTCTAGTATTTTACAGTGACCAGGTAAGATATCTTCGTCCTGTGCTGTAACTTCATTATCTGTTCCTGACATTTCTTCAGACTCCGAATAAGTGTTAACACCCTCTGTGTCACTTCTGAAAATTTGGCATCTGTTAAGTACGGGGTTACTAGCATGTCCAACAAGTAGGCTGTCATGGATGTTTACATTGCAAATGTGTTTTGACTGTAAAGATGGGATAAGTTTTACACCTTCCCATCTCTTTTCCAGCATTTTCTTCTTCTTTGTTATTGTCTCAGATGCCAGAAAGACAATCTTAATTCCTTTTACTGTCGTTTAGCGCATTTAAAGCGCATATTCAGCAGAATTAACAGAGAATGTCCTTGCCCTTACTTCATTATCAGACATGGGGGAAATTCTCAGTGTTAATGATCTCTGCGTAAGCATAACTGAACTATGGAACTTTCATGTCACAGGGGGGAAGGTCGTATGCGAGGTTGTGCAGTCTCTTCCAATGACAAAGTGGAACTGTGGCGTGAAGTGCGCGGTGCGTTATTGACAGTGACCTTCCTGCCTCTATTGTTTACATGCCAATCACAACATCTCCCGCACTCTACGGTTGATGCGTAGTCAACCATGTGAGATTTTGTCCCATGTCTATACATTATACCTACACCTCCCTTCACACAGCCACCTACACCTTCTTTGCCTTTCTGCCATCACTTAAACGATTTAGCTTGAACTTTTTGACACTGCTTGTATTTATTTCCTTCACCTTTTCTTTTCTTCTCCCTGTCTCGTTCTTTTCGTAAATTTACTTGTCTTCTTTAAGTTTCTGACTTATCCTCCTCATGTGAATTGTAAATCTCGTGTTATAAAAAATATAAAAGCTTTTACAACAGATCAAGCTTAACCATTACTCTTAATATATCTCTTCCTGATTACAAATAGCTTGTACTTGTAATAATTTACAGGAGTTCGCGGTGTTAATGCTGGATCTATTTAGTAGGAGTACTCAAACTTAAATGACTAAACCCAAAATATATAGGCATGCCACACAAATAACAGATCTCGTAGAGCGCACAATTTATGTCTAATCAATTGTTTTCCGAGATATTCTTCGTTATTACCTATTGCTTAGTGTAACGTAACAGCCTTTTGAAGGTTATGTACCAGAAAATGAAAGTAAATAAAGATACAAATATACGTAGTGTGACGGATCATGATCTTGCCGTTAATGCGACACCTCAAATTGGCAAATTTGAAAGATCTAATGTAAGCACTTGCACTGTCTCTACACACGCTTGTATAAATATTCTTAAAATGCTTATTGTTCTATCTACTTCATGTTAATCAAGACAGACATTTGTAGAAATAGCCTTATTACATGTTTCCTTATAGGTACAATGGAAATAGGAGAATATAGTGTCGGCCTGGATGGTTCAGTTGGTTAGACGCTAGTCTACTGCTCCTAAGGTCGCGGGTTCAAATCTAGCCTAGACCGATGGTTTTTAAGTGTGCTTAAAACAACAGCTCCATGACAGTAGATTTACTGACATGTGAAGAAACACCTGCGGGACAAAACTCCGGGACAGCGGCGACGCTGACGTGATCCTGGTAATTGACAGCGTCGTTAAACAATAAAATAATTTTTTAAAAGTAGAATACAGTGGGCTTAAGTTGTATTAAAATGTTTTAAGAGCTGGACGCTACGTCAGGATATTGACATGCCACTCTCTTTGCATGACGAGGGGATAACGAAAAGAACGACAAAGCATGACCAGGAATTATTAAAAATGGAGTTCGGATCAACTAGCTCATACTTTCAAGCATCAGAAATAAAATCACAACACATTAAACTCTTGCTTGTTATCTACTAAATAAATAAACACCCGCTATGCAACTTCATTTATATACATTTCGAATATAATTTCAAACTGGAATGTATCTTCATGTTGTAAACATGCCCAAATAACATTTTTCATTCCATTTCATTCATTCGTGAGGTACAGTTTCGCAATTTATTTTCAGGTGAAACAACAGCTAAAATAAAAAGCTAAACACATGGCTCCTTCACTTACTAAATAGTAAATGAAGGAGCACACTCGACTGGGTAAATAAAGTATTGCAACTCTGTATATAATTTCATTAAAAACACAGAGGAACCATTTACCATCTCGTGTCACTTTAACTACTTATATGAAGAATATTTAAATGCTATTTCTGGACAACATGTTGGTAGGAGGATCTACGAAAATATTTTTGATGCTCTTGAACTACAGAAACCAAAATTGAACGCATACCAGACATGTGATAAACTGAATATAGAGGTCTCTGAAGGAGAAAAATACTTGAGTTTGAGAGTAAGAAATGCAACAATAAAAGGTTTACTTCGCAAGTCACTCTCAAGAAATGATCTGACAAGGAAAGCCATAACATTCGACTTACAACAATACTTGTCAACTCCAGTAGTCTGTAGTTCTTAGTACATTTCCAAATACTGATACCAATGACATATTGAGTGAAGAATGTGTTTTTATTATTCATTATATTTTGTGTGGTGAAAACAATTCATGGAAACGTAAAGGAGCTATATGACATTAAAGTCATAATACACAAAAAATGTCTTCTTCTTGTAAGTTCATTGAATTTAACCTTTTATAAAAGGCTAAAAAATATATTTATTATGCGCTTATAAGGTATTATTTTCAAATACTACAGTGATATCGAGGTCGTCTCCTTAGTGCGGTGGTAGCGGTTCTGCTTACCAAGCGAGAGACCAAGGTTCGATTCCCGGCACCAGCGTAGGGATTTTCTTCCACTGGGAGAACTGGCACGGGGTGCACTCAGCCTCGTTAGGTCTCTGAGAGGCCAATCGAGCAGCTAGGTGGTAAGGACTGTTGCGCCTTGGGTTATTATTATTACCACAGTGATATGAATTGTTTCAGTATCCTGATACTATTTTAGTCTGTCATTTTCTCAAGTTCTGTTAAACGTGGACTCTATAAATATTGTGGGATTTTATCCCCGTGGGAACTACACGATTTGATTACATATCGATCCACTGAAACCATTAATACAACATTTTTATGGAACTGGATATGTCAAACTGTACTGTGAAAAGACGTGTAAGTCACGCATTCAGCCTCCAACTCTTCAGATAATCCTTATATTAGGGATGAGGATTTATATGAATTAAAGCAACTTGATATGTACAGTATTAACCGACGAATATTTTTGTTGCAAAATGTGTAGAGTTTTGGCACATAAGGGATTTGGGAGATTGAATTTAATCTTTAATTTAGTTTTTCTCATTACGAGGTTTTTTGACTTAACTGCTTTTACACGTCCAGTCGAGAATTTATTTTTCCATTTGGTTATAAATAAAGAAAATCATAATGAAAGAGCCTTAGATCAATGTGAAACATTTTACAGGTTAATTGAATTTTGCTTTTACAAATATTGTGCAATATTTTGTGTTAAGGACGTGAATGAATATTGTTATGCAAGGATGACAAGGAAGTGTCACGGGTGTGACATACCTAGAAGTCAAAATTTTCTTGAAATAAATACGTTTCTAAAAACTGAAACTTTTCAGTAAACAATGATGATTCATATACCCTCACTTTTACAATACCCTAGTTAAATAAAATATAATTTACTTTTATGCTCTTTTCTGTCAGTTTACTGCAGTTCATAAGTAACAAGAATAGGGAATAAAACTATTTTTGCCTATTTGAGCCTTTTTAATTACTTCGTAACTAACGTATCAGTGTAATGTCAACGCGCACTATAGACATTACGTCATTGAGAGGGGGTTCTCTGTATTGTCTTGTGCACCTGTAACCTGCTCTTGTTGACCTCTGACCGGGTGCAAAGTTCAGAGTCAGCCACAGTGTATGGTTTATGCGTAGACAACCTCGTGATCATTGAAGGAATTGTTTCATCTTTAATGATGAATCTCAATTTTAACTCAAGAGGGTAAAGTCGGTCAAATAACAAACTTCTAAGGATGCGACACAACCGTTAAACAATTTCCTCCATCCCAAACTACCTTTACAGGGAAAATGTTTTGAAAATTTTGAATTTCTCAAAAATCACTAACGATTGTGATTAAAGTACCATGTGTTTAAGGTATTTTCATGCCATGAAACGTATATCTTGAATTTTCCGGGAATAGACTGAAGTCCTGTCCATTCTGAATGACTTTTGCATAACTGGTAAACCGTGAGACATTGACGAAATCTTATCACATACAACCTGCAGATCTCGTTAAAACACACAATTTAGGTGAAGTACCTCTATTGTGGAGTTAGATGTTTGTAAGATACTGCTTGTAATTGATTTGAATTTTAAAACACTAAACTTACACGTTCCTCAAATGGGACGTCTTTATTCGTTTTCTTCTTCCTGCTCATGCAAAAAGAGCGGAATTTAAGCGCTATCGCATAGTGATCAGCTTTTAAAAATTGACTATCGCTTAAGCCTATTGTATTCTTCCATTCCCATTTTACCTTACCTGCAACGAAATATTCAATAAAACAATTTTTACAAATGTCTATCTGGATTAATATGTAATAGACAAAAGAATAAACTTTCTAAGAACAGTTTGTAGAAGAGTAGCTAGAGAAAGATATGTGAGTGGTGTATATCTTTTTACTTACTCTACTACTTGTAGTTTTCCTGCTTATTCAGAGTTACGCAAGCAGACTGATATTTCATTTTTGAGTTCTCATGGTCTCTCTCCCTCTCCTTTCCTCTCACTCTCTCTCTCACTCTCTCTCACTCTCTCTCTCTCTCTCTCAAGCACAACCTCCCGCATAAAGCCAAAGATAGCAGCTAATCAAAATATTGCTACAACTACGGCGGCAAAAGTGGCGTTTATAGCTAGAGGTACATATACGTCAGATTCTAGTATTGACTCATTTGTACTTTTCTTTAAGAGGCTATATTTACGTCATGTGGGCTTTTGTTTATTTTTTAAGCATCAGGTAGCCGAAGTGCTGGACAGCAGAAAGAGTATCACCGAGTAAAGGAAGGGAAATTGAATGAACAAGCTAGGAAAAGGAATAAAAAGATAAAGTGTGTGGTTCCGTAGATGCATCCGCATCAGTAGGACGAAAGATAGGGATGCTGCCGTCCAACGAATGGGAGCGGGTAGAAGATGAAGTTCTAGCTTACAGTTGTCCTGTCCGCAGCTTAGAGACTCGAAGGAGACACTAAATGGAGAGAAAAAGAAAGTACTGAAGTCTTTATTCCCGTTTTCTTCTGCATTCAGCGTCATTATGGATTAATGGCTCGGCATTTCTCCAAGAAACACTATTGTTCTTGTGGTATCTGGAAAGGTGCGGTTGAACTGAATATATCGGTGGAATATTGTGATGAACTGACTGCTGAGATTGTGTCATGTTCAACTCGTCCTCCAGGACCTGCAGACGGGTGCTGACGATGTCGAGCTTGGCTGGCAATAAAACAGCAATGTTGAGGGCGGCGATAATGGTTTGCGGGTCCTACAATTTCTCGATTAAGATTCCGGCTAGCGTCCCTTCCAGGGCGGTTAAGCGGCGCCGATATTCAGTATCTCCGCGTGCAGGACCTGCACTACGTCCTGCATCTCCGCGACGATTGATGCTACCGGTGTTGCGGCTTCTGTGGCGGTTAAAGATGGCGTCAGCTGATGTGCTTTAGATGGTTGTGATGGCGGCGGCGGCATTGGCTGTTACTTCCTGCCTCGAGGGTGCAGGGGCAGAGGACCTGGCCCGGTAGTGGAATGATTCACCACAGTGGCGGCGGCGCAGGTCGCGTTGTGGTATTCTGTAGCTGTTGAAGCTCAATTTCATTTCGGAGATATTCGTTAAATATTGGTTTCATTTGTTTAATACTTAGTAACTTTTCTAAAGGCTTGCCGGTTTTCACTGGTTTCTCGCGATGACACTGAGAGTACCTATGGAATTTCAATGTACATATTGACACGCATACGACATTTTATTTTGAAGCTTGCAGTCTAAAACCTATTCCGTACGTTAACCGATTGCAGAGATATGAGTGTGCATTGAACTCGTCTTTTAACAGGCCATTCCTTTACGATGCTTTAATGTTCTCTGTCCACTATTTCGGTTTTCACTTTCCTCCTTATAAGTGCAAAGGCCTTCCATTATAGCGAAGTACAAAAAAGTTACTATCGTAAAAATAGTTTGCAATATATTCAGCATCGTTTGTACAGAAACAAATTGATGTACTGCACTCACATGGCTTTCTCTACTCTTGTTTGAACTATTCTTACAAACACTTATACCTCTATCTATTTCATGTTAATCGAGATGAACATTTGTTTATTATGCCATTGCTAATTTTCTTGTTGCTGTACGGGGAATACAGTAGGCTTTAAGCGATAGTCAAATCTTTTAAAGCTGGTCGTTAAATGAAGGCTTTGAAATTCCGGTCTCTTTATACGGCCAAGAGATAAAAAGGGAATAAAGACCTTTTATTTGACAAAAGTGGTATAAGTACTGCAGAACTCACAAATAACAAGTAGTTCCGAAATGGTACATTCCATAACAAAGATAACTTGACATAAAATGTGTGTTTTAACGAGATCTATATTTTTTATATAGTAAGATTTGGTTTCACGGATTACCAGTCATACCAAAGTCATCAAGAGTAAACAGAACTATATGGGGTATGGCCAGAAAATTCGAAATATATATTTCATTTGCCACAAAAATATCTTAAACGCGTGACATTTTAATAAAAATCGTTAGAGCCATTTTGGAGAAAATAAAAATTTTCGAAACATGTTCCGCGTAAAGGGTAGTTCAGGATGGAGGAATGTTCTTCTAAACCTTCGTGTCGCACCATTGAAAGATATTAAATTTAAATAAATACTTTGGTTTTTAAGTGACTTTTCGTATTTGAGTTATACTGTTCACACACACACACACACACACACACACACACACACACACACACACACACACACACACACACACACACACACACACACACACACTGACCTTTTTCTAAAAATTCTTTTTGGATTAATGGGGTCTCAAAACATATATTTCAGGTGAACATCGAATATTTGGGTCGAATACAATACTTCCCCTACTTAATGTCTCTAGTAGAGAAAGCAATAAACGATTGTGAAAGGCATGTGAATGTAATACCTATGATTTTTTTAAAATGCTTTTAAAATTTGGAACTAATTTTCGTCAGTGGTACTAGCTTAACAGTGGTGCTACGAAGAGAGGACGTGTATACGGCCAATGACCGAAATAAATCAAGATAGACCAATACAGGAGGTCCTGTAATGAAAGCTTAATTGTAGTGATAATAAGAAATGAGGAATCACCTTTAATTTTATCGCTAGTAAACAACCAGCTCTTAGTAAAGACAAGGTCAATAGTGTTTTAAAATGTTGAACAACGTTTAACCCATACAACACAGAAACAATTTTATCGTTCAGATAAACCAGAAAGGAAAGCGACAGCTAAGTCAGTACGACGGAAGGTAACCGGTCATACAGCCAGAACAGGAAGTACCCGGTCACAGCTTTAAAAAGTCTAGTAGCCTTTATTAACGGAGAAAGTTTTTCATTTTCATCACCTAACACTAATACGTACGACTAGTGTTCTGGAATTTACAATACTTTTCGTTTTATATTATATCATTTTTGAACCTTTATGCACTCTATTTAAAACATTAATTTACATAGACATCACCAAGCGGAAACTTGGTGAGTAATTCTTGAAAATCTAATCGTAATATTATTTAAACTGATTAAAAGACAAATGCATGAAATTATGAAAATCAAGGCATTGAGTAGGAAATTCAGGATAGTCTTGCATTGCTACAATCAAATTTTGAATACATTAGGTCACTTAATGAAGCTTTTCTCTTCACTATAAGATTCAACTTGTACGGGTTTGTCCAACCTTGTCTCTTTGGAGAACCTTACGTAATGAGCGGCTATACCCCACTCCACTCATTCAGTCGGAGGGGGGGGGGCAGGCAATCAGTATGCAGTGACGGGCACAAAAGGCGATTCCATTAGCTTTCATTACAGGACCTCCTGTATTGGTCTATCTTGATTTATTTCGGTCATTGGCCGTATACACGTCCTCTCTTTATAGCACCACTGTTAAGCTAGTGCCACTGACGAAAATTAGTTCCAAATTTTAAAAGCATTTAGAAAAACATAGGTATTACATTCACATGACTTTCACAATCGTTTATTACTTTCTCTACAAGGTATATTAAGGAGGGGGAGTATCGTATTCGACCCAAATATTCGATGTTCACCTGAAATATATGTTTTGAGACCCCATTAAATCAAAAAGCATTTTTAGAAAAAGGTCCGCGTGTGTGTGTGTGTGTGTGTGTGTGTGTGTGTGTGTGTGTGTGTGTGTGTGTGTGTGTGTGTGTGTGTGTGTGTGTGTGTGTGAACAGTATAACTCAAATACGAAAAGTTGCTTAAAAACCAAAGTCTTTATTTTAATGTAATATCTTTCAACGGTGCGACACATAGATTTTGAAGAACATAATAAGTAATGAGTAATACATGGAACACATAAGTAATACACATAAGAAGAACACATAAGTAATATCTTGAATTTTCTGGGAATGTCATCATAAGGCCTCTTCATTCTGGATGACTTTTACTAGTACATAAATGGTAAACAATAAGAGACAGACAGTTGTATTATGTATTATATATAATTTTTATAATCCCTTTATGTTTTAGGAATAGTGGTTGATGAATAGTTCAAAACTTATTGTTTTTCGTTTCTTTTATATTTTTAATTAATATTGATTTTTTTTTTTTTGTTGAAGTGGTTTAAGTTATATTTTTGGTTATGATTATTTGTCATATGGTTTGATTATATTAAGATTTTGAATTTGTGTATTAATAATTATGGCTAGTTATTCTGTAATTCGATACAAATTTTATGATAAAATGTTTTTATTTATAATTTTAATATTAGATATTATTTATGTTATATTGCACATTTAGTAGTTTAAACATAACTTCATTTTATTTATTTATTTTTTTTTTGAAGGGAGTTTAATTCCAACATTGTTTTTAATTTTTACAAATAAGAAATATGGATCTCGTTAAAACACACAATTTATGTCAAATGCTCCTTTTTTTCTCTTGGGTGAACCATTTCCGAGATACTCTTTTTATTTGTGCGAATTTGCCAATACTTATAATTTCATCACATAGGAATATGTTAATCGTTTTCTCATCTCTTGGCCTTGCAAAGAGAACGGAATTTCAAAGGCATCGCATAGCAACCAGCCTTTAAAGCATTTCAATATTCCCATATTCTGCTTGCACCTGCAAGAAAATTAGCAATAAGATAATTTCTGAAAATGCTTATGTCGATTAAAAAGAAGTAGATAGGGAAATAAGAATGCGCAAGAATAGTGATATAAGAGTGAGTATAACTCTACATATATTTGAAACAGAGTTTCTCCAAACTAAAAGTCTGTATCGCAAAGAGACAATCAGCTAATGTATCTTCTAAGACTATGCACTTTTACTTTGTTGTCAAACATTTTTAGTCTCCTTGAACGTAAGCAGTACCAAAGAAGTCATTAATGAACAGATGTGTAGCGCATAAGATTTGAAAGTGCTTTCGTAAATCGAACACAACCTAATATAACCAACACAACGCAAGGCTGGAAGTTAAAGAGAGGCCAAGTCCGCGTGTAGTGGAAGGAGGTATCCCCAAACTCCCCTCTTTCGCAAACGTTGAATATCGCTGAACTAGTATAACTTGCAGCTTTGCGCAAGTTAGTGTGTCAAATATGGAGCTTGTTTCTCTCTCTCCCTCCCTCCCTCCCTCCCTTTCCCCTTACTATCCCCTCTTCTTTCCCTCTTTGCACTTTATATCGCTTCTCCCTCTCTTTCCCTCTGCCTGTCTCCTCTCTGTCTGTCCTCTCTATAGAACAGGGCCTCTTAAAGCTTAAAATCGCATCGGGTGCAATCCAAGGCGCCTCATTCCTTGCACCGTACATCGTGGTGACTCGGCTAAGTTCGGCTTAACCGATAGACGGCTTGATAGATGGCGTGGTTTATCGGTGAAATAGATGCGTCCAATACAAAGACCTAATAATGGAGCAATCTGCCCCAAGGAAAGCAAATAATGCCGAGAGTCCATTTAAATCAGAAAGGGATCTTTGCTATTATATTGAAAGTCGTGAGACAGATGCCTAATCTGTGGCGTAAGAAAATCATCTGTTGAAAGACACTATAGAGTACACGCACAAAGACATTGTGAAATCATAGGGGACGCTAGAGAGGAACACTTATATTTTGCAGAAGAGCATTCTTTATCCAAACATGAAGTGTGTAAAAGTGCTTTCTAGATCATTAAAACAAAATACCAGATGCAATCACAAAAACAAATTAAGAAGTTTAACACCACATATTGCACTTAAACATTAGCAGTGAGGAAGATACAAAGTGAGGAAGACGGATAAGGACGGCAAAGCAAGTAAGTGGATATTTGCAAGTAGGTCAACTTTTCGTAGTAGTATTTTGCACCTTACACCGTCCAATGCACCGGTGCATGCACCCTGTGAGCCCCTGCTATAGAATTTATATTTCCTGTTATATACTGAATACTATGTTTCCTAGGACATTAAGAAAAACAAAACATAAGCAGAAGGTTTACAAGATTGTGCCTCTTCCTTATTATGCGTGCAGTGCAATCAAAAACTGATCGTGTGAATTCATCTATGTACACGTATTAATAATAAAAATAATAAAAATAATAATTGAAATTTTAAGTATAAATATACAATTGGCTGTAACATAGGTCACAAAACAAAACATATAATTGTTATTGTCATGGACTACCTTATGACTAAATTAGGAAGCATAACAACAGTTTGTCTATAAAGTAAGTTAAGAATAACTTAGAACTTGGAAATAGTACTAAAGCACTCATACACATTACAAAATGGGTGTTTCTTTAACCTTCAACTTAAATTAATCTTATACTGCCTTAAATATAAAATTCTTTTCTCAGGATGCAATTTATATCCATTGATTTTGTTAAAACGTGAGTGTTCTGATTTTATTTAACCATGAAGATGATGCCTGGATGTCTGTGTTGTACCTTGTATTCTAGGGATGAAAATTGCTTTTGAGATATGCTTGTTTAAAGCCTTAAAAATTCAGGAATATATAACTTATACATAGTTAAATTTCTTCTCTCTCAAATGAAGGTTTGCAGGAAGAATTAGGAAAAGATTAAGTGATTATTTTTATGGCCTTTTTTGCTAAGATAATATATAATTCAGGCTAGAACCATGTCCATGCAGTAATAAATAAAGCCCGGATTCTTATGTAATATCAAGGTGCAAAATATATACATATTTATGTAACAAAAACATCAAAATATGCAATTAAATATGTAATATCAACAAAATATGTAAAATTATGTAATAATTTAACTGCTAAGATTACCACCTCAAATCTAAATGCAGACTGAAAATTACCCAGAATTTTGTAATTTAATGGGTCTGTAAGTATAAGTTAATTACAACGAGTTAAAATTTACCAAATATAGAATTAACAATAGGGAAAATGTTTTATTTTATGCATAATTTACCTAAAATTTATTTTCAAGTAGGTAATCACGAAATAAATATGTGTTTTGGATTATGTTTATTAAACTTACTAATTTCACATAACTATTTTACTTAAATTTTAGACGGTAAAGCAATATAAACAGTCAATTCAAAATAATTAGCTTTTATAATGTGGATGAATTTTCAGTTTTCTATCTCTTGACATACAATTAACAACCAGGAATTTTTATTTTGAGTCTTTTGCTTCTTTCAACGTGCAGTGAATAATCATACACTTTTACATATTTTCAGGGGTCATTTGTTTGTCTCCTATCGTATAAAATGTTCTTATAAGCAGAGAAGCTTCTCCCAGTGTCACACGAAGTAACAGGAGCATATTTTAGCATAGGAATCTGATTTGCAGAGAAATGTTTAGGTAAATCGACGCTGTCACCATTTAGCACTTTGGACACGTATACAAGCGTAGAGTACCTTGGATTCCTGTTTTGCACAACTTTGAATTTTTCAGCTACCTTCCTTCCTACATCTCCTGTAACTACACTAAGCTTCTTTGATGCACGTTCCATTAAATCCATAGATTCGTGAAGAAGGGAACTCGATGTCTAGATGCTGCTAGGCAACCAGCCGAAGTTACTTTTGATGTAAGTACAGGAGCCTGCCACTTTAGATGTCCTGAGATTCACGTATGGAAACAGCTACTTCTGTTCACTACTGACTGCACTCCTTCAAAATGTTCACACTACAAGTTCACAGCTTCTAACCACGTACCCCATCTTGTAAGTACTGGCTCAGGAGGCAAAGGGACATGTAGGAGATGATTTTTATAGCACTGAATTCTGTGCGGTGCTTTCACGAAGACCTTTTTTGTTGCTGATATCAACTTATTCACACAGGAAAATTACTTCTTACTACTTCAGCAACACGTTGCAATACATGGACCAAGCAGGTACATTCGGGTAGAAAACCTTTAGGGTAGTAGCAGCTTAAACATGTAGGGTGCGGCATCCGAAAATATAATTAAAACCTTTTCCTCACACACACACACACACACACACACACACACACACACACACACACACACACACACACACACACACACACACACACACACACACACACACACACCACACACACACACACACACACACACACACACACACACACACACACACCCTCTGGCTACAGAATCTTCATCCCATCATTTACGAATCTTGCAACTGTAGAATGATTTGTTTGTTCTAACACCTTGCAATAGATTAGAAATGATTTTGCTGGACTTTCGGAATCTGGTTTTCCTACTACTAAATTTGTTATGTACCAACCCATGTCATCGGTAGTTTCATCGTCGGCAAACTAAATAAAGGAGCCTCCAATTTCATTCCGTATATGAGCAACTGCTTCTCCATAACACACATGGAGATACTTCTTCCTCAGAGTAGATTCGTCAGGAATAACTTTCTTGCAATATTTTTCTAAAAAGGAACGAAATTGAGGAAATTGAAGTTTATGCCACGGAATATTAGTTGCAACCATTGCACTGCACAGGTCTTTTAAAAACTCATTTCCGGACGGTTCCTATAGCATTTGTGTCAACAGAAGTTGCTTTCTAGTAGACTGTAGGTATTTGTTCCGTATGTGAAGAGCACTTTTGACATGCTCTTCCAACTGAGATTTCATGGAACAGCCAACTCTTTTGCCGCATGCTTGATAGACTATTACTTTTCCATCGGTTGTAAAGGCGCTGTCTAATTTCACCCATGAATTCAACTTGTCTGATAGCGAGGACGCAACTGGTACCATTTTACTAAGACTTGCAATAAACTAAGCGCAGTATTATCGCCTCGCTACATTGATGCTTGTCCAGCGGCTCACTTTGTTACCTCGCAGCTATTATATTACAAGATGCCGACTACCGCGACAATAGTAACAATCAACTTCTCCAGTCCTTGTAAATGCCCAAAGCGCTACGAGAAACGTGACATTGTATAGCGGCACCTGCTCTGATATAAACGGACAACAATCAGAACAATTAATTAACGAAGCGAGGTGCTTATTAGAGCATTCTTAATTTAACTTGCATTCTATTTTGCAGATTGATTTTTGTTGCTTTCAACAAAACTTGTAAAAAGAGTAGTTTATAATGTAACTACAATATTTTTTAAAAAATAGTAAAATGGTAACGAAACCCAAAAAATATGTACGTTTTATGTAACATGATGTAAAAAAATGTAAAAGGAAAGTTTGTAGGGGATTCCCAAATGACGTAATTCGCCAACATTTTTACTTCTGATTGAAATATTATGCAGGATTTAAAATACGTAATTACATAAAAATCCGGGCTCTAGTAATAAACCATACCTGAGAAACTTTCAAAGAAAATGAAGTAGACCTGCCTCACATCTTATATATTTAAACAAGCAATTCTTGTATATATATATATTTATTCCGCGCAACTTGGAAACGGCTCTAACGATTTTGATGAAATTTTGTATTCAGATAGAGTTTTGCCTTTTAAGTTCATCTATATAGGTGTGATTCCCGAAAAAACGCGCTTTTACATAAAAAATAACAATTTTTTATTCCCGCTTCTACAGTGCAATTCTTGTATATATATTCCCCGTATTTCAGAAACGGCTCTAAAGATTTGGTTAAATTTTTGTATACGTGCATATTATATTCAGTGTTTTCTCTACTCACTTTTGGGTAACACATTCACATCTATTTCTCTACTCAGTCTTCTATAAACAATTTTCCATAAAAAACCATGATTTTGCACCAAAAACATTTTATCCCCACTTTTAAAATAAGTCATACCATGTTCACATGGCTTTATCAACCAGCTTTTCCTCCTGTAGTATTTGTTATTGTTCAACAGTGCTTCTGCTTAGTGTTGCTCCGATGTTTAAATAAAAAATAAAGAAATAGTTAAAAAAAGTAAAGTAATCACAATTGATGTCAGGAGTGCGCCGAAAAGCACGATATGGAACAGTTGATGAAACAAATGTTAGCCAAGATGGACATAATGGGAAATGAAATAAATTCCGGAATGCGGCAGAGGAAACAAATATGAAAACCTAATTGGAAAAATGTAAACTACGGAATAGAAAATATAGGAACAAAAATGGACAAAATGGAAACAAAAATGGAAGGCAAATTGAAAATGTAAACTCCAAAACAGAAAACATGAAGACAGGAATGTCTAATATGAAGATAGATCTATCGGAGAATACTAACGAGCGACTTGCAAGGGTAAAGGAAGCCATGGAAGAACTCGACGGAAAGACAAAGGATCTTGGCGAATGTGTTAACGCCCTGCAGTCAATCGCAGCAGCAAGTAACTGAACTCCACAATGGAGCAAATGCTCAACGAAAACGTCAAACTGGGTGGATATCTATGGGGGAGGTCTGCGTTCAGCAGTAGATGCTTTACAGTTGAAATGATGGTGTTTATGAAATATTTGTATCTTGGAAATGACTCTTCACAATTGCCACTAAAATTGTTATTTAGTTAACGTTTTGATATTCAGTTTATCTAAATAAGTATCTTCTCCCACAAAAAACAAGATTTCACAAAAACAGAGGTGAAAGACGCCGAGCGAAGCTCGGTCGCCCAGGTACTGTATAATAGTTACAAAAACATTTGTATAACTGCTTAAATATTGATCAAATCGAAATTTAGGAATTTACTGAACCTATTAAAACCATTGTGCTTACAAACATTTGCTAAGTAAAATGTTTCACAGTACTCAATAATAGGTAGATAACTAGGTGTTTTAATTTTGCATCCCATTTGAACCTCCCTTTGGCCATAGTATTTAAGATAGCTATTTTCTAAGTGGGACTAAGGTTCATAATATTCGGTTTGGCCGTTCTTGCATAAAACTGCGCGCAAATAATCAAACTATTAAAATGAGATTTCTGACTTCAAGGTAGCCTATGATACTTCTTCAACGGATTACCCTCCTCTTATAAAGAACTGACACCACCAAGTCAATGTTTTGGGTCAGTAGCCTGATATGGCTGTGAAAACGCAGGAAATTAAATGCAGTGAGGAAAGCGATGATAAGGAAGCTTGTGGACCAAATTATCCAATCCAGCATTTACCTACTGACCCAAAAAAACCGTGAAAAAGCATTCGGTCTTGTTGGCCGCCCCCGGGTGTTTGAAACGGGACTTTCCGAATGTGAGTCACACGTGTTATTGCGATGCCACGTCGTTCAGTGCCCATACGTTAGTACTAAATTATTCATCAAAAATTCAAAGGTACTACAGCAGAAAAAATTGTTACATTTGTATTATACGTACAACTTCGGATGAAGGTTATATGCTCTTTATGCACAATTAAGATTTATTCTTCAGACTTCAGCTAATTTTATAAATACAGTTTCAAAACTGTTGTAAAAAAATTATGGATTTCAATGATAACATTTAAAGTAATAAGATAACGTGTGATGCAAAAGACTGTGAACCGGCTGCGCTGTGTTTTGTCTGTACGGGTCCTCTGCGCTCGTCGGCGACTGCCGCTGTCATTGAACAGCGCGGATAAAACCAAACAGCATTTTTAAAACTACTTTTAAAGCCTTTACTTACCAATATAATTAAAGTAGATGTTGAAACTGGCCACCGTCGTTGTTCATGCCTTTTTGGCTCCTGTTTAGGAAGTTATCCATTACTTGCCGTAGTTCACGTTGCGAAATGGCATATATTTTGTTTTAATTCTTTCAGGGTGTGTGGGTATGTTTTGTACACTTTATGGTTTAAGTTACCTACTCCAGAGATAGAAATCCCAGATTACCTTGAAATGTTTCTGCAATGTAAATCGCAGTTTCACTTGGCGAGCTGAGTTAACACATACGAATCATAAATAAATACACGCTGTGCAGTAGAAAACAAATGCTGAGTCATAATACACTTTGAAACGAAGTACAGAACGAAATAATTAAGCACACTGGTAATAACTCAACCACACGATAGTGCGCCAGCTCAATACTGCATTTTCAGGGCAGAGAAAAGCAAGTCGACCGCGTGACCTTGTGTACATCAGCTGCATTAACGTGTTTCCTGCAGCACAGTGGAAAAACACCACGTAGCGGATCTTGTGTTTTTGGATCTCTCTGTATAGCAATAACATTAATAAGAAACGAAGAAATGCCAATGAAACATTACGCACCCTCATGTCTGCATGGATTTTGCTATGGCAATTTAAAATCTGTAATCCATAATGTTAGACAATAGCAGCATATACAGGAATAAGTTTATTTCCTGGAAAATAAAGTCCTGTAAGTGAAGTGGAAAATAATCTAAGACTGTTCTTGTCTATTATCACACGTTACACACGCTAGTTCAAGTCTGGGGAATTCCTATCCCACCCACTTGTCTTACAAGCAGGACAAAGTTCACACACGCCACTGACTGAATTTACCCCGGTGATTTCTGCTGCTCTTTTAACGCACGAAGGGTTATTTACATACCGCAATGCCAGCTGGAGTGGGCCAACTGGTATGTTTTGAGGCTCCCTGAATCCAAAAGAAAAGCATTTTTAGAAAAAGTTCCTTTTGTGTGTGTGTGTGTGTGTGTGTATGTGTGTGTGTGTTTGTGTGTGTGTGTGTCTGTCTGTCTATCTGTCTGTCTGTCTGTCTGTCTGTCTGTCTGTCTGTCTGTCTGTCTGTCTTTTAGTCTGTGGACAGCATAACTCAAAATCTAAAAGTGGGTTAAACACCAAAGTTGTATTCAATTTTAATATGTTTGAATGATGCAACACGAATATCTTGAGAAAAATTCTTCCACCCTAAACTACCATTTACATGGAAACTGTTTCGAAAAGTTTGATCTTCTTGTTGTTGTAGTGTTTAACGCCCGCTTTTACTACTACGGCACCGCAGGCGGTGACACTGATGATACATGAAGATGGAGCACCGGTGGAATGAGATGGCGGGGGAAACCGGAGTACCCGGAGAAAACCCGCCCTGACGCCGCTTCGTCCACCACGAATACCACATGCGGGTCCCTGGGATCGAACCCGGGCCGCCTAGGTGGTAGGCGAGCGCGCTAACCGCTCGGCCACGGCGCCGCCTTGATCTTCTTGAAAATGGCTCTAACGATTTATTAAAATGCCGTATGTTTAGGATATTTTTATGAAAAATGAAATGTATACTTTGAATTTCTAGCTATAGCCTATGTAGTCCTGTTTACGCTGGATGACTTTCGCATAACTGGTAAACGGTAAGAAATAGACCAAATCTTGCTGTACAAAATACATTAATGTTGCTAAAACACAATTTATGTTCATGTACATTTTTTGTAGAGTGAACCAGTTCGGAGATATTCCTTGTTATCTGTGTGAGTTTTGGAAAACTTAAACTTTCGTCAAATGGAAGATTTTTATATCTTAGCCATGCAAAGAGAACGGAATCTCAAAGCTTTAAAAGATTTGACTATCGCTCAAAGCCTTCAGTATTCCCATAATCCGCTTATAACTACAAGAAAATAAACAATAAGATAATTTATAAAAATGTTTATCTCACCTAACAAGAATAATATACAGGAATAAGAGTTTGTAAGCGTAAGTCTTGTCGTACAAGAGTAGAGAAAGTCATGCGAGTGCAACACATTAAATGTTAACCTTGATATTTATTTTCCTAATAACTTATTAATTATTCAGTTGATATTAGTTTTTCATATGTTCTTTTAGTAATTATTAATTGTGTACTTGACTTACTACTGGTATTTATATTTACAACTTGGTTAATTTAAAGCATTTTTTATTTTTAACTATATTATATACTTCTTGTTATCCACATTTTATTTATTTTGTTACCCATTATTTATAAATGCTCACTAAATGTTTTGATTTAATATTATAATTTAGTTAAGATTTAGTTAGTTATTTACATTAATTAATCCGCACTACTTGCACTTAACATAAAAATTTGAGTATATTATAAGGAGGTTTATTTAAAATAAACTTATAAAAATATATACATACACAGATACATATACACATATATTTTTATGAACTCTAGTGTTTGTGCGTGAATTGTAAATAGTATATTATTTATAATTAGTACTCTTAGAATAAATTTATTTACTTTTTATTTATTATTACGTTCACAGCAATTCGCTGTTGAAAATGATGCTCCCTGGTGCTGTTATAGGATTTTTTTCCGCTCATGTAAGGGTGTTATGATTAAGTGTTCCGTTTTCAAGTTTCCATGTTACTTAAAGACAATGGAATGTCTAAGCCATTAGAAAATGGCCAGTTCTTAAAAGATTTGACTATCCCTATAAACCTACTGTATTCTCATATTCCCCTTAAGTCTACAAGAAAATGAGCAATAAGATAATTTTTGCCATTGTTTGTCTCGATTAATATGAAGTAAATAGCGGAATAAGCGTCTGTAAGAACAGTTAGTACAAGAGTAGAAAAAGTTGTTTGAGTGCAACACACCAGTTTTCTGCAGGCTTCACAAACGTCGAATTACTGTTCTGCAAATTAACAAGCCACTTCCTTATTTCTTTTAAATTCACATACGTTTGTCCTCACATTCTCACACACATACACAGGTACAGACACACACACACACACACAAACAAACACACTTGCCCTCATATTCACACCTTCAGACTCTGGGGAGGATATGGAATAAACCTCAATAAAAAAATCCCATCCCCCAGATTTCTGAATTTGGAAGCCAGTATGCTAACCACCAAACCATAAGTAGCCTGCATTATATAGGTATATATGTCGAACGATATTTTGATTTTATTGTTCTTGCAGGACTTGATGAGAAACAAAAGAACAGACAACGTTTCAGAAGTCTGTAGCTCGAAGTAGTGGAAATTTCGACCAACAACAAGAAATATCTCGTAAACGCCTTAGGCTACGAAAACCACGAATTGTTTATTTTGAAAAAAGAAAAAAACAAAACAATACACTCGTATGGACTATTCTTTAAACTTTCTCTGTTAGGTTCAGGCGATCCGAAAACATGTATCCCTGCTAAAATGTCATTTTAGATCTTTCGGGCGCAATACAATACTTCCGCTACCTAATGGCATTCACATGCTTTAGTTTTTTATAGTTTTTTAATAGTAAGTGTACCGGGTGGAGTTAAGGACATTACTTCAATTTATAGATCTCATTCTTTGGGATATTTTTTGGATCCTTCATTGTTTAAGATAAAAGAGAAATTTTAGATTTTTCTAGAAGATAAAATGCATATGCTGGCAATGTTACACGGCAGTTTCCAGTAACTCTCGGCTGGTACCTAGGCCGAGGGTCGCACTCCCCCCACGCTCCCCCTTTGAAAACCAGAAGCAGGTCAGCGAGTAAATTGACTTCACTTTTGCGCTGGCGCATGATTCGTGAGTGTAGATAAACGTTTGTTTTAACCATACTTGTTAAGGTAAACTTTCAATAATTCTATCTGCATCTTCCAATGACACATTTTGTAAGCTAAACACAAAATCTACGAATACTCAGCTCGTTCAGCATTCAACTTCAAAACGTTTTGCAATTGATACTGCTAATGTAATGAACCAAGCCAATGTAAATACATAAAGAACCGCACAGTTAGGCTCTTAAAAAGTCTGATAAAGAGTCATTTTAAAACATACAGCACATGAATAAACAATAAATCAAATAATCGCACAGATATTCTTCAAAATGTCCACCATTTTCACATCTGGACAAATTACGTCGTATGCTTGCAACACTGTCGTTGTTGCGTATTTCCTCTGCAGCCAGCTGAATACGTTGTCTCAAAGATTTGTCGTCAATCAGTTATTTAGGTTGCTACAGCTTGTCTAAAACGTGCTGACATTCCTCCACTCCCTAAGCAAATATGTGTAATAGCACTGAGCAGTCCACTTGCATAAAAGAGAAGTGGGGGTTAGTCCTCCAGATAATTTCATGTGTTGTATATGTGTCTGCCTCCAAGTCCTGATAACCTTCTAGTCACTTGCTCCCCACCACTCTCACCACTTCCCGCATTTCTCCTCACTTGCACATATGGAGTGTCACGATGTTTTAGACAAGCTGTACCTATGTGGCGACGATATTTTCTCGCTTGCCTCCTTCGTGTGCTGGTTGCACACTCTTGTATAAGACAAGTCAGCATAAACTTTCTTGGGTTTGGTATCCTTGGGGTAGGAATCCGATGCCAGCTACAACATTCCGAGATGTTTCTACATATACTGACAATATATCAAAGTATTCGCAATTTGAAAATCTGGCAAACCTAGTGTTGTATAACTAGGCTGCTCTAATGCGGTGAATCAAAGCCGAATGAGGTGATGAAGCTTTTTAGTGTCGCGATAAGCAGCGTTGTCATATTTTGTCCAAGTAAGCGTTAGCACACCACACGTGCACATTTACTTCTTAGGAGAAACAAACTATAAAGCTAGAAGAATGAGAGAGAAACAGGGGAGATGTTGCAACACTGTGTTTCTCTCCACGTGGAGTTAAGAACTGTCTGTCATGATTTCTTTGATTTCATTGGCTGAAGTGACACGTTCATTGGTGCAATGTGAAACATTAGCGACTTCCAGGAACTAACAAATTCATGCAGCGTGTTATATGAGAAATAAAGCTCATGTTAATCATAATAGAGTTATTATCAGCTAAAAACACCTCGGGTTCTTTTATCACTAAGCCCCTGACTTTCAATGCGTGGTACGATGGTACTCTAATAATCTCTCAACTGCTAGTGGAGCTGATATAAATATAGTATGGTTTTCGGTCGCGACCGCGAAATGCTTATTGGTCTCCCTCATGGCCATGGAGTTTGAAATGACAGAAAGCTCGAACAATTTTATGGATATTACACGGCTGGTAAAACGAGAAGCTTTAATTAATAATCATCGCCGAGTTACAAAGCCTCTATTATTTCGTCGTGTGCGTTTGATTAAAATTCCTGTGGCAAACAAAACCGCTAGTCTCCAATTCCCAGTTCAGATATGCTGTTTAGTGCTTACCTTGACCTACCAACGTAGTTTTTCGACTACATTTCGTCTGCAAAACGTCGTTCGCAAAACGATTAATTTTTTCAAGAACCTGTACGATGTACATAGCTGTTAGTAAAACTATAATCTTCGCAAAACTTAAAGGCATATGGAGGCGGGGCGTACTGCGGACTCCAGCGAATCCTACACTTGCCCCTCCTACCAGCGCTGCCGAATGTGGTGCATGCATGTCACACACCCTTATGTACAGAACCTCTGCCGGTACACGCACTACCACCGCACTACGCTTGGCAACAGCGCTCTGCTTGAGCATTGGCCAGCGTTCACATGTCTTTAACGTTTGCGAGCGGTATAGCTCAAATGTAGGTTATTCTACACATTTTACAAGTAATAAACTATTACATCATACATTATCGTGGAATAAACACCTAATTTGGGAAAAACAACTATTTGTTTTTTCGAAAACGGCTGTTGAGGGAAAAAAAAAAATAGCTGTTGTACATTTTCCACATGTAGAAGCAAAGTAATATGTTCTGTTCTACCTTGTATACATAGGTCCTAAATGTATGAGTGCGGATATCTTTATAGGTAATTGAGGGCAGTGTAATGAACACTATTGCACCAATATTCACCTCATTTGATAACTTAGAATTTTATTTATTAAGAGTAGTGTGTTTTCAGGTTGGTTAGCACCTCTTAGTCGGAGTGGCACATAAGGCGTGACGCGGAGTGGGTCAGTCTCGCGATATCAAATTGTGTACTGAAACTGAGCTCCAATGCCTTCGGCAAGACCAATGAGCACACTATACCTAGGCTAATAGGTCAGGCATTGTGATGTGAAGTAAAACAGATAGTCTATACGACAGGGATTGTTCATTCCGCGACGTAGTTACGCCCATGCCAAAGACATCACGTAGTAAATTATGAGATTGGTTTGTGGGAAGACTAATTAACGGAGAGAAAAAGAGGCTAACACACCGAATTAGATACATATTGAGGTACCAACTATCAAAATATTGCACTTGTATCCCTAACAGCTTGTAGCTTGTACACTCATTTATCCGTCCGTCCCTCCATCCCTCTTTCTCTCTGTCCCTCCACCTCTCTGTCCCTCCGTCCCTCCGCCCCCTGTCCCTCAGTACTTCCGTCCTGACAAGCTTAAAAACGGGATAATCGTAGTTTGATGCAACACTCGATGAGAATTGCGTGAACGAGACGAATCTCTGAGGTGTCTACATGTTCTAAGACTGGCAGCACGTAATTTTATTTTTTGCTTGAAAACATAGAATCCATTATTCACAAGCAGGGTACAATAATGCGGAAAGCCATTCCACCAACAGGACGACTGGCAGCAACTCTGAGATATCTGGCAACAGGTACGGCTTACAATTTATTTAAATAATATTATACATACATGTGCGAGTACTGATTTGTGTGTGGTGTGTTTGTTTTTGTTTTCAATTATAACATTTAGTCCCCATAGGGTAAACAAACATTTATTTCTAGGTGACAGTTACAAATCCCTGATGTACCTGTTTCGAATACCTGCAAACGCTATTTCAGTGATTCTACCCCAGGTTTGCCAGGCGACCATTGATGCTTTAAAAGCTGAATATATGAAGGTAGGTGTACTATACAGAATGCAAATAAAAATATTTCTAATGAAAATCATAATCATAATTAAGTACAAGACTGAAAGACATGTCTTTATTGTTTTAATCGTTTTCTCATGTACTAATACATAACATTAATTCTGAAAGACGGGGAAAAAAAAAAAAAAAAAAAAAGAAAAGAAAAAAAAAAGATAGAAAGAGGCAAAGGTTAGGCATTAGTCTTAGTTTTTGATTGGTTTGGTGTTCGGATAGGATATTTATTGCTCTGAAGTCACCTTCACTTAATTGCACATAGATTGCAGGTAGAGCAGATGAAACTTTATCCACATATTTGGAAGTAACTTCTAGGATTGACTTTTGGATTACATTTTTTAATTCACTGATAACGAACCGATCAAATATGCTTAGGTCAGAGGTGGATTAGGAACTGTAAAATTCAATGCCACAGCTGAAATTTGAAGCGCAGACCCTCCTCAAATCCCAATTGTGGCATTGAATTTTTCAGTTTCGATTCTACCTTCAAAGATTGCCCACACACGGCTTGTGTGCTTAAGAACACCAACAGTAAATTTGTTGGTATACATAAATAAGTAAATAAGTACATAAATAAATAAATAAATAAATAAATAAATAAATAAATAAATAAATAAATAAATAAATAAATAAATAAATAAATAAATAAGTAAGTAAGTAAGTAAGTAAGTAAGTAAGTAAGTAAGTAAGTAAGTAAGTAAGTAAGTAAGTAAGTAAGTAAGTAAGTAAGTAAGTAAGTAAGTAAGTAAGTAAGTAAGTAAGTAAGTAAGTAAGTAAGTAAGTAAGTAAGTAAGTAAGTAAGTAAGTAAGTAAGTAAGTAAGTAAGTAAGTAAGTAAGTAAGTAAGTAAGTAAGTAAGTAAGTAAGTAAGTAAGTAAGTAAGTAAGTAAGTAAGTAAGTAAGTAAGTAAGTAAGTAAGTAAGTAAGTAAGTAAGTAAGTAAGTAAGTAAGTAAGTAAGTAAGTAAGTAAGTAAGTAAGTAAGTAAGTAAGTAAGTAAGTAAGTAAGTAAGTAAGTAAGTAAGTAAGTAAGTAAGTAAGTAAGTAAGTAAGTAAGTAAGTAAGTAAGTAAGTAAGTAAGTAAGTAAGTAAGTAAGTAAGTAAGTAAGTAAGTAAGTAAGTAAGTAAGTAAGTAAGTAAGTAAGTAAGTAAGTAAGTAAGTAAGTAAGTAAGTAAGTAAGTAAGTAAGTAAGTAAGTAAGTAAGTAAGTAAGTAAGTAAGTAAGTAAGTAAGTAAGTAAGTAAGTAAGTAAGTAAGTAAGTAAGTAAGTAAGTAAGTAAGTAAGTAAGTAAGTAAGTAAGTAAGTAAGTAAGTAAGTAAGTAAGTAAGTAAGTAAGTAAGTAAGTAAGTAAGTAAGTAAGTAAGTAAGTAAGTAAGTAAGTAAGTAAGTAAGTAAGTAAGTAAGTAAGTAAGTAAGTAAGTAAGTAAGTAAGTAAGTAAGTAAGTAAGTAAGTAAGTAAGTAAGTAAGTAAGTAAGTAAGTAAGTAAGTAAGTAAGTAAGTAAGTAAGTAAGTAAGTAAGTAAGTAAGTAAGTAAGTAAGTAAGTAAGTAAGTAAGTAAGTAAGTAAGTAAGTAAGTAAGTAAGTAAGTAAGTAAGTAAGTAAGTAAGTAAGTAAGTAAGTAAGTAAGTAAGTAAGTAAGTAAGTAAGTAAGTAAGTAAGTAAGTAAGTAAGTAAGTAAGTAAGTAAGTAAGTAAGTAAGTAAGTAAGTAAGTAAGTAAGTAAGTAAGTAAGTAAGTAAGTAAGTAAGTAAGTAAGTAAGTAAGTAAGTAAGTAAGTAAGTAAGTAAGTAAGTAAGTAAGTAAGTAAGTAAGTAAGTAAGTAAGTAAGTAAGTAAGTAAGTAAGTAAGTAAGTAAGTAAGTAAGTAAGTAAGTAAGTAAGTAAGTAAGTAAGTAAGTAAGTAAGTAAGTAAGTAAGTAAGTAAGTAAGTAAGTAAGTAAGTAAGTAAGTAAGTAAGTAAGTAAGTAAGTAAGTAAGTAAGTAAGTAAGTAAGTAAGTAAGTAAGTAAGTAAGTAAGTAAGTAAGTAAGTAAGTAAGTAAGTAAGTAAGTAAGTAAGTAAGTAAGTAAGTAAGTAAGTAAGTAAGTAAGTAAGTAAGTAAGTAAGTAAGTAAGTAAGTAAGTAAGTAAGTAAGTAAGTAAGTAAGTAAGTAAGTAAGTAAGTAAGTAAGTAAGTAAGTAAGTAAGTAAGTAAGTAAGTAAGTAAGTAAGTAAGTAAGTAAGTAAGTAAGTAAGTAAGTAAGTAAGTAAGTAAGTAAGTAAGTAAGTAAGTAAGTAAGTAAGTAAGTAAGTAAGTAAGTAAGTAAGTAAGTAAGTAAGTAAGTAAGTAAGTAAGTAAGTAAGTAAGTAAGTAAGTAAGTAAGTAAGTAAGTAAGTAAGTAAGTAAGTAAGTAAGTAAGTAAGTAAGTAAGTAAGTAAGTAAGTAAGTAAGTAAGTAAGTAAGTAAGTAAGTAAGTAAGTAAGTAAGTAAGTAAGTAAGTAAGTAAGTAAGTAAGTAAGTAAGTAAGTAAGTAAGTAAGTAAGTAAGTAAGTAAGTAAGTAAGTAAGTAAGTAAGTAAGTAAGTAAGTAAGTAAGTAAGTAAGTAAGTAAGTAAGTAAGTAAGTAAGTAAGTAAGTAAGTAAGTAAGTAAGTAAGTAAGTAAGTAAGTAAGTAAGTAAGTAAGTAAGTAAGTAAGTAAGTAAGTAAGTAAGTAAGTAAGTAAGTAAGTAAGTAAGTAAGTAAGTAAGTAAGTAAGTAAGTAAGTAAGTAAGTAAGTAAGTAAGTAAGTAAGTAAGTAAGTAAGTAAGTAAGTAAGTAAGTAAGTAAGTAAGTAAGTAAGTAAGTAAGTAAGTAAGTAAGTAAGTAAGTAAGT
>JAUKNM010000043.1:352500-457500 GCA_030765045.1 Tenodera sinensis
TAGAGAAAAATGCAATAGGAGCAATAGAAATATAAAGCATTGAAAATATTGAAAGATATTCAGCTGAGGTGACTATGAGGAGCATTTGTGGAATGTTACGGAGAAATGGTTAGTAGATAAAAGTGGAGATATACAAGATCCTCATCGGGCAGTAATTTATTTTTATTATTACCTTAATTCGCAAAGTTATGTAGCAGTAGATGTCCTATGAACCTTATTTTTGTAAGTAATGTTTTAATGTTTTAGGAGTTTTTGCTTATGCCAGCTGGCTGCTTGAATAGTTTTTAGGAGCTGTCATAAAATGGGATATAGCTAGAGCAATTAGTGCTGTCATACGTATTACCTCAGCCAGTATCATTGCATTGGTGAGAATATATTAGTAGCTGCAATACTCCAATACTTAGAACTGTCACTTTCAGAATCCTGTTTGCAGAGTCACCAATGTGGCCCATATCCAAAAACCGCACTGAAAACGCCAGAAAGGCGCTGGGCTAATTGCGAGGATGGGTTCAGCCTGAAGCTGTGGATCAGGAATCTGATGAAGTATCACTCCAAGTATTAACACTCCTCACTATTTGACAAGGAACACATAATTTATTTTGGATGTCCAGAAACACAATCCATAACAGCTACACCGAGATAAGGGTTCTGTATTCCACTTTGTTTAAGGTATATGTTTTAAGCGAGGTTAATAGTACAGTTTGGAACACATGAGCATGGCAAAGGAAGACGAACTGAAGAAAATTTTGTTTTTTGTCAGAATGTGCAGTAAAATTTTCGGTTTTGTTGGTTGACTGCCCCGAACTTTTTTTAAATTGCTCGCCAAATTAACAAATTATGATAAAGTTATGATCTTGAGCTAATATGAGCTTTTACTCTGCTACCATAAAAATAAAACGTAAAAATTAATGGTTCAGTGGTAAAGGTGTACCACAAAATATTCTGATGAAATGATATCGCGCTGTTATTGCGTTGAACGTTGTGTGGTATTTGTGTCGTCGTCTGCCTCGGGCTGACTTGTCTCGTGGGCGTGGGTAATTTACAGACTTTTGAATAATCACACTTTCATTGCATACAAGTTTCATTTATTTGCCGGAGCTCAGTGAAACGAAGTATTAAGCCAACCAAGCTTTGAGTGCGTTATCCCGATAAACATTTTCCTATGCGGAGGTTGCTTTTAAGAAATTCGTCTTTCTTTATACCTATAATCCAAGAACGATGAACATTTATATCACCTCGAATTAAGTGAGTTATATACGCAAGAGACGCGAACTTGTTTCTTAATGGTGATTGCTTAATCAATCCTGAAAAAAAAATGAACTAGGTGCGTCGATATACGCGTTTTTATTTCAATCCGCTCCACCTATAGTGGAGTTTTGAATTTCTAACTCTGTTGCCAAAGTTACTGGCCAAACTCGGAGCTAAACATAAGTCAGTGACCTTCTGACCGTGCAAACTTAGGAGCTTACCAACTAACCTCTCTGGAAGACTGCATTTTTGGCTCTATGCTTACGTTCATCAAACTTATGAACGGTAGAGACTGTCATCACTGTAATCAATCAAGAAATCATTTGCATGTGTTTCTAATTCTGAAAGCTTAAGTTGTTCCTTGTAAGATTTAACAGCATTTCTTATTAGCTTTCAGGTAATGTAACAGAAGAGTGCTTATACTTTTCAGTTTTCCATTAGCTGCAGAAAATGACAAGAGCGAAAGGTAAAAGATATCACAGTAAAAGCAAGATGATGCAGTGCTTCGAGACACGATCATTGCGCCTACTCTGGGACCTCTGGGTTTAATGGTCACATTTTTCTTTTTCGTGCATTGGGCTTGTCTGACATTCACCAGACTATTCATAAAACATGTGTTTGACGAGCTCCATATACCTACTTCTTCAAAGTGGGTTACGGTGAGCAATGATTAATAGTTTATGATTGGTTATTTTATCTATTTAATGCCTATGAAAGCTTTCTTTGCGAGTTATTTTAATAATACTGTGATAAGTATAAATCTACAAGGATCAGTGCGGGTCCAAAAATGTGGACCAACATCCGCCTCTAGCTAAGGGTTGTTCACAGTAACCGAGAATGGGAAGCACAAGGAAAACGACAAACGACTTAAACAGTGTCTCTCCCCCCCCCCCCAAAAAAAAAAGCACCGACAACCCTTAGTATATTGTGCGGGATGGCAAACTGATTGGTTTTCACGGAGGAACCCCTGTCCGGAAATGCACAGTTTAGGCGTTGTTGGGCGTCGAAGTCTGAGAACGAAGGGCTGTGACAATGTGTTCTGGTTCATTTTCGACTCTTAGTACGGAAAGTATGCAACACTTTAGTTATCTGTGTACTGTGGACGAACGACCTGAACATGTCTACTGCCTAACAGGCTAACAGGACCGATGAGCCTCTCATTTATTATATATGTTTTGCCTACCCTTTTGGATGTAGTGGCACTAAATGTGCGGCAGGTAATCTGGCTGCAAGAGACGGAGCTCCAGTTCACCTTGTGTAAATGTATCACAAGGTGCATATCCAAATCGATGGATTGGTAAAGGTGGACCAATTCCACGGTCAGCTCGGTCGCCAGATGACACCCCTCTACTATTTTCTGTGGGAATGTATGAAGAGTACGGTGTATGGTGTAACGTCAGCGGGTGGAGATAGATTTGTGATGGAAAATTTGGAGAGGACGTAAGTCGCTCACTGCAATTTCAATCAGTGTTCCACATCTGATAATAGGAGCAATTGGTGAGTAGATTTTTTAGGTGATGGTGTAATTTAAAGAAGTTTTCATTACATATTTTTAAATTTATACCAAAAGTGTTAAAGTTTTTTAACATATACAAATCCGGGTCCTGTTTATGACAAATGAGACCCATATTTTGAAATCTCTTGGAAGAACCTCTGAAGTCCTTTTCATTATGGGTGAGTTTTACATACCTGGTAAACCGTAAGAGTTAGACAAATTCTTACTACACAAAAAAATGTGGATCTCGTTTAGGCAAACAACCTATGTTAAATAATTATGTCAATTGGAGAAAACCATTTTCGAGATATTCCTTGTTATTGGTTTGAATTTTCATGTACTTCATTTTTCTCATACAGAAACACGTGATTCCCTTTTTTGTTCTCTTGGCCCCGTAAAGACAACGGAATTTCAAAGCCTTCACATAGCGACCAGTTCTTAAAAGACTCGACTATCTCTTAAAGCCTACTGTATTCCCATATTCTCCTTGCACCTAGGAGAAAGCTAGCATTAAAATAATTTCTGCAAATATTCATCTCTATTAACATGAAGTAGATAGAGGAATAAACATTTGTAAGAATAGTTTATAGAACAGTAGAGAAGATCAAATGAGTTCAATAAATCAGATTTATTTCCTTGGAGACATCTATTGCTGGGGTGAAACGTAACTGCGGCTGATTTTCTCTTTTCTATATGCGATATTAGTTGTAAGTTATCCTTAGTGTGGTCTTGCGGGCGGATACTTGTAGCCTCGGTGCAGGGCAAAATTTATTAACGCGTTTCAGACAGTTAATCTTTGAGTGAAAGACAGATTTAAATCAGCTGTTATCATTACTTAAAACGTTGTAGCCTGTTTTCTCGACGAATAGGATAAAAGCCGAGGAACGTGTGGTTTTGTTTTCGATGCATTTTCACTACAAATGGCCTGATGTGTTGCACTCACATGACATTCTCATCTTGCACTAACTATTCTTACAAACTCTTGTTCCTATATCTTCTTGTAGTCAAGATAAACAATTCCAGTAATTATCTTATTGCTGATTGTCTTGTAGGTGCAAGGGGAATAAAAGAATACAGCAGGCTTTGAGCGATAGTCAAACGTTTTAAAAAATTGAAATTCAGCTCTTTTTGCATGTCCAAGAGATAAAAAAGTGAATAACGACCTTCCAATTGAGAAACATTTAAGTATTGAAAATTTCACACCCATAAAAAGGAATATCTCCCTAACGATTCACCCCTCAAAAACTGCATTTGGACGACCTGTGTGCTTTAACGAGATCTACATTTTTGTATAGTAAGATTTGGTCCATCTCTTACGGTTTACGAGTTATGCAAAAGTCATCAAGAGTAAACAAGACTACATGGGCTGTAGCCAGAAAATTCAAAATATACCTTTCATTTGCCATAAAAAAATCTTAAACGTGTGACGTTTTAATACAAATCGTTAGAGCCATTTTTGAGAAAATCAAAATTTTTGAAAAATGTTCCGCGTAAGGGCTGATTAGGCCGGATGCATTTTCTCAAAATTTTCGAGCAGAATCCTTGAAAGGTGTTTAGCTTAAATACCAACTTTAGTTTTTATCCAACTTTTCGTTTTTTAATTAATTATGCTATTCACACACATACACACACAGACGCGCGCGCGCGCGTGCGCACAGATGGTCCTTTTTGTAAACCTGCTTTTTTTATTCAAGGGACCTCAAAATATATATTTCCGGTGAAATCTTGACATCGAAATTTTGGATCGATTAGAATACTTCTACTTACTATACGCAGTAGAGTGAGTAAACTTACAGCTCAACCTTTGACATCAATGTGACAATGGTTCCTTGTAGGATAACTAGATTTGCCTGCTGTCCACTTCCAAGCGTTAGAAAGCTTCTGGCTAGAAATATTGCTATAGCGGTTTGCATTCGTTTTTACATGAAACTAGGATTTCCTGGAGACGAGGACAAAGATGAAGTTACGCGAATCGAGATGGCAGGTAAAGGTTTGTTATTCCTTACCAAAAGCACTATATCTTAACAATATCTTTCCAAAGCTTTAGTAGTTACATAATATGGAATAAAGCCAAAATCAGGTGTTTTACACAATTTCTCCCTCTCTGATAGAGTAACAGTGCACCATAGTGAAAAGCAACGCTTTCTTCATGTGCTTTACGGCGCTATTGCCGAAATCTGAACGTTTGCTATGAAAACTAAAGCACTCCATTACTTTGTTTAATATTTTGCACATAGTTTGGATGATTACTTTCCTCGGGAACACAAAGTGTAAGTTTTCAAATTCTATTCCTGCACTGTTCCTTCAGTTACCCATGTGCGCAAATTAATTTTGTTGTTATGCATTTATTTACTTTCTGCACTACGTATAGCAAGTAGGGGAAATATTGTATTTGACCCAAAATTATGATGTCGAGATTTTACCGGAAATATGTTTTGATGTCCTCTGAATCCAAAAAGAGCATTTTTAGAAAAAGTTCCATGTGTGTGTTTGAGTGTGTGTGTGTGTGTGTGTGTGTGTGTGTGTGTGTGTGTGTGTGTGTGTGTGTGTGAGTGTGTGTGTGTGTGTGTGTGTGTGTGTGTGTGTGTGTGTGTGTGTGTGTCTGTGAACGGCATAACTTAAAAGTCAAAATATCGTTCATGGACACGTCACGCAGATTTTGAAGAAAATTTCTCCACCCTAAACTACCCTTTACATGGAGAAGTTTTAAAAAGTATTGATTTTCTGAAAAAAATGACTAACTACTTAGATTACAACGCCGAGTGTTTAATACATTTTTAAGGCAAATAAGTGTACCTATATTTTCAATTTTCTGCCCATAGCTATGTATTCCTGTTTACTCTTGATGACTTTTGCATAATTGCTAAACCGTAAGAGATAGACCATATCTTACTACACAAAAATGTAGATCTGGTTATGTCCCAGTGCATTTTTCTGAGGAGTGAACCATTTCAGACATATTCCTTGTTATTTGTGTGAGTTTTGCAATACTTAAATTCTTCTCAAATGAAAGGTCGTTTTATTTCTTGACCATGCAAAGAGAACGGAATTTCAAAGCCTTTGTATAGCGACCAGCTTTAAATGATTTGACTATCGCTGAAAGCCTACTGTATTCCCATATTCCCCTTGCACCTACAAGGAAATAAACAATAAGGTAATGTTAATCTCGACTAAGATGAAGAATATAGAGGAGTAATTGCTTCTAAGTATAGTTAGCACAATAATAGAAAAAGACACGTAAGTGCAACAAGGCATTTTTTTAAATTTTTGTCTGCCATTAATTAATAAATGATTCGTTGTAAAGACAGCTAGAAAGGTTGTCACTTTCTTCTATATCATAACGCAATCATCTTGCACAAAGTTCAGAGTCTAATATAAGTGTGCGAACATATATGTGTATGCACTTTCACTCAATGAAACTGTGTATCTTGAGCTATACATTTTCTAAACAATGCTGAAAATGTATGTAGCGCAAAAAATAATAATAATATCCCTGCAATTAGAAAATTTCATAGAGGAATTACTTTTAAACCAACGGTAAAAACAATACATAGTACTAACTGTAGTCATTTCCTTAGTGTAATATTAAAATCACCTTTGAAAGTGAAAATTTCACAGAAAATGCCACTTTAATCTACTTGCGGAAGCTTCTAAAAGGAAAGAAAAAATATGAAGGGAACACTTGCTAGCAGATGAACCTGAAAATTACAACAAATTTATGTTCCTTACATGCCTTAGAAATACCTCTTTACTCGATTCGGACAAAAGAGAATTCAAGTTTTGAACTGTGGTACTAAATGAAGCTAATGATGATTAGATAAAGATTTAAAGATCAAGGATTTTGATGATGATAATGATGATGATGATAATAATAATGATGATAATAATAATAATAATAATAATAATAATAATAATAATAATAATAATAATAATAATAATAATAATAATAATAATAATAATAATAATAATAATAATAATAATAATAATAATAATAATAATAATAATAATAATAATAATAATAATAATAATAATAATAATAATAATAATAATAATAATAATAATAATAATAATAATAATAATAATAATAATAATAATAATAATAATAATAATAATAATAATAATAATAATAATAATAATAATAATAATAATAATAATAATAATAATAATAATAATAATAATAATAATAATAATAATAATAATAATAATAATAATAATAATAATAATAATAATAATAATAATAATAATAATAATAATAATAATAATAATAATAATAATAATTCTACATTAATTCATGCCTACTAGAGACATGATAGACATGCCGAAACCACTGTTTCTGGGTTTATTACATTGGCCAATGGAAATATGGCAAAATTTAATGGCTAGTTTTGTGTATCTTTTGAAACGAATATTATTTCACTATTTTGGTTACTTATCTACTCATCTTATCCCTGTAGTTGAAATAATTTATAACTGTTTTAAGCAGCAGCTCTAGATAAAAGATACGGTTAGCATAATGTGAAGAAAGAAAATATTTTTCTCTGTGGGTTCGTTTCCATTTTTGAAATCCACTGAGAATGCAATTTGTTTTCATAGGAAACGGACAGCGATATACTACACTGGCTTCAGAATATTTGAGAAGATTTCCTTTAATTAATCCTTAGGTTTTCCAAGAAACGTGTTGTTTTCGAAACAGATGAGCTGATAAAGTTACCCGAAGCGAAAGCCTCAAATAAACACATGTTGAACTGCTGGGCAAAAGAAAGAAATACCTGTTTACATAGGATGAAGCTCTAAAGGTTTAGAACTTTCAGTAACGCAAGCATTACAATATATTGAAGGTTGAACCCAATTTAAGACTGGTCATTTTCAATATTTAATTGGCAGCTTGTGTTAACTAAAAGTTTCATATTAAAACTATAACTCAAGACAATCTGTAACTATTAAATTAATGATGCGAAATGGAACACGAGGAATAAATTGTTGATTTTAATTAAATACTATAACAAATACTCGGCGTTGCCCGGTACTTGGACGTTTTGGTAGTAAGGTGTTTATTTTCCAAAAATGTTTTTTACACTTAAATGAATTAAAGCAATTACAGTATTGCGGATATTCATGTTTTAAATTGATCACCTAGCCATCATTGTGTCAAATTTCCCATTCGTACCGAAAATCCTCCAAATCGACTCCTATCCAAAATGTTGCGAACCTATCCCTCATTAGGATGGGTTTTGTTATATCACCCCAAAAGCAATAAAGAAAATAAGATTAATATTTTTAGTTATATCTTTATTTATTTATATGTGTGTGTGTGTGCGTGTTTAGTTGAGTGGATTTTGCGATCTTTCTACATTCACATAAGCATATAACACACTTCTCTCAGTTATTATAAATATATTTATTTATACCAGGTGAGTCAGCTGCCCCTTATTCTCGAGTTTTATGCAATCCGCATTTTATACTCCAACATGAAAACATCGACCCCATTACTAGGTTCTACCCGCGTATTTAACATGGATGTTTAACACTCGATGAAATTAGTGCTAATATAGGTGTTATCACATCGCCTTTAGTGTATTCGTAATTAGACAGCTGACGTTTGCACTTCTGCAAATGTTCACTGGAACCAGCGAATATTACATGTTAAACGGAATATTTATCTCACACGTTACTAGGTAGCTCAGTTGGAGCGAGCGCGAAACTCCGAAATAACTGTCTGCTGTGAAGGTGGTTCGAATCACTTGCATGTACTAAGGTTTTTCTTTCTTTCTTTATTTTTTTATTTTTTTTTAATTTATTTATTACCGTGCAATCCTCACAATTTACAAATCATTATTCTGAAAACTGTTATTATATTCATTTTTATTCTTTTATGTATGTTTTATGGCATTGTTTGATGTTTTCTAATTGGTGAACTACAATTATGTAGTTGTTTAAACACACCTATAGATAGGTGCAATTGAAATACGGACATTTATACACATTTGAACACAGAAAGCAAGGAAATTACATTGTCAGAGTTTAACATGGAAGTTAAACTCAATTTTGCAGACAGTGAATTATTGTGCTATTAAAAATGTTTCATAGTGATATGTTTTGCGGCGCTGGAATGACCCTTTTTCTATTCCTGGAACACGACTCACACTTGAGAAAAAAGGTTCGTATGTGTGTGCGTGTGTTTCTGTGAACAGCTTTACTAAAACGAAATATTTAATAAATACCAGACCTGATATTTCAGTCAGCGCCTTGCAAAAATACGAGACGAGTTTTAAGAAAATTCCCCACGTCCAAACTGCCCTGTGCATGGGCCGTATTTCGAAATTTTCGATTTTCTCAAAAATGGCTGAAACGATTTTGATTCAACATGTTCACATGGCAAACAAAATGTATATCTTGAATTTTCTAGAAATAGCTTGCGAAGCCCTCCTTACTCGGAAGAAAATCTATATACTGTTACATAAGCGATAGACGAAAACGTATTACAAAAGGGACACACATAGATATATTTAAAACATACAATTTATTCCAAATACCGTTTTTGTGACATCAACCATTTCCGAAGCATCTGTTATTAATGATCCGAATTGTTTAATACTTTGTCATTGTTTTAAGTGCTGTAGATTTTTAGTTGATTTTTGCAATGGCATGAATAGAGCATGGAATTTAAAGGCCGGCGTATATCTATTATTTTTTGTTCCATTCATAAAGCCCTTAATATCTAAGGTCATATCAGCGGCTTTTGCTTTGGAGCAGTTGCTCTTTGACAACGATGTTCACTCATTTACTATTTGTGCAACTATGGTTTTATTTACATTAACTTTTCTTTATAAACATTAAATTCACACCCACCCACCCACACACACACAGACACACACATATTTACTCTCTCACTCGTACTTCTAGACTCAGGGAAGAATGGGGAATAATTCTAGCTAAAGTAAATTACCCACCCTCCAGCAGGGAATCGAAATCGGATCTTTTGGATTACCATGTTAACCGCCACACTACAGTGGTAGTCATCTTCTACTTGTAAAACATTAGACTGTCGCTATTCCCCTTCTAGCTATAACGAAATAGATAGGAAAATAAACTTTCCGAAGGTTAACTTGCATAACCCACTAATAAGCGATGAGATTAGAGTAAGTGATGGGGTGTAACATGTCCAATTAGTTATACAGGGTGGAATGAACTACTTCGGCCATACGTTATCCAGGGATTCTACACGAGTGTAACAAATATGTCCAATACAATTATTGTCAATAAAGAAGCGTTTCGCCGAATAAAAAGTAATTTGTGTAAAATAGTTGGAACCATCTAGCTTCTCGACGAATGGATATAAATGGTTTATTATTTCACCTACTGTCGCGCAATTATTGAGTGAACAATACTTCTACCATATTCGAATGAATTTAGTCAGAATTTAATGTTAACGTGACGTTGCAAAATCTCTCTCAGAAATTAAACTTTGCATAACATTTTATCATTAAATTGTGACTAAATTCATTCGAATTAAGGTAGAAATGCATTACAACATTGTTCACACAATGCTTGCACGACAGTTATAGAAATAATAAATCATTTCAAGAAGCTAAATGGCTCCAAATATTTGACACAAATTATTTTTTTCGGCGAAACGGTTCTGTAGTGACAAAAATTATATTGGACATATTTGTTACACTCATCATGTAGAATCCCTGGGTAACGTATAGTCGAAGCGCTACCTCCACCCAGTATAGATATATCTAAGAAAGTGTTCAGTGGTACTATAAAGAGAGGTCATTCCGAATCACAAGGCGATTGACTAATAAATAATGAATTTGTTTACAAAAGGTGTTGTCTGCAGCAATGCGTACGGCTGGAGCTATTGTTCTTGTGCCCCTGGTGCGCCGGTGCGGCCAGAGAGCAATATTGCTGGTATGTACGGGCGCCATGGTGCTTTTAACTGTACTCCTGGGTCTATACGCATATGTGCAGATACAGCAGGACAAGCCTGAGGTGGCTGCAGCGCACACCTGGGTACCCTTGCTTCCAATCTGGGCCATATCATTCATAAACACTATCGTGAGCCAGATGCCTTGGATGTTGGTGTCAGAAGCTTTTCCGTTGAGGTATCAAGTATTCAAATTTCATGAAGATATTCTTGATACTATTTTAGAAAAACAGTTAGCTTTATTGTAATAAATAGCAGGAGTCGCACACGATGCAAAAATGATGATTTCGAAAACATAAACATTAGGTGCTAATAAACAAAACAGGTATATAGAACATTTTTTACGTTTCTGGTTGTTTCATAAAAATTTAAACGTTTAATATATTTGTAAACATTTTCCACAGTTGTCGAACTATGTCGAGTCTTAAGCAATTTAAAAGGGTAGCAAAAACAACATACCATTTTAAGATCATTTTCTCTGAGACACTGCTGAAAGTTTGAACAATACTGATTGCAAATGGAACTTTTTGATGCGTAAAAGTACAATTAAACAAAGCTCAAACAAAGACATTGGAAGTAAACACAGTCCAATAGACTTTGCGCTTTTGGCATTTAAATGGCCATGTATTGGATCTCCAAAGACTCCTGAGAGCAAAAGTTATATATATATATATAATTGAAGCTAAAGTTTCAAAGTTGTTTTTGGCTGTAAAGAAACTATGTTTTGGATTTAAAAAATTGTTTACCGAATTTCAGCAATGGTTATTCTTGAAACATGAACTACACGAGGAGATTTCTTCTCGCTTCTTCGAGTCCTAGAACTGGCACATTAAGAAGCTGATGTGCTTAAATGCTATATTCGTTTGTGCAACAGTATATACTGGATGACCCACCCAAAAAAAAAAAAAAAAAAAAAAAACACCGACAGCGCTTAGTATGTTGTATTGCAAACTGATCGGTTTTTAAATAGGAAACCCTGTCCGGAAATGAACGGTTTGGACGCTGGAGAGCGCCGAAGTTTAAGAACGAACGGTTGTGACAATTTATAATTCGTTTTGGTATCTTAATAAGAAGGTATGCAACCCCTTAGCCATCTGTGTAGTAACGACCTGAGCATAACGTTCCTGCGCATGCGCTAAATTGCCCCATAGAGCTTTTGGTGCGCGTCCTACTGCATTATTTGTGTAGTTTTCAGTACAGTGACGTTTTTTTTTAACAGCAGTGCGATACGTATCTGCAAACAGCTGCGGAAATGCCGACTTGAGCTCCAACACAAATTGATGTAAATGTGCGGAATAACCTGAACGTCGCAAATCCAGATCGATGGATTGGTAGAGCTGGGTCAGTTCCATGGCCAGCATGGTAGCCAGATCTGACACCTCTCGACTATTTTCGGTGGAGTTGTATGAAGAGTATAGTGTATGATACTCCTGTAACGTCAGCGGAGGACCTTAAGGCTCGAGTCCACGGATCAACAGAAAATCTTCAAAGAGAGCCGCGCATATTGGGTCATGTGCATGAGGCTCACCACCGCCGATATAGGCTCTACAATGACGCAGGAACTACACACCTAGAAGCCCATTTGTAATGCAGAAAGCTCGATGTTGGGGTTATTGACGAAATTTGAACGTACACCCATCTCACACTTGGATGCGCTACAGCCCCCAAACTGCGCATTTCCGGACAAGCATTGTCGGCGTTTTTTTGGGACACTCTGTATATATGAATACATTTTACTACAGGTATGTATTTCAACTAGGTTGACGCATGTGTGCAACTCTAATAAATCTCCAAACGCAGGTGTAGCCAGCCCCCTTGATGTGACTTGATGCGCGTGCCGCAAGAGCGAGTAGCAGGTGAGCGAAGGTCATCAAACTTGCGAGCCCATTAGGCTGTTGCGAGCGCGTCGGGCTGTTGCGAGCCCATCAGGCTGTTGCGAGCCCATCAGGCTGTTGCGATCCCATCAAGCTGTTGCGATCCCATCAGGCTGTTGCGAGCCCATCGGGCTGTTGCGATCCCATCAAGCTGTTGCGAGCCCATCAGGCTGTTGCGAGCCCATCAGGCTGTTGCGATCCCATCAAGCTGTTGCGAGCCCATCGGGCTGATGCGAGCCCATCAGGCTGTTGCGAGCCCATCAGGCTGTTGCGAGCCCATCAGGCTGTTGCGATCCCATCAAGCTGTTGCGAGCCCATCGGGCTGTTGCGAGCCCATCAGGCTGTTGCGAGCGCGTCGGGCTGTTGCGAGCCCATCAGGCTGTTGCGAGCGCGTCGGGCTGTTGCGATCCCATCAAGCTGTTGCGAGCCCATCAGGCTGTTGCGAGCGCGTCGGGCTATTGCGAGCCCATCAGGCTGTTGCGAGCCCATCAGGCTGTTGCGATCCCATCAAGCTGTTGCGAGCCCATCGGGCTGTTGCGAGCCCATCAGGCTGTCGCGAGCGCATCAGGCTGTTGCGAGCCCATCGGGCTGTTGCGAGCCCATCAAGCTGTTGCGAGCCCATCAGGCTGTTGCGAGCCCATCAGGCTGTTGTGAGCCCATCAAGCTGTTGCGAGCCCATCGGGCTGTTGCGAGCCCATCAGGCTGTTGCGAGCCCATCGGGCTGTTGCGAGCCCATCAAGCTGTTGCGAGCCCATCAAGCTGTTGCGAGCCCATCGGCCTGTTGCGAGCCCATCGGGCTGTTGCGAGCCCATCAGGCTGTTGCGAGCCCATCGGGCTGTTGCGAGCCCATCAAGCTGTTGCGAGCCTATCAGGCTGTTGCGAGCCCATCGGGCTGTTCCGAGCCCATCAAGCTGTTGCGAGCCCATCAGACTGTTGCGAGCCCATTAGGCTGTTGCGAGCCCATCAGGCTGTTGCGAGCCCATCAAGCTGTTGCGAGCCCATCGGGCTGTTGCGAGCCCATCAGGCTGTTGCGAGCCCATCGGGCTGTTGCGAGCCCACCAAGCTGTTGCGAGCCCATCAAGCTGTTGCGAGCCCATCGGGCTGTTGCGAGCCCATCGGGCTGTTGCGAGCCCATCAGGCTGTTGCGAGCCCATCAAGCTGTTGCGAGCCCATCAAGCTGTTGCGAGCCCATCGTGCTGTTGCGAGCCCATCGGGCTGTTGCGAGCCCATCAAGCTGTTGCGAGCCCATCGGGCTGTTGCGAGCCCATCGGGCTGTTGCGAGCCCATCAGGCTGTTGCGAGCCTATCAGGCTGTTGCGAGCCCATCAGGCTGTTGCGAGCCCATCAAGCTGTTGCGAGCCCGTCAGGTTGCTGCGAGCCCCTCGGACTGTTGCGAGCCCGTCGGGCTGTTGCGAGCCCATCGGGCTGTTGCGAGCCCATCGGGCTGTTGCGAGCCCATCAAGCTGTTGCGAGCCCGTCGGGCTGTTGCGAGCCCGTCGGGCTGTTGCGAGCCCGTCGGGCTGTTGCGAGCCCATCAGGCTGCTGCGAGCTCAGCGAAGCGATGGTGCTCAGAGGCATCTAGCTGTAACTAGAGCTTAGGTTAGGGTTAGTGTATGTTTATATGGAGTGCTACTGCTTGCTGTTGTAAAGTTTTGGTGTCTCACTAGTAACATTATCAGAGCGCGTTCAGACGCAGTTTACATGCTACCTCTTCTAATAGCAACATCCAGTTAATAATAATAGCCTTTAATTCCTGTAGGACAACGTTCGATATGCTCTTTCCACGTTTGAGCTAAGAACGTGGAATTTTCCATGACCTTGTGCTTGATAGTTTATTTTCCTTAACCTGCATTTGTTTCCACCCCTCTTCTCTATGACCTTTAGTTTCCTCGTTTTGGCCTTTGGCACTAGTTCTCACTCGTTTTGACATGGCATCCTTATTCTTATGATTGCCGCATCAGGTAGATCCCGTCTTCTTTGTCCGCGGTCATGCCGAGTGTCTTAGTTGCTGAGCACTTGTTAGTGGGCCTTCCAGGCCTTGCGGCTTCTCGCCATCCTAGTCGAGATGCGGCCAGCGTTCCCGTTCATTTTGTCCACCTATATTTTGTTCTTCGTCTTCCCGGTCCCCTCTCTCCTTCTGTTGGGTCCCACATCATTGCTATGTTTATCCAGCGATCGTTGTTCCAACCTTACTGTGCGACCCGCGCTTCTCCACTTCTCTGCTTGCGTCCTTCTCATTTTGTTTCTCATCTTGTCTCTTATTGCTATTTGTAGTATTTTCCTTTCCATAGCTCTGAATAATCCGCAAAGATGTCCCTTGTTGCTGTGCTGTCCAGGTTTGTGCTCCGTATATTAGTGTTTGGAGGATGCAGCTGTCTAATATTTGTTTCATTTTTAGCTTAAGCTCCAAACATCTCTACAGGTTTGTGAGATCCTTCTCTTTATTTCTTTGTTATTATTATACTGAAAATACACACTTTGACCTATGCATACATATTCTTGGACGTATTGTAGTGATTCCGCTTCTATTTTTATCTGGGTTTCCTTTCTGTTTGCCATTGCTTTCGTCATCGTGTTGATGGGTTGAAGACCTACTTTCTTGCATTGGATCTATAGTTGTTTCAGCATGCCCTTGAGGTCTGCTATCAGTAGAAGGCAAACGCGGATAGCAGTTAAAAACCGATTGGCACATCTTGTAGCGTAGGGGTAGCATATCTGCCACACATTCTGGAGGTCCCGAGCTCGAGTCTTGTTTACAGTGAGTTTCCTGGATAAGGCTTTTTTTTTCGGGGACATTGCCTTATTTTGTAAAGACGAATGTTCAGTAGCCTACCAAGTAAAAGAACGTTAAACTTCAGTGCTCCCTAAAAACCGATTTGTGTGAAGTCTGCAAACACCAAATGATTCTGTCAGGAAAGTTGGTTACTTGTGATATCCATAATACTTCTCTTGTCTTCTCTGTCACGGTGGGGATTCCGCCACTTCAGCCGATGGCTTATTGTGCGTCAGACCACAGGAGGAAGGATGATATGAAAGTATCCTACAGGTGGCCAGAACGCATCACAGGCAGAACTACTGCAGTGAGTCTCTAACAGATGCAGGCAGTTCTTCAGCCCGATGGAGTTCCAGGTCACAACAGAAAGAGCGCGACCAGCCAATTCCGGCTGACCAATCATCCCCCTGGTGGATGCCAGCCGACCACAGCGCCTCCCCTCAGTCGAACACCGCATTTCCAGAGCGCAAGCACCACTGCAGCGCATACTATCAGCGACCCCTCTGACTTTTAGAACCTGGAAAGACCTCATAGAGAGAGAATAAAACGAATGAAACGAAAGGGAGTGATTCGGAGGATGTAAGAGAAATATACTTCCCAATATTCGCCTCAGAGACCCGGGGAAAAAACCGAAAAAGTCAAGTCCGACCCTGAAAGAGCAGAGTGAAATTAAGGTGAAGTGAAATGGAGGGACAGGAAATTCGGGAGATATAATTATCCTTCCAAGCATTCGCCCAGTGACCAGGGAAACCCAGGAAAATACCCATAGGTCAGGAGGGTCGGCCACGGGAATCGGACCTACGAACTCCCGAACGCGAGCCTCACACGTTACGGAGCAATCTCTCTTGGTTATCTGTAACCCGAAATAGGAGTTTGAACCTTTGCGCATTTAAATGGAAGCTCAGTACAATTATTGAAGACATACCCGGAAAAAATGGAATATGCGGGACCATGACTTACAAAGTACGTACAGTTTTGGTTGTGTGAACATTAATACTGTTAAAAGAAGATACATAGAATGTATATTCCAAAAATTTAGAAATAATTGCTCATGCGCATCCGCAGGCACATTATCGAAACCTTTCTCCACGGTCACAATCTTAACCTTGCGATTTTGGCATTTTGCAATAGCTTTATAGTTTTTATATGCATCTCCACGATATTCGTTTCTTCTTCTCAATATCTTTACACCAGATTTAGGGATTGCACTTCCTTTTCCGATAACTTCCAATACTTTTCTCATTTCCATTCACATTTGCCTCTTCCAGTTCCGCCATTGTTTGTGTTTACAGCCACGGTGGAGTTCTCCAACATGCGCACTGTTGAACACTACGGCCTGTTGCAGTTACTACATATGAAGTGGCCTAAATACATGACTAATATCCGTATATCGCTTTAATTTGATAAATATAACTGTGCTGGTTTCGTAAAACATTATCAGAGTTCAAATAAGATATTAAATCATTTAAAACGTTTGAAGCTCTGTTGGTTATCCTGTTTGTGTGCTAATTACCACGAGTGACACGATGGCAGGCACATAGCAAGAACATTTTAGGCATTATACAAAAAGCATATCACGAAGTGCCGTGGCCGAACACTTCATCTGTTCGCCTACCAGCTAGGCAGCCCGGGTTCGACCCCAGGGACCCACATGTGGTATTCGTGACGGACGAAGTTGCGTCTGGGCTGGCTCTCCGGTTTCCCCCGCCATTCATTCCACCAATTGCTCCATCACCACCTTTCCAATTATCCATTTCACCTGCATTTCATAACATCCTGTTTCTCACCATCATACCTGGTGCTTGGCTGACCACCTGCTTCCAGGCTTTCACTCTGTCCGGTCCATAGGTTCCTCTGCTCCCCGACAGGCGTCCGACCATAGGCACTGGCTTGCAAGTCCTAGGAAGTGTAAGTCCTACATAAGGGGAGGGTAATCAGATAAAGAACACGACACCTGGAGTATAGACCAACACAAGAAAGATAACCCTCTGACGCAACAACAGAGGGCAGCACTTATCCCGAAAAATTTATTTTGAGCGTTAACCCGTTTTTCCAATTGTGACAAACCATATAAAGTAATTAAACAAACAGGCTATTTGCAGAAAACTCAGTATTTACATTTTATTTGTGAAGATGTCTTACAAAAGATGGTACTTAATCGAAATCGTTAGGGGAACCTTTGAGAAAATAAAAAATAACAAAATATTCACCATGTAAAAGATAATTTGTTTGGTGGGGGGGACTGAAAATCTTCATGTCGCATCTTTGAAAGATGCTGAATTTAAATACCAAGTTTGATTAATCGACTACTCGCTTTCAGAGATACTGTTCACAGACAGACAGACAGACAGACAGACAGACAGACAGACAGACAGACAGACAGACAGACAGACGGACGGACGGTGGGCGGACGAGCGGACGGGAGGACGAGCGGACGGGCGTGCGGGCTGGCGGGCGGACGGTCGGGCGGGCGGGCGGACGAGCCGACGGGCGTCCGGACGGTCGAGCGGGTGGGCGGGCGGACGATCGGGCGGGTGGGCGGACGATCGGGCGGGTGGGCGGACGGTCGGGCGGGCGGGTGGGTGGACGGTCGGGCGGGCGGGCGGGCGGGCAGTAGGGTGGTCGGGCGAGCGGGCGGGTGGTCAGGCAACTAGGCCTTTTTCTAAATTTGTTTTTCCAATAATTCATATTGGCTGGAATGTAATACTTTACTCATTGTAGGTAAGTAACAGAAACTAACAAATGAAGATTGGTGTTCCGACCATGGGCACACAGGTAACGCGATGGCTCGCCCAAGGTCGTATTAGGCAAGGTTTGTCAGCTTCAGTAGTATATGACAAGACAGTCTTCATTGAAAAATATTCCGCCCTGTCTGAAAATATAAACTGGTTAATTCACTTTGTGTACTACTGGGAACTGATACCCAAATCACAGAAACCGTCAAGAAAATTAAACATCCACTATTCTTCCATTCCAATCATTGCAAATTTTGAGGTACATATGGGATAATACTCTACACAGGCTCCATTGTGCAATAGGCATATGACGTTGTCTACCTATTATAATTTTGTGAATATCCATCCATTATTCATTAAAAAGATGCATTTAGACGCCACACATTTGCATAGAAATTGCCTCAGTTGGGTAATGCCAATTTGTCACACGCAGAGGATGAGAAAAGAGTGATTTTTTCATAAACCAGAGTACAAATGCTGAATTACATCATAACGAAAAAAGTACGCAAGACCGAATATTTCAGAAATTTTGACGCTGTAAAATGCATATTTGAAATAAATGCCCAATTGCATTACATTTCACGAGAACCTAAAGCGTGTTAAGGCACAGTAATCTTTAATGCATAAACGCTCATTTAGAGACCTGAAAACGTTATGGATTTTGTCATTGTAACTTCTGTTGAACAATGCTGATACTCTAGTTTGAATTTGCTCAAAAGATTATTTTTTAAATATTGTTTCCATTCCTCTAACATGTAGTCATAACGGTGGGTTAACTTTGGAACAATTGCTTAACAGCAATGACGTTCACTCGCTTACAGTGACGTTAATTTTCGGGTTTATATTTATTTTTGGTTACATATTACATTAAATTCATACACATTCACACTCTGTTTAATACTTGCAGACTCTATGTAGGATAGCGGATCATCCTGCCTAAAGAGAAATTGCTACCCTCCAGCCAGGAATCCAACACGGGAACTCTGGATTTGAAGGTTATCATGCTGAACCACCAGACCATAGAGGCAGTCAAGAGCATTCTTAATTTTTCAACAGCTCTAAAATAATTAACAAACATAAGTATATAGAAATTGAGAGTGATACTTTATTAGTTTTTAATTTAGCTTATACTCAAACGTATGTGTTAGATATCATTGAAAATATTGTAAGATATCTGAAGTTAACAGAACAGTTTTGAAACGTATGTACATTTTAAAATATACCTAAGATTGTACATACATAGGTAACAGTCAAGTTTAGTTTCGTTTAACTTAGATATTTAATCACAAAACATCACGATATTCAGATTTTCACACATACCCAAACTTTTTTCAGGAGGGGAAAAAGGGCAAAGTTAAACGTGCTTTTTTAATGTTTCATTTATACGCCACCTTCAGAATCAAAGGTCATATCGGCGGCTTTTAACCTATTGGGGGAATTGCAATGGTGTTCACTCGCTTAACGGTGATTTGAACTTGAGGTTATTATTACTTTGGTTAATTTTTAAATTTATTACATTAAATTCACAGACATACATTCACACTCCCATTCATACTTCCAGACTCTAGGGAGAATGGAGAATAATCCTAGTGGAAGAAAAATCCCTACCCTCCAGGCCGGCAGTCGAACCCGGGACCCCTTGCGCAGCTCTACGGACTGAGCTACGGAGCCAGCTCGGATGTGGTTTTATGTTATCTGAAGGATAAGAAATCCACCCAAAGAAGAACAAATTTTCACTCAAAAGCTCCATTGTCCCAGCGAAACAATTTGGAAGTAAGCAAACTTGACATAGACAAAATCTCAACGATTTAATCGTTAAATCTACAGTGATTGACAAACAATACTTTAATCTGTGAACAATACTTTTAAAATAAAAGTATTAGCTATATAAATTAATATGACCTTAAAATCAAAAGATAATGACTTTGATTATCTTGTGTGAGAGGACATGATGGACTAAAAGAAACGAAATAACTAATCAACTGGGAAAAAGCCCTGCCGCTTGTTGTTGAAACATAGGATATTAACGAAAGAAAAGAGGAAAATGAATGAATAATAATCAATAGTAACTAAGTGGAATAACCAGATGACCAGCAGGAGTAACTGCAAGAAAAATAGTTTTTCTACAGTCAACATTAGTTTGAAATCTTAAATTTACACGTATTTCATATCAAGACATGGGACATTTGGATACATTTTGAAGGATTTAAGTTACAGTAGCTGAATGAAAATTGATTTATCTGATACGAAGAACAAACTGTTGGGAAACTTTTATTGGATAGAAGTATCTTGGCTTCACACTTGAACTTTTATTGTATGAGATTCTAGAACCACCTGTTTAATAGGTTTAGTTAAACTATCTTCCTACAATAATTTAACAATTTTAGTCTTTATCACTTTATAATATACTTACTTAGTAAATATGACATTTCAAAATAACACCATATAACTCAAATTCACGATTGAATGTTCAGAATTCCAGCTATTTAGAAAACATGCAGTTTTATGTATCTCATCAGGTTATGTTTGTAAGTTTTAAATTCTACATTAATTATATTTTAACTGTGGTATTTTTATGAATAATGCAATATGCTATCATCTAAGTTAAGTATTTGAATGGAAGCTGAAAACTATGATACAACAATATTTGTAACGTAGCTTGGGGTAAAATAGGGTTCAAGAAATTCAAAATAAATGCATGAACTTCTGTATTATTTTATATACTATGACTCTATGTCAATTTGCGGAGCGGGACTTAGCACCTCGACTGAAAGGTGATCTTTTGTGCCTATACGCTTGACGGGGCATTCCCAGGGAGGATGGATGAGATGAGTGGATCCGAAGGGCGGCCGGGACGTTGTCACGACAAAGCAGGTCAAAACAATCCCTAAATTTTCCCACTTTGAAGCACCACGGCGAAGGCTGGCTCGGCCTGGACGCTCTCCAACCCCTTCGGTTTCGTACGTCCAAGGGGGGCGTGAGACTCGGAAACCAACTCCCCTCCCCCTCACCCTCGGGCTTGCGCCATCCCATGGATGCCGGGAAACCTGTAGATTCGCCGTCCAATCCGGGGGACGAGATTTCCATAGATCATTCTCCCGACTTAACCTCCTGGTTGATGCTTTTGGGCTTCTGGTAATCGCATCCTCTATCTGAGCGCAGTTTGAGGTGGCACACTGGCCTACCGGAACGCTTCTCTTCCTGCACACTATCCGCGGTCTTACACTTTTGAAATAGTAGTCTGATATTAGTTCTAGAGGAAGCGGTTTTATGAAATTTTCTTACAAAGTCCACCTGGTTATTCCCTCACAGGCGCCGAAATCAAAGCTATGTTTTCTTCATTGGATAGCATATTTCGGATTACCTCTAAAAGAAACACATAGTCAGCGATTTTCACAGAAATAGATCTGGACTTTATATTCACTCTGTATATTAACATATTTTAACAGAGATATAATTTTTCCTTGCCAAAAACGAAAGAAGTGAACTCACATTGTCCACAATTCCTAATCAGATATATCCCAATTGGCATTGTGAAGGTTTTAATGATATTAATTTATTTTTGTAGGCCCGTGAGATTCTCCAACATTTTAATTACGTTTGGTTATAACTCCTACGTTGCTTCAATTTGAGGTAACTCTATGTGAGATGGTAAGGAACACAAGTCTTGAGATGATAACTGCAGCATTAAACGTAAAATAACATGGGTACCGCTATCTTTAAACAAGCTACAGATGCTTATAGATGTGCTCGACGCATTAAATTAACATTGTATCTCCCCGACAGGGACTCCGGTCTCAAAGGTGACAAACAGATCTACCAGCTCGTGTATCATCGAGAACCACTCTTAAAACCTCATAAATTCGGTGCAGTAGCTCAACCTTTGTATTATGGTTATTTTCTGCAATGGTAACAGAAGGTGCGTCGGTCTTTGGGTTAAGGCGCCTTTAACGTCTTAGATTAATAATATAATGTTAGGTCTCCTGTTCTTCTCGACCTTCACTCTTCTAGCTTTGCCTCGGCTATTTTTGAGACTGCTTAAATAGGTCATGGGAAAAATGAACGGTTATCAAAGATTGGATTGTGAGATAATCATAAATCAAGTTAAGGGGAAATAAAATTAATTTAATTTTCTTATTATTAAGCAGCTAAAACTTGAACATTTTGTACATAGTTAAAAATAGAAACTCTTAAATTAATATGGACAAATGATTTGGTATCCTGAGCCTCACTATACCATCACATAAACATAATTTAAGATAGCCTAAATGAATCTTGAGATAAAATTTAGCCCAACACCGAAAAGTCTAAATAAATCTTCCAATTCAAATAGTCTAATGCCAAAATTTATCTTGTGGCGTACAGTTTCTCTTTCCTCTCCGTTTACCGAAATATTTAGGGCAATTATTTTGTATATACGTCAATAAAGTAGTCAGTCAGGTACTGGGTAGCACTGAAGTTACATTACAGAGAATATATTGCAAAGAACACCAACGTTATTTGAACCTTGTCTTGTAGCACAAACTTTTACACTACCACTTGAAGATTGACATACTTTACATCGAACTATCTGAAGAGTTATGGTAAGACTGCCTTAGAGTTGTAATAAGACTGCCTGCTACGGTTTCGTGTTAAAGAGATATTCCAGATCTCCCTAATCTAGCTTACAAAAATATTAAATTTTATTCATTCATTTCTAGGTTTATCATTGGATAAGCCCTCGAAGCGTGTTTTTCCCCCCTCTTGTCATATAGCGGTGAAATTAGGTGCCGAGCAACAAAATTTTACGCCAAATTACCAACACACCAAAGCGCCCTGATTAGGTTTCTTGGGGACTATAATCCCAACTTTAGGTCATATCGGGTACCCCGCATGGCTTGCGGGCATACCACATAACCAAAGAGCAAATCCACCAGCAGTTAAAGCTGAGCTCCACGTATAGTCCCACTCAAGAGCTGTTCGACTCTCAAAATTACTTCCCAAACAAAACAACAAATTAAAAACAGCTTTAAAAACTTTATTCAGAAATTGCTATTCCACCAAGATGTACACCTTGCTGTATCCTGCTAGAGAATGGCTTCCTTCAAAATCCCAAACATCCTACATTTAAAAACACGCCACCCTTAAAATTCCTTCACCAAATATTCATATCTGCGGTTAAACTCTATTGGGGGTAGGTACGCAGCAAAATACTCCAGGCTGAACCTCAGCCTGCCAGCAGCTCATGGTCATGGTCATGGTTGTCATATAGCTGTCAATCCAGCATATGCTCTGCCAATGATTTACGGTTTTTATGACCTTTGACAAAGAATGGCTATACAAAGAAGGTGCCATATAGTTTTATTGTTGCTGGGGTCAGTATGAAGGTACCTGATCTGCCGTTCTTGCTCTCTGGTGAAATGAGGATTTCTTGTGGAATTTGTTGGTTAAGGCTTATTATGATGTATGGAAATACACAATTACGTTATTATGCTCTATTTCACACGGGATACCGTCTCAAAGGAATGTTGTAACGGCAGCGTTCTGCATCTTCTTTCTAGATTTGCATTCAGTTCCTTTGAAATTATTTTATTTGGTATTCGTTATAGGAAGATCTAATAACCAAGCGAGAGGTTATCTGTAGAAGGTTCTCGTTGTGTGATAGCAGTATGCCACAATGGAATATGCAATTACTTTTCCTTTGAGAATATGTACTCCCCGGCCGCTGCAGACGCTCCTATTGTAATGCACCGGAAATTCATAGATGTTGAAAGTAAGATCAGTTCTGTTCATGCATAAGAGCTCTGTAGCTCTCGTTAAATTTGTTCAAACAGCCTCTTTTATGGCATATATAATAATGTTCTGCCCATTAGTAGTGGCCAATTTTATGCATGCAGCCAAGCATATTTCGCAGCCGTACTTCCTATTGTTGGGGAGAAATCTCTAGTCTAGTCGTCTAACTGGAAATGTTACCTGTAAAATTGTCGTATCCTGTGACGCTTTCAAACACTAACATTAACTAATTCGTCGTAATTATCCGTCGTAATTACTTGCTCAGTATTTATCCGAATATCCCAATACAAAATCAGACAAGACTTAGGTGTCATGTATACCTCATGAAAAACTGGCTTGTAAAGTTCTCAAGATCTGTATTTCAGAAACTAAGTTGTCAGACTCAAATTTTTACAGAATGTAGATTTGGGACTTTTAAGTTCACAGAATCACTTTTGTGAAATAGTTTGTTCATTAAGTAAGATAGGATTGTATTATTAATTATGACGTCTATAGATTAAAATTTACTACCATTATTGCTTTAAAAAGTACATAAGCATGTTACTAACCTCAGCGTAGATCAATAACAGCACCAAGAGAATGCTTTCATCTTCCTAACATTTAATTTAGCTATTTTCAACAGTTCTAATAAAATAAAACATTTATACTAGAAAATATTATTGATAGAAAACCCTGTTAACACTAAGGCAATAAACTCGCATATCTTAGCATACGAAGGAGCCACATTTCTTGAGCAATCAGAAGCCGCCATATACCAATATAAATATTTAAATCAAGGAGGAAATGCCAGTTAATAAGGCAACAAAAAACTAAAATGATATGCTTGGCAATTTTCAACATTTTGTGCCCCTTAAAGGTATTATATATTTAAATTTAGCCTCAGGACTGAGATGATTACTCTAGAGGATTGAATGGAATCCGTCCCTAATGTTGGTATTTGTGACATCTACCACTAACCTTGGATCTGCTTGGAACTAAATCATCGAGTTATTCCTCTACAATGCCTTAGCCCATCCTCATGCATTTTGATGACGTAAATATCTTATTTGTATGTACACCGAGTATCTAACTTATTCTGCACAGATGACTTACAGTCAAAGAGTACCAAACTGTGTGATGGACAGCAGATTTCACATGCAAATGCTGGCCCTGAATAACTTAGCAATTTTGGTTCCGTTATGCAAATAGCTGACTTAACGGCACATTTTACGAAAGCTCAAATGAAAAATGAGAAGTGCAGATTTAGGAGCTTCTACAAAAGAAGGTGCTGAAATTGCTAACCCTTCCTCACAGCATCCGTATTTTACTCTCGAGAAATAATGACACTTGAAAATCAATAGTGTTCAGATCTCTGGTGAAAGTAATGGTGAACTTTTAACAGTTAGGGAAATCTGTTGTGGCTACGCAACTCTATCCTTCCCACCCCCCCCCCCCCCACCCACCCAAAGAAAGTTGTTTATTGTGTACTTGTGTACAGGACATGCTGCTTTTCTTGGTAACCTTCTCCTCCCCCATTCCTGTTGAACATAAAATGTACCCTAACAGAGTAGCTACGTCTTTTTAATCCCATTATAAGTTAAAAGTGGCATACATATAATAAAAATCTGATGTGTTGCACTCACATGACTTTCTCTACTCTTGTACTAACCATTCTTACAAACTCTTATTCCTATATCTTCTTCGTGTTAGTTAAGATAAACATTTATGCAACTTATCTTATTGCTTATTTCCTTGTGGGTGCAAGGGGAATGTTAGAATACAGTAGGCTTTGTGCGATAGGCAAATGTTTTAAAGCTTTGAGATTCTGTTGTCTTTGCACACTTAACATATAAAAAATCTGATGTGTTGCACTCATATGACTTTCTCTACTCTTGTACTAACCATTCTTACCAAATCTCATTCCTGTAACTTCTTCGCGTTAGTTGAGATAAACATTTTGGGTAGAATACCATACTTCCTCTACATATCATAGGTATAAATCATTCTGGTAATAGGTGATTAAAACTGAGTTGTATGCTTATTCTTTGTCCTTAACCCTTTATTGCATGAATTAAGTCTGCTACTTATGCTGCTCTTCCTCTAATTTCTAAACTAAGTTTTACATCCCTGTCACAGTCACTTTAAGCAAGCAGTTTAAATAGCCATGATTATTAAGATGAAACAAAATGGATTGGTCAGCCATTCAAAGCTGAACATCACAAATTTAAATTTCAGCAACTGAATTCACATGTGTCATGATAAAGGATGGGGAATAACCAGTGTAACAACAGAATAACATTCTACTACAGCTGCGTGGATTTTGCTTTATGTTCTTTAAACAGCAGAAGAAAACTGCAAATAGTATTGTACACTATAGTAAGATTATTAACACTTCACAATTAGAACAGGGACATAACCTCAAAAGTCCAGAAATGAGGAAAATTTTGTTACCAAATGAGCATTTGTGACTGACCATTTTAAACATGTTTTATGAGTTATTCTTTTTAATGCCAACCAACTAATTTACTGTTGGTATTTTTAAACAACAAGCCATGTGTAGGATATGTTTGAGATGTAGAATGGGGACTTGAAGGTATAATGCCATAGCCGGGAGTTGAACCATGAACCTTCCGCTCTAACCACTGAGGTACCAAGGCAACTTGCCAATATGACAATCAGTTGGGCAATTTAATTTAATCAATTTTGGGTCATTGATCCTATATGAAAGGAAATGCTGGTAAAAGTAAGACTTCCTACTTATAATATAGTACCTACAAGGAGCTGACTGAAATTATAGTAAAAATCTAAATCATGAAATAGTAAGGAAAGGATTCTAAACATTATTCAACAATAAACCATTTATATCCATTCATCATGAAGCTAGATGACTCCAAATATTTTAGAAAATTATTTTTTTCAGCAAAACGACTTGATTGACAATAATCGTATTGCACATATTTGTTATACTCATCATGTAGAATCCCTGGTTAACGTATGGCCACAGCAATACCTTCCACCCGGTATAAAATAGTAGCTGCAACATATGCTTATGTGAATAGCGACCACAAGGTACCCAAGCTGAGCAGAACATTACTTCCACTTACTGGTGTTTTGCTCCTCACTGTAACTTTTCTATCTGACCTTACCTTGGTCATCTCTTGTTCTCTTCCGACCCCGATGCTATTAGGGTTCCCGAGGGCTAGGGAGTCTTTATTTTTCAACCTCTCCATTTCTCTAATTTCTCTATAAAATCTTAAAGCCTAACATGCTGACCTGTCATGGCATGTAATACGTCCTCTGATTGGTGATCAGAGGATATGGTCGGTAAATTTATTTTGATAATTCTCCCGCTCAGGTCGGCACTTTTCTACAATGGACACAAAAATGGAGAATCACCATAAACATACAAAAAACACAAGCCATTGTAATTAGAAAGATAAGAAAACACACATACAGAACAGCCACACTCACTTTTAACAAACAAAAAATCCCATGTAAAAATACAGTCAAATACTTAGGGGTACACATCAACAATAAACTAAGGATAAAACCACACTATACACAACTACTCAAAAAAGCACGTCCCATACACTCAACACTAAACTATCTGGCCAGACTCAACAAAAGAGGACTCACACCACAAATATTACACAAACTCTACACCACACTAGTCAGACCACAACTCACATATGCAGCCGTAGCCACAATGCCCCTCATCACAAAAACTATGATGGATAAAATTAAAGCATTTGAAAGAAAATGCCTACGGACTGCTCATAAACTTTCACCATCATTTAAATCCAACATTATACATCAATACACAAACACGCAACCCATAGACTCACACATAGCACAACAATTCATAAAATACATACATAATGCATACACAAGAAGCTACAGAAGAACACTTATAAACACTGCACAAAAGATGAAGACCATACAAGAAACACCAACAGACAAAAACCCTCCCCTTATTACACTCATACATGTTTACGACAAGTACCAAGAACAAGAAAAACAGAAACTACTAGACCATCTACAACACTTTCAAAACATTTAGACAAAAAACAAAAAACACACACAAAAACCCCATAATATACAAAAACACACCACACATATAAAAATTAACAATGAGCCATGCAGCAGCACAAAATAAAAAATAACAACAAGCAGCAAAACTTAAGGTCTTTTTGGGCAGAATCATATAAATGGAGCCATGGATGTGGAACACAGGAACTGACACAGATACATATAATACACAAATCACAACACACTACACTACACAATGTCAACAAAAACACAGTTAACACAAATACGCACCAACGCCGAGGGAAATCCCAACCCGAACAAAAAACAAATACCACACTAGGCTGAAGAGGGATTTCCCTAAACAGCCCGGGCATGTTGTAAACATGCCCAAATAAACATTTTTTCATTTCATTTTTGGTCAGGTCGGTGAGACCCGTAAACCAACGACAGGTGTGGTCCTCCAGACATTCTGGGGGTTGTGAGAGAGCGATGTGACCGCCAAAACATAAAAATATGGTGCTCTCTAAAAAACGGTTACCGTTACTGCTATTGCTCTCTTCAATATCATCAGTGAAAAATATTGGAGAGCAAGAGGATTAATGACTTCATTGTCAAAAATCCAGCATTAGCTAACAACAACACTTTTGCAGAAATTATCTTATTGCGTATTTCCTTATAGGTACAAGGGGAATATGGGAATACAGTTGGCTTTGACCGACAGTCAAATCTTTCAAAGCTTTGAGATTTCGATCTGTTTCAACACTTAAGTTAAGCCCAAATGCTTTTTAATGAAGTGAACCATTTCGGAGATATTCCTATTTATTTGTGTAGGTTTTGCAATACTTACACTTTTCTCAAATGAACGTCGTTATTCACTTTCTCTTGTCCGTACAAAGAGAACGGAATTTTAAAGCTTTCATACAGCGACAGCTTTGAAACATTTGACTATCGCTCAAAGGCTACTGTATTGTAATATTCCCCTTGCGCCTACAAGGAGATTAGTGATAAGATAATTTGTGCAAATGTTTATATTAACTAACATGAATATATAGGAATAAGAGTTTGTAAGAATAGTACAAGAGTAGAGAAAGTCATGTAAGTGTAACACATCAGATGTTTACAAATATTTATTTTTCTATATAAGACATAAATGTTCATTACATGATTTACATATTTTTTGAAGGATGTATTAGACTAAAGCTACAGATGACTGAAATTCTTTAGTTACCGGAAAAAAAAATTGATTACATAATTTTCTCTACTCACTCTTTGTATAAATTATAACAGTATAAACTATTATTATGAATGCCTATTGTTCTATGTATTTAATGTTAATCAAAACAAAATTTGTAGAAATGCTTTTATTACACACTTCATTGTAAGTAGTGAAATATTTTAAGACCTAATTGCTATGTGAGGACTTTGAAATTCCATTCTCTTTGCATTACCAGGGAAAAAACGAATGAAAAAAACTGAATAACAACTTCACATTTCCTATGAGTATAGGAAAATTCAAACCAATAACACGGAATACTTCGGAAATAGATAATGGAAAAAAATAACAAAAAAAAAAAAAAAACAAAAAAAAAACAAAAAAAACAAAAAACTGACATAAGTTGTGTGCTTTAAACGAGATATACTTAGATCTTTTGTGTAGTAAAATTTTGTCTTTGTCTTACAGTTTACCATTTATACAAAAGTAAGTGAAAATCAAGAGGATTTCGGAAACTATTCCCAAGAAATTTAAGATATACGTTTTATTTAGCTAGCGCTGCTGCTTACCAAGCGGGAGACCTGTTCCGGGGTGCACTCAGCCTCGTTATGTAGCTAAGGAGCTACTTGATTGTTAAGCAGCGGCCCCTGATTGCGAAGACCTTATATAGCGATTAGGAGATATCTGAGCGTTGGCCACGTCCCACTCTATAGCACTGCACCCCACTTCCTCCGGTTGCCCTTCACACATATGCGTTGGCATATCATCCTGCTCCCATCGTGAAAACGATCCACAAAGTTTCATGACCGCCGATCTCCCTGGAGTGCCTTCTCAGTTATCTTGCTCCTGGCGGGTCCAACCACAACCACCTCCAGGATCATCCTGGCGACCATGAGATACGCGCTGGGGCTCCGGAGCATTAACTCGTCTTGTCCGACTTGCAGGACCCTCCTCGTGGCTCCTGAGGGCATGCAGTCCAAGTATCACTTCCTCGCGACGAACATGTACAGAACCATAACGCTCTCCCCCAAGGTCAACTCCAGCCAGGCCTCCTCCCCCACAGGTAAGGTGTCACCCGATGCCGCCACAATCTCGTAGGGTCGATCTAGTTCCTCTTAGGTATGTCCTCCGCCACATACGATCCAATCACGGTCACGGCTGCGCTCGTGCCCATTAGTACTCCGCACGGCTTCACCTGTATCTTGCCGCCCACGATGTCCACCAGTCTTCTATTCACGGCACTCAGCGTCACTTGTTTAGACGGCTCCGTCGGTACCTCCATGATCCACGCCAAGTTGGTACTTATTTGTTCCTCGCTAGCCCGTAGACGTCCCTGCTGACAGAACTTCCTGTTTGGCTACACACTCCTGTAGCTGATCCTTGTCGACGTCTCTTTGACTTCATCGTATCGTACACTTCCGTTCTCCAATGTGGACGTAATTCTCCCCTCTACCAATCCGTACTATTCCGCCCACCTCTGGCTTCTAGCTCCTTTAATGATGCCGTCGACTCTTCCTTCCAGGGTATTAAAACATTCCCCGACGTCCTCCACGACGTACACGTGCTAGCAGAGGAGTTCCACCTTCCCGACGAGTTGTTCCGCGTCTTCCTTCACCCCGACCAGTTGCCCGTCTATCTTCGCCAATAGCCCCATCTTCGTATCGATCACTTCAGTCATATTTTCCATTCCAGAATTCATTTTTGTCTTCACTTCTTCCTTTATATTCCTTATCTTCACCTCTATCTTCTCTTATAGCGGAATTCCCTGTTTCTTCGTTTCCCATCTTATCAGTATGCATTTCATTTTTTCCATTCCCTAGTTTATGTTTTCCACTCTTTCTCTATTTTTTCCATTCCCGGTTTCAGGTTCTTCATTTGAGCTAGTAGGCTAGTATTCGGCAATTCGACGATTCCCACCTCCGACATCAGTGTCCTCTCAACTTCGCCCTCGCAGCCTCTCAGCCTCGGCTCATTGCTCCAGCAGTCCCTTCCGCGAGAACAGTCATGAAGTCGCTCCCGAGATCAACGAGGTCCCTCCCCACGGTGTCACCAGCGGTGTCGTACCCGGTGTCGTACCCAGTGTCGTACCCGGTGTCGTACGTGGTGTCGTACGCGGTGTCGTAACCGGTGTCGTACCCGGTGTCGTACGCGGTGTCGCTATCGAAGTCACTCCCGATGTCACTCCCCATGTCACTCCCGATGTCACTTCCGATGTCACTCCCGATGTCACTCTCAATGTCACTCCTGATGTCACTCCCGATGTCACTCCCAATGTCACTACCGATGTCACTTTCGATTTCACTCGATGTCACTCAATATCATTCCCGATGTAACTCTCGATGTCACTCCCTTACCTCTACCTCACTCCAACTCTCACGCTCTCACTCCCGCCCGCGAACCCTCTCACCCTCGAACCCTCTCACTTGCTCTCGAACCCTCTCACTTGCCCTCGCCCTCTCTCACTTGCGGTCGACCCCTCTCAATTGCCCTCGACCCCTCTCACATGCGCTCGATCCCTCTCACTTGCCCTCGACCACTCTCACTTGAGCTCGGTCCCTCTCACTTGCGCTCGGTCCCTCTCACTCGCTCTCGACCCCTCTCACTTTCTCTCGACACCTCTCGCTTGCGCCCGGTCCCTCTCACTTGCCCTCGACCCCTCTCACTCGCGCTCGACCCCTCGCACTTGCTCTCGACCCCTCGACCTCGATCTCTGCCTCGGCCACGCTCCCTCACCCTCAACCAGTCACCGTCATCCCTTCTCCCGCATTCACTGTTCCGCTTGATCTCTATCTTTCTATCTCTCCTCATCACTCTCCGTCTCGCCCCATCCCTCTCTCCAGATCTCTGCATCTCTCCCCTCTCTCTTTCATCACTTTCCCAGTCTCTCTCCCATCACACTCCCCGTCTCTCTCCATAGACTCTCTTCATCTCTCTCTGTATATACAGAGGGATATATCCCTCCATCTCTCTATATCTATCTCTCTATCTGTATGTCTATATATCTGTATGACACTCACACACTATCTCTCACTCACCCTTGGAATCCGTGTCTCGTCGTCCACACGCAGGCACACATTTTTCTAAACTGTTAATATAGTTGTTTATTATTATTATTATTATTATTATTATTATTATTATTATTATTATTATTATTATTATTATTATTATTATTATTATTATTATTATTATTATTATTATTATTATTATTATTATTATTATTATTATTATTATTATTATTACACTGGTCGACAAGATTTTTTTCACAAGAAATCTGAATAGTGAATCTAGTGCATTTTTTCATCCTGAATTCAGATATGTAGTCAGAATTTTCCCATCAGGCATAGTTTTTCTGTGAAAGCTACTTTTCAAAATATGATTTTAGCGTTTTCTTTGACCTGTCATAGGAACCTTTACCTCATATGTAGCTATTTTACTCAAGCCGTATTTATTGAAATTATTTGTAATATCACGCTGAAGCACCACAAAACAAGACTGTGCAGGTTCATTCATGTTTAGACATGCTCAGACCTGTCTGGCATTGTGATGTGTCAGTATTGAGCTGACTGTGACATTGTTCACTAGTGAAATATTTCCTTTCTTTCTGTTTAGAAGTGTATTGTGTATGTTGTGCATGTTGTATTTGAGTGCTTAATGTTTTCATCATGCCAAGAAAGTGTGTAAATCATGCAGATAATTTCTGCTATATTTGTGGTGAGCTGACCTTCAAGTCTCAGAGGCGAAATATGACCCCACTTGTAAAGAAGTGTTATCATCTTTACTTTGGCTGTCAAGTTGGTGATTTTGATAAGAGCTGGGCCCCAAATACATGCTGTGTTAGACTGCTGACTGGGTGGAAAAATTGTACACATCATATGCCATTTGCAATTCCCATGATTTGGAGGGAACCGAAGGATCATTCAACTGACTGTTATTTTTGTTTGACAAATATTAAAGGAATCACATCTAAAACAAAATATACAGTTAAGTATCCGAATTTGCAATCTGCATTGAGACCTGTCTTACACAGTGAAGAGTTCCCCGTACCAGTATATGTAGATACAACCTTAAGTGATAACTCTGATTCTGACCTAACTGAAACTCAAAATGATTCAGATGAAAATAAAAATGATCTTACATATGAAGCCAGTAGCTGTTCATCAGAACCATACTTTCCCAATCAGCAAGACCTTAATGACCTGATTCGGGATTTAAATCTGTCTAAACTGCAAGCTGAAGTTTTAACTTCCAGACTCAAAGGGTGGAATTTACTCCAAAAAGATGTAAGAATAAGTAGTTATCGTAGCCGCCATAGTGTTTTCAAAGAATACTTCTCTGAAGAATATGGTGTTGTGTTTTGTAATAATATTTGTTCACTTATGGAAACTCTTGGGCATCAACACCGACCAGATGAGTGGCGATTGTTCATAGACTCCTCTAAAGTAAGTTTGAAGGCTGTGCTGCTACATATTGGCAATGAACTTCCATCAATACCAGTAGCGCATGCCGCTATGAAAGAGACATATCAAAATATGAAACTAATTTTAGAGAAAATACAATATGGAAAATATGAATGGAATATCTGTGGTGATTTAAAGGTCATTGCTTTATTGCTTGGTTTGCAACTTGGGTTCACCAACTTTTGCTGTTTTTTGTGCGAGTGGGACAGCAGAGATAAGAAGTCTCACTACGTTAGAAAGTCATGGCCAAAACGCGAATCTCTTCTCCCTGGCCAGAAAAATGTGGCATGTGTCCCTTTAGTGAATCCTGAAAAAATATTTTTACCTCCATTGCATATTAAGTTAGGAGTTATGAAAAATTTCGTCAAAGCTATGGATAAACTTTCTGATGGATTCTTGTACTTGAAATCGAAATTCCCCAAAGTCAGTAATGCTAAATTGAAAGAAGGAGTTTTTATAGGACCACAAATCCGATCATTAATGGCTGATGAACATTTCGAGGGACTGTTAAATCCACTGGAGAGAGCAGCCTGGCAGTCTTTCAAAAGTTTATGTTGCAATTTTCTTGGAAACCATAAAGCAGAAAACTATCGTGACATAGTGGCTGATCTTCTGCATTCTTATAAAGCTATGGGATGCAACATGTCTTTAAAAATTCACTTCTTGGACTCTCACTTGGACTTCTTCCCCGAAAACGTTGGAGCTGTCAGCGATGAACACGGTGAGCGTTTTCATCAGCAAATTTCTACGATAGAGAAGAGGTACCAAGGCAAGTGGAGTTCCAATATGCTGGCTGACTACTGTTGGACTAACATGAGAGACGTTCCAGATGCAAAATATACCCGAAAATCACTATCTACCACTTTCTAGGTAAGTCAGAATCAGTAGTTATAATTTTGAGTTAGATGGCTAGTTACGGATTTTTTAGAATATTATAAAAATTCAAATGAATATCACAGAAAACTCCTGCCCGATGCGCACAAACTGTAATTATATTTGAATTCATTACGAAAAATACTTTTAGAATCTGTTATTTCAATTCTTGAGAAAGAGAAAAAGTTAATTTTTGTAGACCAGTGTTATTTATAGTTATTTATTATTCGAAAATCTCAAAACCAATATTTCCGAAGAAATGTGTCAAGATTTTGGCTGAAAAAGTAAGAAAGGTTTCTAAGGTATGGTTAAAATACATGGTATTTTCAGTATATTTAATTTTATTATAAAATTAGAAAATTTGAGGATTATTAAATATTTTGTACAGGTAACTGATTTTTATGGTTTAGCACAAAACATTTAAATACTTCAGATTTAACCGGTTCAACTGCAGATTTTCTTCGAGTTGTTTAAGTAAAGTACAATATACAGGTTGTTAGTTGTAGTATAAATAGATATTTGTGCTGGTAATTGAGGACAGTTTAACGAGCAATATTACATCAATATTTGCTTCATTTGTGGACTTATAAATTAAGTTATTAAGAATAGCATGTTTTCAGATTAGTACCTCCCACTAAGCACACACAAGTTATAGGGTTTATTTTCCCCCGAGAGAGCTTTGGAATTCCTTTCTCTTTGTACGGCTGAGATATAAAAATTAAAAACAATCTTTCATTTGAGGAAGCTTTTAGTATTCCAAAACTCTCACAAATAAGGAATATCTCCGAAACGGAACTCCACAAAAAATTCGCTTGGACATAAATTGTGTACTTTAATGAGCTCTGCATTTTTACCTACTCTACTAGTAAGTACAGGAAGTGTTGTATTCCGCCCAGAAATTCCATGGCGAGTTTTCACCGGAGATATTTTTAATACTGTCGGTATTGTCACACTTCCTCATCTTTCACAAACAAGATGGCTTCAGTGGCTGCTTGATCAAGACACCTCCATATTGCGTAATCTACTCCCCAGTGCAACGGGGATTTCCCGATTTTAAAGACAAGCGAATAGCACATGCTTTCAACAGAGCATTGCATCACTCACTCTTCACGTGATCATGCATCACTGAGTGACATATGATTCAGAACACAACAGGATCTTTTTCTTGGCATTAGTGCACAGTAAAGCTAAAATATGCCAAATAAATATAGGTACTAGGCGTATTTTTAAACTACAGATACATTTTTATAATTACACAACAATATTTCCCAAATACTTTATTATCATTCATACTTAGCCCTTTTACTACTTCATCACGTAATTACCGCCCTTATTTAGCCACATATCGTAACAGGAAACCAATTGTTGTAAGCCTTTATCAAAGAATGATGCCACCTGTGATAAAAGCCAAGTCTGCATTTCTTTTTTCAAATCGTTGTGGTTGAAATGCTTCCCACAAAGGAATTTCTTCTGATGGAGAAGCAGATGAAAATTCCTTGGTGCCAAATTGCACTATAGTGGAAATGGCAATATTTTTACCAAACATATGATCCGATCTGACCTTGAGTTTACGAGATTTGGTTGTGTGTGGCCGAGCATTGTCACTCATTGTCTCCCCATAAACCTTACACAAGTGGGGATGAGTGTTTACTAACACAAAATACCTCTTATTCAAAAAACAAATCACTTATCTCACTCCACAGTCGGTGGGTCTTTCGATTGTTTTGAACATTTCGAAACGCTCAAAAAACCAAAGTAACGGTCACTGGCAGCTGCGTCTAGCTTCTTAATGAAGGAAGAGATCGCGCATGCTCAAAATCTCGACAACAGCGCTGCAGCGGCAAAATATTTAAACAGTACCTACTTTAAAAAACCCACCCCGTAATGTGTACTGAAGTATGATATACTTACTTAAAACTGCATATATCTGAAATTATATGCGCAATAGAACTTATTAAGAGCACTACAAATGTCGTAGTCTGTGAACATAATTTTCCAATATATCAGTAACATACTTCGAAAAAAAATGCAAATGTGTGGCCTTGTTCATGAGCTACGGTTATCAGTTTCTGGATCTGCACAGAAAAGTCAACTGTGCAAAGGTATACGTGACATTTTCACTATTGCACGCATGCATTATGGAACTATGCACACCTGCAATTATTGGGCACAACCTAACTTCAGGATAGGAGCTGCTAGCCATGATCTACTTTCAGAAGGGAGAACAAGAGATTTCAACATGTGGTTCAGTGATGTTAATATTTTCTTAAGATTTCCCTTTTGGGTAACTGGAAATTTGAAGTTATGTTTCAACCTTGACCACTGTTGTTTACGTTCTGTATATTGATAAAGTGTACCTAACTTGAAGTAAACTGCGTAAAAATTCTCATATTGTTACTATTATTACCTTTTCACATGAACGTTACTGAAGGCTTTACTATGAAATTTCTACAGAAGCCTTTTATGCCACAGACTTGTATTAATTACTTGCCTGAAGGGATTGCAAACTGAACTAAATAAAATATGTCGACTACCCATAGAAAATTAAAGTTGTAATCGTAATTTTTCGGGCAGGGTTTATTATTTAAAAATCTAGTGTGTTGCACTCACTTTGTCTCGCAGTAACTATTCTTACAAACTCTTATTCCTCTTTCTTCTTCATGTCAATCGAGATAAATATTTGTAGGAATTATCTTATTGGCTAATTTTCTTGTAGGTGAAAGGGGCATATGGGAATACAATAGGTTTTGAACCATAGTCAATTTTTTTAAAGTTGGTTACTATGTAAAGGCTTTGGAATTTTGTTCTCTTTGCACGACCAAGAAACAAAAAAGTGAATAACGACCTTCCATTTAAGTAAAGCAAAGGTATTTCAAAACTCAAACAAATAAGGAATATGTGGTTCACTCCACAAAACATGCATTTAGACATAACTTGTGTGTCTTAAGGAAATGTACATTTTTGTATAGTATGATTTGTTCTACTATCTCTTATGATTTACCAGTTATGCAAAAGTCATCAGAAGTAAGCAGGACTGCATGGGCTATAGCCAAAAAATTCAAAATATACATTTCATTTGCCATAAAAATATATTAAACATGACATTCCTTGATCGTTAAAGCCATTTTTGAGAAAATCAGAATTTTCGAAAAACTTTCCAAGTAAAGGTTAGTTTAAGGTGAAGGAGTTTTCTTTAAAATCTTCACGTCGGATCCTTAAAATATATTAAACCTAAATACCAGCTTTGGTTTTTAACCAAGTTTTCGTTTCTGAGTTATGCTGTTCATAGGCGCACACAGACGCACACATAATAAACACTTCTAAAAATGCTCTTTATGGATTCAAGGGGCCTCAAAACATGTATTTCCGCTGAAATTTCGACATCGAATTTTTGGGTCGAATACAATACTGCCCCTACTTAATATAGTAGAGAAAGTAAAAATATGAATGTTTAATGAATTAAACATTAAGCTTAAATCCTGTGAGATGATACCCCACGATTTTGATCCTCCTAGATATGTTGTTGAGGTGTTTCATCACTTAACCACGTGCGAATTATAAAATACATATTCAACTCTCTCAACTCATTTCCACATACATAACATGATACATGCTGTAAAATCTGACAACCGCGCGTAATGATCTCTGGCGAAGTTTGACACTAAAGTAATTTTTATTTGGTGTCATAAAATTTACGAGCAAAATGGGAAGGTCGTCTTGTTTCTTCTAGACAAAAAAGGTTGCTATATTCTGTCCAATAACCAGGTACTTGATCTGACAGAATAAAAGTAAATAGCCAGTTTATTTATATATGACAGTTTACGGCATTGATTACGGTCTTCGATTAAAAATAAATAACAAATTTACACAGGGGAACTTTATAAGTATCAAGTTGTTACGGTAAATTCCAGCTTCACGCATTTCCATATCAAAACAGACATTTCGTGTCCGCGTGATCCAGCACGATGTATCCTTCACGTGCCAGACCACAGTAATTAAACGTTCATTTGCAGCAGAAAAAACATCTTCTGTCTCGAGATAATGGCAGTGTTGACAACCTTATCTTCCTTTCTGGGAAGAAAGAATAGCACGATTACCCTGTTTCAGGATGATAAAGAAAGTAAGAACTTTCCCATTACTACCAGATAGGGAGGACCTCACGTGCATATCATTAGCGTCACGTGGGCAACCAACCGGTAACGAGTTCAACGTCATCGATTCGATGTATCTCACACTGAGTCCTCAAAAGTCAAGAGTAGAAAATGCTTCAAATTTACTTTCTCTACTACACATACAATAATTCCCTACTTCTACTGAGTAGGGGAAGTATTGTATTTGGCCCAACATTTCGATGTTGAGATTCCACCGGAAATATATGTTTTGAGGCCCCTGAAACCAAGAAAAAGCCTTTTTAGAAAAAGGTTCGTTATTCGTTTTTACTTTTTCTACTACGCATGGTTAAGTAGAGGTAGAAGTAGAGGTAGAGGTGTGTGTGTGTGTGTGTGTGTGTGTGTGTGTGTGTGTGTGTGTGTGTGTGTGTGTGTGTGTGTGTGTGTGTGTGTGTGTGTGTATCTGTGTGTCTATATGTCAGTGTGTGAACATAACTGAAAAACGAAAAGTCGGTTAAAAGCCAAAGTTGGTGTTAAGGCTTTAAAAGATTTGACTATCGCCCATTCCTATTTTCTCCTTGTACCTACAAGAAGATAAACAATACGATAATTTCTGCAAATGTTTATCTCCATTAAGAGGAAGAAGCTATAGGAATAAGATCGTGTAAGAATAGTTAACACAAGAGTATAGAAAGTCGTGTGTGCAATACATCAGATTTTTCATGTATAGAACTGTAACGACTGTTAATCTATAAGCTGGAAGCTTGATTCTTCCGGCATTGATCTACGGATGTGTGAGTTGGGTGCTCACCGCCTTACAACAGGAAAAGATAGATCTTGCCGAGATGAGACTTTGAAGATATGTGACTGGTTACAGACTCTTGGATTTAAAAAAAATAAAAGAAAAAGAAAAAAAAAAAATAAAGAAACGTAGACATCAGAAGAGAGTTGAGTATCCAGAGTCTAAGTGAAATAATAACGGAACGCAGCAGAAAATGGCAAGATCATGCAAACAGAATGGATGAAGACCGAATGCCACAAATAATTATTTTTGTATTATAATATAAAATTACAAACCAATGGCTACAAGGAGCGTCGACAGACCGCGATTGAGTTGGGCAGATCAGTTTCCTTGATGACGGAACAAGCCACAAATGATGATGGTGATGATGATGATGATGATGATGATGATGATGATGATGGCGAACTGTATCTCATATGTGCTGCTGGTTTACGATATGCAACATTAACAGCTTCTCTATGAACTTTACAGCGGTTTCCAATTGCATAGAATTCCTCCTTTCCCTTATAGTCCAAGTGCACACACGGCCAAGGAAGTTATGGATAATAATACCGATCAGTTAACCAAAATGGAGGTCATGCTCGGCGTCGGTCGCATCCCTCATTGGTTGGAGTAGAGTTCGTTGCTATTCCGTTTCTATCCAGTAGGGATCAATGCAGATCTAACTTTAGCCAATCAGAGACATCAGAATATCTTCCCTACACTGTTTCTGTGGTCTGGTGGTTAGCACGTTACCTTCTAATGCAGAGGTCCCGGGTTTGATTCCCGGCTAGAGGGTGGGAATTTTTCTTTAGTCACGATTAGTCCCCATCCTCCTAGAGTCAGCAAGTATGAACGAGAGTGTGAGTGTATGGGTGCATTTAATGCAATAAACAAAAGTAATACAAATCTAACGTTTAGCACTACTGTAAAGGAATGAACATCATTGTTGTTGAGCAATTGTTCCAAAGGTGAAACGCCGCCGATGCGGCCTTACATGCTAAAGTCGGCATCGTATATTTTCCCCACCTGATAGAAGCTGGTTGCACTTTACTACTGTGAACACCTTAATTGCAATGTTGGTCTATCTAGTAACAAAATGGACTATGCGTAATAGCATACTATGTGATGAATTATTGAAGAAGTTTTAATATATTATTCCTTTGAATGCAACAGCAGTAAACAGATAATGCAGTTTCATTAACAAATAATCCTACAAGACTATAGTTTGTTCACTCCAACATGGCGGCTTAAGGCCATTGGTTCCGCACACCGTACTGCACTTGGGCACTCCCACTCCTATGCCTCTTCCTCTGTTCCACACACGATTCAGTAGTTAGTGCCATAATAGTGCGCGTGCGTCGAGTTTAATAATGAGTTTTCGCACCCTGATCAGAAATCTCCGCTAAACGTTACTCTGACGTCATTAATTCTACGCGCAATCAGAAGCCAGAAGTTCAACCGCTTGAATAACGCAGCGCTTAACCGAGCGGCCAGGTGCATGAATAACCTGGGCAATTACGGAAGTGCGTTAATCACTTACAGCTATAAGGTATGTCTAGTACAAGACATCCATTTACAATAAGGGACAGCAAACTGTAACAAATGAACAGTGTTGCAACACAGGATTACTTTTTTCCATCAGACCAACACCCAAATATCCGTCAAATTCCGTATTTACTTTCAAGAATAAAAATTAAATTAAAACTTCTATTAAACATGACACCCGTCACCTTGACTTTGTTTTCGCTTGGACAAACATTTAAAAATCAGCCACACTCCGTAGAATAGAAAAAAAATAGGAAATATAATCATTGTATATCTTATGGTAACAATAACAAATAAATATATTTACTCACTAGTGTTGATTAAAATAATTTATTCACATTGTCATCGGTTTGAAGTGTTGGGTATTTCTACTCCTCGGTACGCAGTCATCGTGCTGATTTTCATCATAACATTTTCTGGAAGGACATCATTATGACAGTACTTCCCCACATGCTTACGTCCCGACATTGGTTTTGAGTCTACTCCTGAAGGATGTTTTCACATTGTTTAACACACTAAATGCTCTTTCGACCTAAGCATTTGACCAAGGTAAGACCAAAGGTAAGCCTACCATTTTTCTTTCGTTAAAATACGGGACGCCTGAAAAGGTTGTGATCAACTGATCACTACTTTCTGAAAATCGTATTGAGAAAACATTATAATGAAGGAAACATAATATTGAGTTAATACACTTTGCATCAGAACAATGTTTGTTAATATCCTAAGTTAAGTGCACTTACAGATTCTTCGTATTACCAGCATTTTGTTTGTATTTTTCACCTGAGTGAATTTTATTTCAGAAGCTCTTGTAACAGCAGCAGGAGAGGCCAGTTTGTTTGATTTCTCATACTGAACAATATCCGAGTTCCCATCATGTGCTATCGAAAATGCTGCATTGCAAATTTTACAATGAACTTCATAATGTCCCTTCGAGGAAAGGATGTTTTTCCTTTAAATTAGACGAGAAGGTGCGTTTTCGTTTACGCATAATAGCTTAAGTTCGTGCAAATAACAACACATCGCATCAGCTGCCAGCACTAGACTAGACAAACTTTGTCTTCACTGTTCACAGAGCGCGTTAAACAATGACTGAGATAAGTGCCAACTCAGCGTTTCTCACAACAGGAAATGACAACAATATGTGGTGGCATTTTTAATTTAGGAGTTCTTTTACATGCCAGTAAATCTACTGACATGAAGCTGTCTTTTTAAGCACACTTAAAAATCATTGGAAACGGTGTCAAGAAAATACGGGACCTATTCGTGGGGCAATTGGGCAAGTAAACAAAAGAAGAAAAAGCACCATAAAGTAACTGTAAGATTCAGCGAGGCACCACAATACTGGAACACCGAATTAAAACTGCATGCAGAATTCAGACTGATTCATAAAGTGAAACAAACTGCTTCGCCAAGTTCTTTGGATGACATCATTATACAGGGTGGAACTGAAATGATCTGCCAGACTTTAACAGCAAATTTATCATGTTGTGAATAACAAGAAATTCTAATACCAAAATGCTGAAAAGTTTATAGTTTTCTAGAATAAACATTTTTATCAAAAAAATGTATCTTCACCTGGCTCAATTATTATACACTGAAGGTTCTTGATTTATGGCTATATTCATAGAAAAATGAATAAACAACAACTTTTTCCTTTTTCGTATTTCAATAGATTCAAAGCTTTTTGTGTAAATTAAATTTAAAAGAACCCACAATTTGTTGCCTTTTTATTGCTCCAGTCCACGGAGCGATCGAACATATTCAGACAGCCGCTCGCATTGGGTCATGTGCATCAGGCTCACCACCGCCGATATAGGCTGTGCGGTGACGTAAGTCGTAAGTGGTACAAAGTTCGAAGTCCGCATGTAATGTAGACAGCTTGATGTTGGGTTTATTGACGAAATGTGAACGTACTCCCATCTCACACTTCGATGCGCTACAGTGTCCAAACTGTGCATTTCCGGACAGGTGTTCCTGTTCGAAACCGATCAGTTTGCCATCCCGCACAACATACTAAGCGTTGTCGGTGTTTTTGGGACACCTATATATATATAAAGAAAACCAATATAACATTAATTAATAATTTCTAATATCCGTAGAAAATCTGTCATCCGTCGAAACTAAAATTTGCTCATAGAAAATCCGTCAAGTTGTCAACTCTGCAAATGAAAGCTAGAAAAACAAACTCCTCCGTACACTTCCGAAAGAAATAACGTGATTACGTAAAGCGAAAACTGTTTCAGGGTTCATCAGAATAACTTCAGCTGCGTCATCGCTTCGGACAAGATAACGTCCAACGTTATGAGTGCGAAAACTTTCTAATTTGGTGTTACATTCATGTGGTAACTCGTACATAATGACGTCGAATTTGAGTGGAACTACAAGACAGTCCAGACATTTTGTATAATGTGTATAAGTTTTATAAAAGTCTAGAAAACTTCCAAGAAAGGATTTCTGATGTTTCTAGAGAAAAATAACTCCAGAATGCTGTAAAGTCTCTCTACAAACAGTGTAACGCGCATGTGTGGGAGTCCATGAAAGTGAATCTGAAAGTGCAGAGGCCCCAGGGCCATGCTTTTCCTCTCCAAGAAAAAAATATTACACATCGAAAACCTGTGACAGAGACAGATGATTTCCAGAAAGATGTAATGCGTCGTTCAGTACAAGAGTTCTATGATCTTAGTGAATACTCCACGATTAAAAAACTTAAGGTTGTTCTAAATGACAAAATAGACCATACATGCGCCATAACTTCTTTACACAAACATTTGAGAAGATTTGGTTTTATCATCATCATCATCATCATCATCATCATCATCATCATCATCATCATCATTAGGGCTAGTAAGTTCATGCATCTGTATGTATTTTCATAGGGGTTAAAAATGTATGTTATTACATAATGTGCACGAATTATGGAATTTTAAGTTATTTGGACATGATTTTATGGCGCATATAACTGCATATTTTCTTGATTTTGATAAATGCATAATATTTCAATACTATAGTCCCTATATTGTATATTTTAATAATTTTTATGGTTTTTTATTATTTTTTTCCATCTGGATAATATTTTTCATATTGGTAGTATTGCACATGATGATGCAACTGACCAAGATTTCAATACTATAGCCCTTATATTGCATATTTTAATGATTTTTATGGCTTTTTATTATGTTTTCCATCTGTATAATACTTTTCATATTCGTAGTACTGCACATGATGATGCAACTCGCGAGGTGGCGAGAACTAATGCTGAGTCATGTCATGCAGTGAATCCCCTGTTTCCATCCTTTCATTATATGCATGTGCGTAGAGAATAATCAGTGCGTTATCTGAGAGGTTTATATTAACAAAGATAAAGTGCAAGTCAACGTTTTGAGCAGCACGATTATAGCAACGCTTGCCTGCCCACCAGTAGTTGTGTAGTGGTCTTCAAACGTAACAGTGTTGTGAACTGGTTCCCACCCAATTAAATTAGACGTATAAAATGTTAAAAAACTATTCAAGTGCTGAAAGTAAAACCAACTTCGAGTGCTAGATTAATTAATTTACAGAAAGAGTTTTCGGGTGAATTAATATCTACAGATAATAGGATACTGCTTTGTGGAGTGTGTGAGAAAAATGTAAGGAGTGAGAAAAGATTTCAAATAGTTCAGCACATAAACACAGCAAAACATAAGGAGAATTTAATCAGAAAACTCGCAAACAAAGAACCTGTTCAAAAACAGCTAGTAGAGTGTTTAGGAAGTAGGGTTACTGAATTTTCCTATGACTTGTGCCAAGCATTTTTAGCTGCTGATATTCCCTTGTTCAAAATTAATAATTCGATATTTAAAAACTGTCTTGCCAGGTACATTCGACAACGTGTGCTTGAAGAAAGTACACTGTGTAAGACTTCTGTAGGACAGTGTTACAATAACGTATTGTCAAATATGCAAAATTAATTAGCGGATCAGTTTGTGTGGTTGTCTGTTGATGAAACCCCTGATTCTGAGCGCCGTTCTATTGCTAATATAATCGTGGGTGCTTTATATAATGAACAAAAGACTACACCATATGTTCTTTGTGTGCGAATGTAACTTTAATGTAACTGTGACGCAGTTTGCGATGGACTCTGAAATGACTATGGCCATGTGGAATCAAATACGACCGGTTACTTTTATCTGTTACTGATGCAGGTGCTTATATGGTAAAATCAGGACAAACTCTGAAAAGCATTTTTTCCAACTTAATTCATATAACTTGTTTGGCACACGCTCTTCATCGCATTTCTGAAACAATACGTGATTCTTTCTGATTGGTAGACAGATTTGTGTCCAGTACAAAGAGAAATTTTGTTAAATCTCCTAAAAGAGTTAAGTTGTTTAGATCAACAGGACCTAATATTCGACTTCCTCCTGCAGCAGTGTTAACTCGATGGGTCGATGCAGTTTTATATTATGCTGAGCACATAGAAATAGTTGAAGAGGTTGTTAATTCATTGGACTCGAAAGATGCTTCATCAGTAGAAACTGTGCAAAATATTCTGTCAGGTACTGGGTTAAAAGAGGATCTTAGTTTCATATTTGCCCATTTTTCTTTCTTGCCATCAGATATAACGGCATTCTCCAACTCACTCACATTTTTTCCGGTAAACCACACAACGAGATATCAATTAATATGGGATGACATATCTTAAAGGCAACTTACAATATTGTAAGTAAGGGCTTCTAGTTATGTGGTTAATTAATGTAATTTATGTTCTTCCACACAATATCTTACTATACAAAAGAACGTAGATCTCGTTAAAACACACAAGTAATGTCCAAATCTCCATTTCGGAGATATTCCTTGTTATTTGTGTGAGTTTTGTAATACTTATTCGTTATACTTAGTCGTTATTCACTTTCTTGTCTCGGAATTTCAAAGGTTTAAAAGATTTGACTATCGCTCAAAGCCTACTGTATTCCCGTATTCCCCTTGCACCTACAAGAAACTCAGCAATAAGACAATTTCTGCAAATGTTTATCTCGACTAACATGAAGAATATAGAGGAATAAGAGTTTTTAAAAATAGTTTGTACAAGAGTAGAGAAAGTCATGTGAGTGCCGCAGATCAGATTTTTATAATTCGTAACAGTTTCTGTGTGAAACAAGAATCTGGTGCATATTCAGGAGCCCTTCAAAATGATATGATAAAGAGTTGTACTGCTGAAATTTATCTTCAAGTGTCACCGCAATTCGCTAGTGATACATCAAGGCAAGATGCGTAGAGAGACGCATTAAGCCGCCTGTGCCTGCTGGTGGAAATGGAATACGGCAGATAAGAGTAGATTTGCAGAGGGAACACCAAAACATTTATTATTTCCTTCCACTTATCCATTTTGTTCTCTTAAGGGGAAGAAAATTAAATAAAAGCGGAACGATGGCTAAGGCGCTTTCCGGAGATCCTGCATTCAAACCGTGCATGGAACAAAGTTCCTGAGATCCTCCCGTTGTTTCCTTCATTCAAATGGTAGGTGTATAATTAGACTGACATCGCAACGAAGGTTTTCACAGCAGTAAAATGGAACCTGCTACTATCACGTGATTTACTTCACGGGGGAAGGTGTTCCGATGTCTCTAATTGGCTAAATATAGATATTAATCGATTTCTACTCGACGAAAGTGGGTAGCAATGAACTCTACTCCAGCCAATGAAGAATGCATGTTTATGTGCTAATGTTAAGTATTGTATCTTCATTCACGACGCAAGTTCTAACTCACATAGAAAGAATACTCGTTTATCAAATTATTGTATTCGCTGAATTTATACATTCCTATTATGTGCTTAACAAATCCAGTGGATTTACCCACATATGTTGTCTAAGAAAGAAGGGGGCACATCCCATTGCCTTGCGTTAGGTTTGTGGTCACGCTAACTAATCTGTGTTTCCGTGCTAGGCAATGGTGACTTCAACATAATACTTGAATATACATATATGCATATTAGGGTGGTTCTTCTGTTTTGAATTTCGTATTTCTTCAAGCACATCCACTAGTTTTTTCTTTTGTTTTAAGAAGGATTTTAATACCTATTTTGCTGAAATTGAACAAGAGGAACCCATACCGCAAAGGCAGAGAAGTTGTGTAATTTTGCTTATTCCTGCTTATGCATGTGCTCAACTGCTGCCATATGTCCACCTTCAGTGGAACCTCGGTTTCCATTCGGTAATGTTATAAATGTTTATTTACATCATGGCCGGTAGATTAAGCAATACTGACACAGTTATTTATTTGATGTGTAAAGTTACGCACCAGGTCAATGGACATAAATTACCATATAATCAAGAGGTTATGTCAGTCTTGTTTTATAGCATATGCAAAGTGAAATTGACTATCAGTGAAACTGCTAATTTAGTTACACGTGAATGTGTAAAATTTTGGGAAAAGTCTAGGATTCACACAAGAGCTTTATCTCACAGTACAAAGAAACTTGCAGATTTGTATTTAGAGTGGCGCAATGTGCAAGAAAGTGCTCATTAGAAGACGAACACTCACAAAGAGCGAGAGCGTAACTTTTCTCCAACTCTAAATAATTTGTTGGATGTTGCCCATGCTAATCCTTCGAAGATGATAAAAATAGAAGAGGATAAAGTCTATGATATCAACTAGAGATTTGCTGTAAAGTTTACCTTGGAGGTATTGAATGGAAATTGGCGGCAAAAGAGGAAAGGGAGAGGTTTAGAGTTATAAAGAGGAGGCAAGGAAGCTGAAAGGTGATAACAGTTCGTTGCTTTTGGAAATTATTGATTCGTCTGAAGAAACAACTGACGTGAGTGACTGATACAATTAATTTCTTCCTTAAACTACTAAGAAGCACCTGAAGAATGATTACCGTGAACTCATTGAATTGTGTATCATATTTCTGGGGACAACTATGAACTTCAATCTAAAAGTAAGTACGCCTGGAGCTTTGCATCATGGAAGGTGGATAGCCAAAGAAGTTGCTCGTTGAAAATGTTCCTCTGTCGTTCTCAGCTGTCTCACTGTTAGTGAATTGGATGGACTGAAGAACTTTTGTTTGTTTGTGGTCAAAGTATGTGCAAAATGGTGGTTTCTGAGTTCATCAGCAATCGGTGCACGTTGCAATGAATTGTTGCTTTTCAAATCAACTAAAACTGTTCGAAAAAGTAAATGCAAGTGTTTGTTTGAGTGCTCTGAAGAAGTTTTTTCAGCACTTATGGTATTTAAATGAAGAGATTTCTAAGTTATCACTGTTTGATGACAACTTTAACAATGACAAAAAGCAGCAGTAAAGCACAGATTTATATTTTTACTTTCTCTACTGGTAAGTAGGGGAAGTATTGTATTCCACCCAAAAATTCGATGTCGAGATTTCACCGGAAATATATGTTTTGAGGACCCCTGAATCCAAAAAAAAAAAAAAATCATTTTTAGAAAAAGGTCCGTGTGTGTGTCTGTGTGTCTGTGGACAGCATAACTCAAAAACGAAAAGTCGGTTAAAAACCCAACTTAGTATCTAAGTTTAATGTCTTTCAAGGATGCGGCACGAAGATTTTGAAGAAAATAGCCCCACCCTCAACTACCCTTTACATGGAAGATTTTTCGAAAATTTTGATTTTCTTGAAAATGGATCTACCGATTTTGATTAAAATGCCATATGTTTGGGATATTTTTATGACAAATGAAATGTATTTTGAATTTTCTGGCTATAGCCCCTGTAGACGTATTTACTCTGGACGACTTTTGCACAACTGGTAAACCGTTAGAGATAGACCAAATCATACTATACAAAAAATGTAGATCTTGCTAAAATACACAATTTAGGTCTGAACAAATTTTCTTGTAGGGTGAACCATTTCGGAGATATTCCTTGTTATGTGTGTGAGTTTCGGAAAACTTAAAAACCTCCGTGAAACGGAAATCGTTGTTCATTTTTTTATACCAGGTGAGTCAGCTGCCCCTTATTCTCGAGTTTTATACAATCTGCATTTTATAGTGCAACATGAGAACATCGACCCCATTACAAGGTTCTACCCGCGTATTTAACATGGATGTTAAACACTGGATGAAATTAGTACTAATATAGATGTTATCACATCGCTTTTTAATATATTCGGAATTAGACAGCTGACGTTTGCACTTCTGCAAATGTTCACTGGAACCAGCGAACATTACTACTTAAACGGAATGTTTAGCTCACACGTTACTAGGTAGCTCAGTTGGAACGGGCGCAAGACTCCGAAGCAATGTGTCTGCTGTGAAGGTGGTTCAAATCACTTGCATGTACTAATTTTTTTTAATTTAAATTTATTAATGAGCAATTCCGCGAAAATGTCATACCGAGTGTTAAATTTTGAAATTAATGTTTCACTTTTTTTACTGAGGAAAGATGATGCTAGATACTCCAAAGTATCTTATGAAGTGAAAACTAAATGTTTGTAACGTGAATATGGGTTAAAATTGCTCCTCTTACCCATATATTTCCAAAGCACTAAAATAAGCGCGAATAACGGTGATTTTCATATCAACATTTCAGGAGCAATGTTAACTGTTTTAATTTTTTTGTTCTGTACATCACACAATGACTCTTCGTCTTCGAAACGTGTATATGGCTAATAATTTTCGACATTTATAAATAATCCTTAGAGCCTCTTTAATTATTATTGTGTGTCAATGCCAGTTAGTCACGGTAAATAAGGATAAAGTCCTCTGGAGGGAAAAGTAATAGACTGAAATAAATATCCTTTTTGATTCTGCGTCATTGCAATATAACAAATAAAAAAGTATCAGAAAGTTTTCCTCTATAGTCATTAGTTTTTCCACAAAACACGTGACTAACGGACAGTTAGTGCTGGCGCCCTGTGGTCGCATACGCGTACAGTGCTTCTGAGACTTCAGCCAGGATAGACGTGTCAGTCTGTTTTTGACTCCATGACTAAAACACCAGCCCAAAGACAACGTGAATACAAACAATGTGTGAAGCAGCAAGACAGTTATGCACAATGGAAGGAAAAAATAGAAGTGACTATGAGGAAAGGAAGAGCAATACTGAAACAAACAAAACAAGGAAGAGAACACCTCAAAGCTGAATATAGGAGATATAAGCAAGCACAGCGGGCAAGACAGAAGATAAGAGACCAAGAAGGGATTGATAAGGATACTCCATCAACATCAGCGGCTTTCAAAAGAAAACGGTATTTCAGAAAGTGCAGAAAACGTGTTGAGGAAGCATTGCCGCAATCTCCACGTAAAAGAAAAGAAATGATTCGTAAATTAGCAGTTGAAGAGGGATTACATGTTGTAAAATTAAAGCATTCTGTCCCGGTGTCAGGAAAACAACTATCAGAGGAACTTAAAAGTGCAATCATCAAGTTCTATCAGGATGATTCAATATCTTATCAAGCTCCTGGAAGAGATGATTTTATTAAAATCCATGTTCAGGGAGAAACAAAAGAAGTTCGCATTAGGTATCTAGTGGTAACATTAAAAGAAGCACATGCACTCTTTCTACAAGACCGAGTAGAAATGTCCGTGTGGTTGACAAAATTCGCTGAATTACGCCCTGCTCACGTGCGTCTTCAAAGTCAGATCCCACATAATGTGTGCACATGCATTATACATGAAAATACGATGTTTCTTCTCAAAGCATTGTGTAAAAATCACGTACTCACTAAGACTGAATTTCGTAAGTTCATAGCACAAGTGGTTTGTGATCAGAAATTGAGTGAATGTGTGCAGGGAGGATGCTCCAACTGCCCGGGATTGAGTGGAGCAGACATTTCCGGTGAACTCGCTAATTCTCCATGCGAATGGAAACTGTGGAGTTCACGTAATGGAAGAATGGAAATAGAGGTTAAAAATGGGTCTGTAAAAGACTGCATTGAAGAACTGAGCAATTGCCTGCCACGTTTCCTAAATCACGTTTATGTAAAAAGACAGCAATCCGAGGCCTTTAAGAAGGCTCGGGAAAATGTTGTAATTAGTGAAGCTGTGATACAGATCGACTTCTTTGAGAACTACACATGCAAGGGACAAAATGAAATTCAAGCTGCCCACTGGAACAATAGAGAGATCTCAATATTTACTGCAGTTGCCTGGTATAGGAAAGAAGATATTGGTGAAATTCAGAAACAATCTTTTGCTTTGGTGTCTGATTATGTATCGCATGACAAATATGTAGTTGATATTTGCTTAAGGAATATATTTTCGGAAATATTGGATATTGTTCCGGATCTTGAACTTGTGAAAGTGTTTTCTGATGGAGCTGGTTGTCATTTTAAGCAGAAATACACATTGAGCCATGTGACATATCTTTCCAAAGTATTTGGAATCCAAATTGAATGGAAAGGGGGCAGTATATGCGATTGGAGGACAAGTGAGGAGGATGGCATGGACAGCTGCGAAAGCAGGAAGCAGGATTCAGAGTGCTGAAGAATTTGTTAATACTGTTAAAAAGAAAACCAAAATATGTTCTTGAGGTTTCTCTGCCTAAAATTGAATAAGCAAAAGAATTTCTCGACAAAAGAATTGAACGTATTTCACCTATGCCGTCCGCTCAGCGGGTTCATTATGTGAAAGTATTAGATTTAAATGTTGTGGAATATGCTTTTCTTTCATGTGCGGAAAGTGTCAGAATGATGCACAACTTTCGGAAATAAAAACAGTGTAGTGATATGCGCGTGTACTACGAGACTACTGCATCTAGCGTTCCTGCACTATAAGGAGTCCAATCATGTGATACAGGTATATGCCGTGTGCTGTGTGCTCTCATGTGTCGTCTTTGTTATGGTTTTGAGTCAGCTTTTTATACTTGCAACGACGTAACTGTAATAAGAAATGAAAGCTGTCAACATGTTTATTCTGTTTATGCTGCATGACATTAATGCTTCTCCAAAGGATATGATTCTTCTTAAAATGATAAATACAATTACACACCTGTGTGTATTACATGTATGTAACGTATAATACGTATCACTATGATTTACCATATGTTATACCATGTAAAACAAAGACAAAGTATTACAATTTTCGCAAGTGTCAGTTAGTCACAAACTCATGTCAGTTAGTAACGCTGACCTTTTGAATATCTCCAGATGATAATAACATGCCAAACCTTTTTTCAGGTCATTTGAAAGCTTATAAGTTCCTCTCTCAAGTGATTTTTCAGAACAAATCAAATAGGAAAACATTCAGAGAAAACGGAGGACAAACGTTTGAAGTTGGATCTGAAGTTGACAAAAATGTCAGTAAGTCACGAAAAGTTTAGCGCTCATTATTAAATAATTGTTTCACTTTTTTAAGGTTTTTATATCTCCTATCGCAACCGCCAATATATTCTCTGTCATCGTATGTGGTTAAAATAACATTTTTACACCTATATTGACCATTAGAGAGACATTTTAGGAAGAAAATGTAGTGTAAATGTCAGTTAGTCACACGCGGAATTGCTCTAATATAACCGTGCAGTCCTCACAATTTACAAACTATTATTCTGAAAACTGTTATATTCATTTTTATTGTTTTATTTATGTTTTATGACATTGTTTGATGTTTCTTTATTGGTGAACTACAATTATGTAGTTGTTTAAACACACCTGTAGGTAAGTGCAATTGAAATAAGGATCATTCATACACATTTGAACACAGAAAGAAAGGGAATTACATTGTCAGAATTTAACATGGAAGTTAAACTCAATTTTGCACACAATGAATTATTGTGCTATTAAAAATGCAGACAACCAAAAACGATTTAAATTATAATGTCCTAAACCCTCAGGGACTTCATAATTAGATTATTGTAAATTAGGTTTCCAAGTTTTGATTAACATAAATAAATAAATAAATATATATATATATATATATATATATATTTACAATGCTGAGACTCGAACCTGTGTTATTGGGGTTAAGCGCAAAGGAACCGCCACAATCCTATTCAGCTATTTCGAGACTTCCTGAAAGCATGTACCACGTCCAATAGTAGGACTTGTATGCCTGGCGCTATGCCATAGCCACCTCGCAGGTTTGCGTGCTTGATTTAGCCTTTTAAGACAGTTTTAATCATTTACTGGACGTTTTAATATTATTACTTAAATGGCAAAAGCTGTTATGCATATTAATTGAGATACACGAGGCGTAGTTCACGCAAAAATGCAAATAAACTGTTATTTAATAATATGTCCGTTTTGACTGTACGGGTCCATGATGGATGAGGCGTGTTTAAATTTTTCTTAATTTTTGGCAGCCAATCCCTGCTCTAAGTACAAGAATCCACCATTTTCTTTTTAGGTGACGTGGTTAGTGTACTCATATGATAGGTCCATTTTTTCCGAGGCGTTTACTGAATTACGTTGCTATGTATACTCTAATAAAGAGTTTGTAAAATCGGCTGGAAACCGGAATTCGCTCTCAGTAAACGAGTCGTATGTTTTTGAGGTGTACTTTAGCGAGGAGTACGTTCTGTCCCTTAAAGCAGTGTTGCTCTCAATTTTGCGCATTCCTCTCTTTAAGAACATCAAGCAATACATTTTAGTAAGCGCAAAACTGGACTAAGGTGCACATGCCGTTAGATGGGTGGCCTACCTTCCAAAAAAATAAGGCGCGGCTAACTCAGCTGGTGTGTTAAGTGTACAAAGAGAACAGGATCTCAAAGCTTTAAAATATTTGTCTATTGCACAATGCCTACTGTATTCTAATCTTCCCGTTGCACCTACAATGAAATAAGCAGTAAGATAGTTTGTAGAAATGCTTATCTCAACTAACAAGAAGAAGAAATAGGAATAAGAGTTTGTAAGAATGGTTAGTACAAGAGTAGAGAAAGTCATGTGAGTGCAACATATCAGATTTTTCTTGTATTATTTTTAGAATGCAGATTACATTATATCCTCTCTGATATCGACATTACGTCTATGGTCCAGTAAGTTATATCCTGCAACTGGTCTTAGAAGTTTCACCTCAGCTGCTTACAATCCCCCTTTCTGTTGTGTGGTAAAGGTCCATATTTTCGACCATAACAGCATTGGCATGACCATTACTTTATAGAACTTCACTATGGTCTTCTTTCTTACTTCTTTTATATAAAGTTCTTTTTATTGACCCTATTAGTTTTGGAATTTTGGGAGTTTTATTTCTGTATCACTAATATGTCCATATGTGATCGTGGATCGCAAATAACTGAACTAGTTCACTTGCTCTATTGGTAAAATAAGTGGCAAAAGCATTCAAATGCATAGGTCTAGTTAGTTCATTGCAATGAGAAGTGGAGAGCGAGAGAGACAGAGACAAGAGAGAGAGAGAGAGAGAGAGAGAGAGAGAGAGAGAGAGAGAGAGAATTGCAAATTTTCAAGCATGTTTGTCAAATAATGCAGTCGAGGAAGTGTAAACATATAACGTGGAATACTGCGGAAACATCTAAAGCTGCAAAATATTTCTTTTAACCTCTGAGTTGTTGCAAATTATACAAAATGCAATCAATATAAAGGAAGCTTAAGAGAAAATTCAATATTTGGATTTTAAAAAGATAAAACTAAGTAATAAATTGGCAGAACAAAATTTAATCTACATCTGGCAAATTAATATGCAGTATGTATTGACTAACAGATTTTATCACTGATAGGAATCATACTAATGTTACACACATATGCGGTATTACGCGTATAATACGCTTTTTCTGTTACGTTCACTGGTAAATTACAGCGTGGAAGGGATTTCCCAGTTAGGCCTCTAGAAATGATCAACAAAATTAACTTACTGAAAAGTCCTTCAGCATATTCAAGAGTTCAATATGCAATTATTCCATTCGCACTAACACACAGCATGGGTATTAGAGTAAGCTGGTAATTAGTAATAATACATACACACAATGTCTATAATTTAATAGCAGCTTACACAACCATGAGTGAGAATTCATCAAAATATTAAAATCCCATAGCACTACTTCACAATTTAACTATAGTCTGGATGGCCAAAAATTAAATCAACATGAATTGCAATTGATCATTACACGCCACCACACATAAACTTTTCTGTTTTAGTCTGGTCTCAAATAAAAAGCTGGTTCCCCTCTCGTTTAACATAACGGAAGTATTGACCCAATTTAGAGAGGCAAACACTAATAACCAACGGCTTAATGGTATTATAGATATAAAGTACTCGTAAGCTTATATTGTCAACGAATATAATGAAGAGCTGGAGGCAGCTAATCTCGCTGGTTAGCCTCAGCTATTATTTTTATCCCTTCATTTAATTCCCCTTGATTGCAAAAAATACAACAGATTGGTTTTAATTTTATTTTCAATTGTGAGATACAAGGAAAGTCTGCGGACCACATACGACAGAAGTTGAAACATTGGGAACAGCAGAAGCATCAGCATTCAAACAAATGGAATTCACAAACTTATATAGCTGAACAGAACAACGCACCCATCAATCACCAGTGAATCCAGGAAACACAAGTCACAGACATTCGTCAGTCAAAGAGAATGATTTTATGATTACTGTTTCAGTGGACAATGTTGTAACACATTCACAGGAGCTCATAGTACCCAATCATTCAGCATTCAAACATTATATTCGTATATATTTTCTTTTTTCATACTGCTTAGGGATTTTTATAAATAGAAAATAATCTTGTTTTAATAGATAGAGTTGGTGAGAGAAAGGTATTCACTGTTCGACCTGACATTTCTAAGACGGGAGTACATAAAATCAATCCTAATTTTTGCTCTATTGATAATTGAAGATATTGAAGTTCACCTTGAATGAATCAATGATATCTGTAAGTTTTCATTGCGGTGCAAGTAGCATCGCATAGTGGCATAAACATTGCGTAACATTCAGTTGCAGTGCCCAGGACCTTTTGCAGTTGTAAATATTGTTATAAGAATGACTAAAGTCCAGTCCAATTACTTTTTCCTTGCTTTACTTTCTTTCAGAGCGTTTGCACAGACACACAGTTCTCTTTCACTGGCGTCAACATGGGCTTTAGTCTTTCATGATATTACGACTCACAACTGTTTTCTTCTTGTAGCCTTGACTCACTCCTTTCTGTCTTTGTTCATTCTCTTTGTCTCTCAAGCAGCTGACTTTGATGATGCAATAAACTGACACTCATTAATTGCTTCGCTATCTTCCTTTCGACGCCACAGTAGCACACACACATACACTGAAACTAAAAACTGAGTGGCTCCTGTCTGTAACTCACTATGTTCGTTGCTTTGCCTACTTAGATAGCCAGGATGACGTAACATGGAAGATGGTCCACATGTATTTCTAAGTTGTATACCCAAACTTTCTTAAGGGTACACCGAAAAGAAAAAGGTGCTCTTCTAGAGTATTGAAGTTAGAAACTTAATTTTCTGTACACGCATTAGCGGCAACCAAAGAAATATGAGTACCAAATTTCATTCTAATATCTAATCGCATTCTTAGTACATTAATTATATCAATTTGATTGAGTATAATCTCCTCCAACAGATGTTAAACAACAGAGTTTAGTACCTTTGTTACAACTTAAAGAATGGAAATTTTAATATAGTAAATAGTTCTTCTTAAAAAAAGGTATAAGCAATATCAAAATTCTAATGCTACATTTTATTACGCATATTCTGAACTATATTGGAAAAAATGTAGATCTCTAGTAAGCTTTTTGTGGGAGAAGATAGATTTTTAATATGAGAATGTAATAAAATTCGTTTCGGAGAAAAATGAGTTTAAAGTTGAAATGGAAGGCAGAGGCAGAGACTCACCACTTTTAAAATAGCGTCCAAAATATGTGTTCCGCCCTTCTTAGGGGATTAAAACTTCACAGATATATTATTTAAGGCATGGTGCAATTTTTTCAATAAAAATAAAATAAAATAGATTTTTCTGACCAAACAGATTCAAATATCACTTCAATGTTCTCTTAAAAAAAAAAAGAAAAGGGGGTAAAAAAAGCCCTGCTGTTTGACCGCTTTATCAATGTTATCACCAACAATATTCACAAATTGGCATTAGACCATAATGTTTACTTTTAAACAGTTGTGTGGACTCTGTTCTTTTTATAGGTAGAAGTATCCGTCGCTTTACTGGGCGGAGATATGTATTTAGATTGTGAGATGTAGAACTCGGGATGAAATATTTGCAGTTTTGACTCAGGTAGATAAGTATTTACATCGTTTGACGATTCACAATGCGCGAAGTCTAATTCCAGGGAAGTACCTAGTGCAATTCTGCTTCATATTCAGTGAGAGCCACAGGAGACATCGATATTTCATGTATAATAGACTCACCCCGATATTTTATGGAAGGACATAATTGTAGGTGCTTATGACATATTCAAGATCATTGATATGATATCATAATCATAATGATAATGCTAATGATAATGTTTAATATCTTGGATATTCACACCGGAGCAAATGATTTAAATTTTATTGCGCATAAAATGCACGTTTCGTCATTTTTTAATGTAAATAAATATTTTGAGATATTCATATATATTACACAAAAATCGCACAAAGGAAACACTTTAAAAATAATTTTCACATAAATAATATAAAAGCAGTAGTAAATTATTTTTAACAAGTCGCCATCCTCTTCTATAATGCTCAACTGCGCAGGTTGGATATCGCAATTTGTTATCCATTATTGGAACAACTGATATTTCAGCTTCTCTTCTTCCCTTCAGTTGGTAGAAAATATAAATATCCTGGTTTCTCAAGCAACATGAGCCTGCAAGGTAACAACAGGGAATTCCTCCACTGCACCTGTTGTCGCTTCACAATCACAGTGTGTTCACAGTAGATTAAAAATGTCTGAAGTGAAAAGTAGTGCTAGTGCCACAATATGCTGCGAAAATTAAAAGACCTGTGTTAAGAAATGACTTCGTATACTTTTCCGCAAATCTTTGTTTCCTCTGTGATCCCAGAAAGCAACTGGGATGTCTTTGGGAGAAGCAGTTCAAGTAGTTCAGGATGTGGGGGGGGGGGGGGGGGGGGGGGGGAGTTCTTTTTGATCCTACAGCACAAACTCTAAACATAAAATGCAAGGACATCTTCGAAGGTAATAGTGGATTTAACAGTCTATAAAATTTCAAATGTGTTGGATGGGCTACATGGAGAAGTTATTGATGTGAGTGTGAGTGACATAACATGTTATAATGATGCTAGATGACATCTTGGGACGTGGAGTTATGATTTTCGAAATTCACGACAATTTTTTCGTGACAATTGACAAATCTTTTGGGATGGAAAATTTGAGGTATCATGTGCTGTATACTGTAATTCCACAGTACTTGGTGATCCGTTCCAAGAATAATGTCTAGTGAGTAATAGGTACATTTATGTTAGGTAGTTCAGCTATTCAGATCTCAAAAATAGTTTATTAGTTTTAGCACATACTTTATACTTTTTGCCACATATTTTCGAGATTTTTAGCGCATTAAATAAATATTTTCCAAGCCTTTAGCACCTAACAATCCGAGCCCTAAGAATAATAATAAATGATATGCGCGGAGAAAATCTGCCTAACCCCCACTTCGTCCGACAGAAACATCGCTCGCGGACTCTGCTCGGAAAAGCCCAGGTTATAACACAGTTACAGAGGGACCTTACTTGCCGGTCCTCACAGCCGTGGTCGTTAGTGTGTACATCACTATCGCTCCGCCGCACAGAGGGCCACGGGTTCGAGTCCCGCCTCGGGCAGGAAATTTGTGGTCGGGCGAAAGTGCCTGGCTTGAGCGCGTGGTTGCTCCAGAAAAAAGTAGCGTAGTTTTTTGTTTTTTTAAACAAGTGAGAATTGTAAATAACAAAACATAGAAATTAACAATTTAAATATATACACCGATACTTGTTAAACTATAGTCAATTAGCCATTTGTGAATCCGCAAAGTTTATACAACGTTCTTTTGTGTTGTGTTGGGAAATTACATATCGACAGTTTTGGGTTCACACTGGATTAAACATGTCTAGAATGAAAAGTAGTGCAAATTTAACAATATAGTGTGAAATTGAAAAGACACTGTGTTAAGAAATATTTGTTTCCTCTGTGATTCTATAAAGAAACTGGAATCAGTAGGAATGTCTTTGGGAGGAGCAGTTCAAGTAGTTCAGGATGTGGAGAGAAAGGGGGAAGAAAACTCAAGGTTCTTTTTGATCCTGCAGCACAAAACTTAAAAATCTAATGTGTTGCACTCACGTGACTTTCTCTACTCTTGTAGCAACTATTCTTACCAACTCTTATTCCTATATCATCTTCGTGTTAGTTGAGAAACATTTGCAGAAATTATCTTATTCCATATTTCCTTGTAGGTGCAAGGGCAATGTTAGAATACAGTAGGCTTTGTGCGATATTAAAATCTTTTAAAGCTTTGAGATTCCGTTGTCTTTGGACGAACATATAAAATACCGAAAAACTATGTTGCTCTTGACGAAAGTGTACGTTTTCCGAAACTGATGACAAATAACAAGGAATATCTCCGAAATGTTTCACTCTACAAAAAAAATTTATTTGGACATAGAGTGTGTGTTTTTGCGTCATCAACATTTTTGTATAGTAAGATTTGGTTTATCTCTTGCGGTTTACAAGTTTTTCAAAAATGATTCAGAGTAAACGGGACTACACGGGCTATAACCAGAAAATTCAGAACATACCAGAGGTAGAACTGGAACTTAAAAATTCAATGCTACAGCTGGGATTTGAGCCACACACGCTTCGCCTACTAGGACGGTGCCCTAACCATTTAGCTACTGTGACAACCTTGTCGGAATAACACTGAATTCTCAAACCAGTTCGTATTTCTCCCGGTAAACCACAAAGGCAGTCTCACATCAGAGACAATTACCCCAATGGTGACTTACTATAGTAAGTAATTTATGTCCCGGGATTAAATAACCTTCACATGGTAATTATTATTTACTGTCGGTGTTTTTAAACACACAGGCCGTGTGTGGGCAAAGTTTGAGAGGTGGAACTGGAACTTAAAATCCCAGCTGTGGCATTGAATTTTTAAGTTCCAGTTCTACCTCTCAAAAATTGCGCACACACTGCTTGTGTGTTTAAATACACCAACAGTAACTTTGTTGGCATAAATGAATAATTCAAAATATACATTTCATTTGCCATAAAAATATGTTACACATGTCATTTTAATTAAAATCGTTTGAGCCATCTTCAAAAAAGTAAAAATTTTCCATGTAAAGGATAGTTTAGAGTGGAGGAATTCTCTTCAAAATCTTCGTGTCGCATCCTTGAAAGACGTTAAGTGTAAATACCAACTTTGGTTTTTAAGCGACTTTTCGTTTTCGAGTTATGCTGCCCACCTACTGACACACACACACACACACACACACACACACACACAAACGCTCACACGCACACGCGCGCGCGCGCACACACATATATGGAACTTTTTCTAAACGTCCAAGTCCTAGTAATCATAATCATAATCGTAATGGGAATGGTAATGATTGGGATAAGGATGATGATAATGACAATGATGCCAATAGTAGATAATATAAACAGTAATAATAACAATTATATTAATAATAATGATAATGATAATAATAATAATAATAATAATAATAATAATAATAATAATAATAATAATAATAATAATAATAATAATAATAATAATAATAATAATAATAATAATAATAATAATAATAATAATAATAATAATAACAATAATAACAATAATTATAATAATTATAATAACAATAATAATAATAATAATTATAATAATATAAATAATAATAATATAAAAATAATAATAATCATAACATAAATAATAATCATAATAATAATATAAATAATAATAATATAAACAATAATAATATAAATAATAATAATAATATAAATAATAATAACAACAATAATAACAATAATTATAATAATAATAGAAATAATAATAATAACAATAATAATATAAATAATAATAATAATAATAATAATAATAATAATAATAATAATAATAATAATAATAATAATAATAATAATAATAATAATAATAATAATAATAATAATAATAATAATAATAATAATAATAATAATAATAATAATAATAATAATAATAATAATAATAATAATAATAATAATAATAATAATAATAATAATAATAATAATAATAATAATAATAATAATAATAATAATAATAATAATAATAATAATAATAATAATAATAATAATAATCGTAACCAAAATCGTAATCATAAGCGCAATCATTTCGTCTAGGATTTTTAGGCAAATATATATTTTGTTTTCGTTATAGTATGAACTTGAAACTAAGTTCAAAATCCTGGATATTCACATCGGAGCAAATGGTTTAATTTTATTGCACATAAAATATCATATTTCGTGATTTTTTAATGTAAATAAATATTTTTAGATATTCTCATAAATTACACAGAAATCGCACAAAGGAAACATTTTTGAAATAATTATCACATAATTCATATAAAAACCAGTAGTAACTTATTTTTAACAAGTCGCCATCCTCTTCTATAATGCTCAACTGCGCATGTTGGATATCGCAATTTGTTATTCATTATTGGAACAACCGATATTTCAGCTTCTCTTCTTCCCTTCAGTTGGTAGAAAATATAAACATCCTGGTTTCTCAAGCAACATGAGCCTGCAAGATAACAACAGGGAATTCCTCCACTGCACCTGTTGTCGCTTCACAATCACAGTGTGTTCACAGTAGATTAAAAATGTCTGGAGTGAAAAGTAGTGCTAGTGCCAAAGTATGGTGCGAAAATTAAAAGACCTGTGTTAAGAAATGACTTCCTATACTTTTCCGCAAATCTTTGTTTCCTCTGTGACCCCAGAAAGGAACTGGGATCAGTAAGAATGTCTTTGGGAGAAGCAGTTCAAGTAGTTCAGGATGTGGGAAGAAAAAAAAAAAAAAAAATTAAGGTTCGTTTTGATCCTACAGCACAAACTCTAAACCAGGGGTATCAAACACCACTCACCAGACGTGAAAAATTTTCCCCTATTTTCTCTCCCTCCGTGATGATCAAATCGGAAAACGGGAACAACAAAGCGAAAACCGGTTATACTAGCGCGTACTAGTGCAGTTAAGGAGGGGTAGACCCCTCTCTTCACACCCTCAGAGTGATGTTTGACATGCCTGCTCTAAACAAAAAATGCAATGAAAGCTTCGAAGGTAATAGTGGATTTAACAGTCTATAAAATTTCAAATGTGTTGGATGGGCTACATGGAGAAGTTATTGATGTGAGTGTGAGTGACATAACATGTTATAATGATGCTAGATGACATCTTGGGACGTGGAGTTATGATTTTCGAAATTCACGACAATTTTTTCGTGACAATTGACAAATCTTTTGGGATGGAAAATTTGAGGTATCATGTGCTGTATACTGTAATTCCACAGTACTTGGTGATCCGTTCCAAGAATAATGTCTAGTGAGTAATAGGTACATTTATGTTAGGTGGTTCAGCCATTCACATCTTAAAAATAGTTTATTAGTTTTAGCGCATACTTTATACTTTTTGCCACATATTTTCGAGATTTTTAGCGCATAAAATAAATATTTTCCAAGCTTTTAGCACCTAACAATCCGAGCCCTAAAAATAATAATAAATGATATGCGCGGAGAAAATCTGCCTAACCCCCACTTCGTCCGACAGAAACATCGCTCGCTGACTCTGCTCGGAAAAGGCTAGGTTATAACACAGTTACAGAGGGACCTTACTTGCCGGTCCTCACAGCCGTGGTCGTTAGTGTGTACATCACTATCGCTCCGCCGCACAGAGAGCCACGGGTTCGAGTCCCGCCTCGGGCAGTAAGTTTGTGGTCGGGCGAAAGTGCCTGGCTTGAGCGCATGGTTGCTCCAGAAAAAAGTGGCATAGTTTTTTGTTTTTTAAACAAGTGAGAATTGTAAATAACAAAACATAGAAATTAACAATTTAAGTATATACACCGATACTTGTTAAACTGTAGTCAATTAGCCATTTGTGAATCCGCAAAGTTTATACAACGTTCTATTGTGTTGTGTTGGGAAATTACATATCGACAGTTTTTAGTTCACCTACTAGGACGGTGCCCTAACCATTAAGCTACTGTGACAACCTGTCGGAATAACACTGAATTCTCAAACCAGTTCGTATTTCTCCCGGTAAACCACAAAGGCAGTCTCACATCAGAGACAATTACCCCAATGGTGACTTACTATTGTAAGTACTTTATGCCCGGGATTAAATAACCTTCACATGGTAATTATTATTTATTTATGCCAACAAACTCACTGTTGGTGTTTTTAAACACACAGGCCGTGTGTGGGCAATATTTCAGAGGTAGAACTGGAGCTTAAAATCGCAGCTGTGGCATTGAATTTTTAAGTTCCAGTTCTACCTCTCAAAAATTGCGCACACACTGCTTGTGTGTTTAAAAACACCAACAGTGAGTTTGTTAGCATAATTGAATAATTCAAAATGTACATTTCATTTGCCATAAAAATATGTTACACATGTCATTTTAATCAAAATCGTTAGAGCCATCTTCAAGAAAGTAAACATTTTTCATGTAAAGGATAGTTTAGAGTGGAGGAATTTTCTTCAAAATCTTCGTGTCGTATGCTTGAAAGACGTTAAGCTTAAATACCAACTTTGGTTTTTAACGGACTTTTCGTTTTTTAGTTATGCTGCCCACAAACTGACAGACAGACAGACAGACACACACACACACATACTCGGACCTTTTTCTAAAAATGCCCTTTTTGGATTCAGTGGGCCTATAAACATGTATTTCCGGTGAAATCTCGACATCGTTTTTTTTTTTGGGTGGAATACAATACTTCCTCTACTTACTATACGCAGCAGAGAAAGTAAAAAGAAAATGCAAGGAAGTGTTCGAAAATAATAGTGGATTCAAAATAAATTTCAGATGTGTTGGATGGGCAACATAAGACATAGTTGTGAGTGTGAGTGACATTCCATATTATAATTATGGTGGACTTACCTTCTTCTTGTGATGTGGAACGATCATTTTGGAAATTCAAGACATTTCTTTGTGGCAATCGTCAATCTTTCGGGATGGAACATTTTAGGAATCACGTGGTCGTATACTGTAACTCTACAGTACTTGGTGATCCCTTCCAAGAGTAATGTCTGATGAGCACCACATGCATTTGTATTATTTCGGCCATTGAGATCTTACACATTTTTTATTTGTTTTGGCACATATTTTTCACTTTTTAACACATATTTTTGACCTTTTTAGCACATAAAAGTAAACATTTTCCAAGTTTTTAGCACCTAAAAATCCGAGTCCTAGTAATCATAATCTTAATGGTAATGATAGGGATAAGGATAATGATAAGGCTATTAATGATGATAATAAATGTAACAACAACAACAACAACAATAATAATAATAATAATAATAATAATAATAATAATAATAATAATAATAATAATAATAATAATAATAATAATAATAATAATAATAATAATAATAATAATAATAATAATAATAATAATAATAATAATAATAATAATAATAATAATAATAATAATAATAATAATAACAACAATAATAATAGTCGTCATCATCATAATCACAATAAAATTAAATAATTGGGCCCGAGCACTATAACCTCTTCTTGGGCTCGGGCCGGGCTCGGGCTTGGTCGAGTCTCGGCCGGGTCGGGCCGAACCTGGGAATATCGGCCCGCGCAGGCTTCTAGTTTACATACAGCTTTAAGGGCCAACTAGTATAAAAATGCATCTTGCTGTGTTTGGGTGCTTTTAGTTACGCATATTCTTTGTTTTCAAAGCTGTCCCTCTCTCTCTCCCACTTTCTGTGTACCTACCTCTCCCTGACCTATTTAATTTCATGTATAGATTTTTGAAATTGAAACAATAAAGTAATCCTAGCCTAAAAACAAAATTATTTTATGAATTCACATTTCCATTCGTGCCTAAATAAGCCTAACCTGCTTCCACATAGCTTCTTATGCAAGTTTTGACTTGCATTCGTGAGCTTGCTATCGAACTTAAGCGATTAGACGTTTACCAACGAAAAGCGCTCACTGATGTCTGTTTTGTGTGTGGCCTAAGTGGCATCAGGTATATAACAAGTAAACAAGTATTTTTGCATTTCGTGAAAACAACCAGATACTAGGAAACAGAGAATCCATGCAATGCGAACCATGTAACCGCAGATCAGCAGCCGGTTCATGGAATTAGCAAAGCACAAATAGAAGCTGCCAGCAATGGAGATTTTTATCAATAAAGTTTCATGGAAGTCACCTTTTGCGTGTGACATGTGCGGTTTCTGGGAGTGGAGGGAGTGAATTCCTGCGTAAATCTGTGTATTCAATTAATACAGCTCTCGGAAATGGTCCCTGCTCTTGTTCAAATTATTTTTACAAAAGCCTTTTCTTCTATTCTCTTCATGCTTTTTTAAGATAAAATCTCCAGATATGATTTCATTACACATTTTTGTACGCACAGGGGAAAAGGGTCTTTGATAAGCTTAAGCCATAGTTCAACCTTTTATGAACGGGTCCCTTTAATTCCGCTCACTTTACATGATCACGAGAAAAAAATAATAGCGATTTTCAGTTGAAAATATATGAAGTATTTAACAGTTCATACTTATAACTAAGAGTATCTCCGAAATGCTTGACGCCAAAATCTGTCTTTTACAGCTTACAAGTTCCTTCAGAATGAAGATGACTTGACAGTCTACTGCCGGATAATTCACAATGTCAAGTTTGTCATGCAAATATCTTGAATATGTGATATTGTGACGCGGGGATCGGTGCATAACAAAAGACGGACAGGGCCAAACTACTTCAAAACAGATGCCGCACCAGAGAGCGGGTAAAGGCGTTCAAGGTCAGGCTGCCTTGGGCGTTTGTCTGCACGTGACTAACAACAATCGAAGCGGCTACACAAAAGGGGTTTTCTCTGGAGCCCTCGAGAAAAATCTAGCTGCATTACTGCCGGAATGTTTGAAGGAGTTTTCGTGAAATGTCCGTGTGACGTCATCCTCACTATGTAAGGAGGCCAGAAAACTGCAGTGTGTTAGTTAACGGCTACAGATGTGAGTCGGTTGGTGAGTCAGTGAGTGCGAGGCAGGTGTGCGTGTGTGTATTGTCGCGAAAGAAACGTCGGTGGTCGTGAAGAGGGTTCCAACGGGCGTCGGGTGATTGCATTGTCTTAGTAAGTGTATTAGGCACAGAGAAAATGAAGAAAGACACTGAAAGTACTGAGATGGTTATGGGAGCAAATGTTGTGAGCTGTGATAGCACGAAAGACTATACACGGTGTTAACGACGGAAAGAAAACTGTGTATTTGGCCTAAAATTTTAGAAAAAATAAAGTGATAGAAAAGTAACCGGACTGATTTTGTCATTATTGTTACGATACTTTAATCAAAACTATAAGATATATTTTTGAAAAATTAATAACGAAAATAATAATAAAAAATAACGAAAACTTTTCCATGTAAAATCAGCTTTGGGAGACCTTTCTTGAGAACCTTCCTGTTATATCTTTGGGGAACTCTGAACGTAATACCAACTTTGGCACAAAACACGTTTCGTTTTGAGTTAAGCTGTTCCCAGACACAGACCGAGACCTGTTCTAAGAATGCGTTTTTACTTTCTCTTCTACTGAGTAGAGGAGGTATTGTATTCCATATAATTCGATGTCGATATTTCACCTCAAATATGTTTTGAGGTCCCTGAATAAAAAAAAAAGCATTTTTGGAAAAAGCTCTGCCCGCGCGCCAGCAAGTCTGTCTGTCTGTCTATCTGTCTGTCTGTCTGTCTATCTGTCTGTCTGTCTGTCTATCTGTCTGTCTGTCTGCCTGCCTGCCTGTCTGTCTGTCTGTCTGTCTGTCTGTCTGTCTGTCTGTCTGTCTTCAGCCTGTGGACAGCAGAACTCAAAAACGAAAACTCGGTTAAAAACCAAAGTTGATATTTAGGTTTAATGTCTTTCAAGGATGCGACACGAAGATTTTGAAGAAAATTGCTCCACTCTAAACTACCCTTCACATGGAATATTTTTCGAAAATTTTAATTTTCTTGAAAATGTCTCTAACGATTTTGATTAAAATTTCATATGTTTGAGATATTTTTATGACAAATGAAATGAACATTTTAAAATTTCTTGCTATAGCCTACATAGTCCTGTTTAGTTTGGATGACTTTTGAATAACTCGTAAACCGTAAGAGAAAGACGTCTTACTATACAAAAAATGTAGATCTTGCTAAAACACACAATGTATGTCCAAATAATTTTTTTGTAGAGTGAATCAAACGAGGAATAAGATAATTTCTACAAATGTTTACCTGTATTAACATGAATAAGAGATTGTAAGAATGGTTAGTACAAGAGTAGAGAAAGGCATGTGAGTGCAACGCATCAGAATGTTTTGAATTCAGGGAGCCTAAAAGTGTATATTTCCAGTAAAGTATCGGTATGATATTTTTGGTGGAATATAATACTTCCTCTAGTTGCTATAGTAGAGGAGGTAAAAACAAACACGAAGGATATGTTATTCTGAGCGTTAAACTGCAAACTGGTCACGTTTTAGCAACTGAGAAAGCAAGACAGAGCGACAGAAAAGAAAACCGCTGTTGTGGTCATCCACAGGTGACGCTAATGGCACCGGTTTCATCTGATGCTACGCTATCGGTATTCAGGTGAGGAACCAGATGTCACAGACAAGTGACAGACGCGCTAGGTAGCGCCTCCTGAAGGGCCACGGATCTATCCTCCTACTGGAACACAATCTGCACAAGGTAGGACATCTTCATGGACATTCTATCGTAGCGTTGTGTTGTAGCTATGTAGTATTCGTTATATTCCATATCATTTTTTAGTGTGACGTAATATGATTGCTCCTTAATTACCACAGGTATGTGCGTTTTTACTTTCTCTGCTACGTATAGTAAGTAGGGGAAATATTGTATTCGATCCAAAATTTCGATGTCGAGATTTCACCCGAAATATATGTTTTGAGGCCCCCTGAATCCAAAAAAATCAGTTTCGGAGAACGGTCCGTGGGCCTGTGTGTATTGAAGTTCAATATCTTTCAAGCATGCAACACAAAGATTTTGAAGAAACTTCCTCCACCCTAAACTGAAACTTTTTTCGAAAACTTTGATTTTCTTAAAAATGTCTCTAACTATTTTGATGAAACTTTTCGGAGATATTCCTTGTTATTTGTGTGTTTTTGTAATACATAAACGTTTCTCAAATGAAAGGTCGTTAGTAAGGACGAGCAAACAGAAGGGAATTTTAAAGCTTTAAAGATTTGACTATCGCTCGAAGTGCACTGTATTCCCATTTTACCCTTAATAACCTACAAGAAAATTAGCAATAAGAATTTCTACGAATTTTTATCTCGACTAACATAAAGAAGATAGAGGAATAAGGGTTTGTAAGAAGAGTTAGTGGAAGACTATATTTCAGATGTTATATTTGTAGGTTTGTCTTACTCTTTCGTTCAATGATATTTTCTTGTAGCAGTGTGTTTATGTTTCTCAAGTTATATATATATATTCTTGTTTAAGCTTGTTTGGCACTCTCTGTATAATAAAAGCACGCACGGTCTGAAAATCCGTTTGAGTCATAGGGATCATATAAGTACTTTTATTTAAATAAATGGTGATTCAGTTCAATGCAACCAAGTAAGGTTTATTTTGTAATTGGAAACCAGTTGTGAGGCAATAATTACTGAGCGAAGGGGCAACACGGTAATTCATGGGCTTTGTATACATTTTGAAGTCTCCTGTACTACATAAAGTTATTATTACTTCTTACAAAAAACTATGATGCGAGCAATGTGCTTAAAATAAAAATTCAAACACAAACACAGTCATATTGCAACGGACTTCTCACGGGGAGAGACCCGAAGATAGGGTGTAAAGAGGCACTCTGGATAGGTTTAGGAATGTTTTGGTAGCATCTGGGCTTAAGAAGTCATGCTAACCCTGAGTTGGTGGACTAGCCATTTTATTGAAGCTAATGGCCGAAGCGGCGGGACAGAGTCTCAAGATTACACAGACTTACAGCAGAAGATATAGCGGTGGCTCAGAGCAACAGACCGATGATACGTGTGTCGAGACGACCAAGATGGAATCCACTGATGGCGCGAACTGATCAGTTGTTAGAGACAGACGTAACAGCCCAGGGGGTGTAGAGTGCCCGCGTTAATAAAGCCCCTGCCTGCTTTGTCAGTATTCTGATGTTATAGACACCTGTAAGTACGTTTGGGACTCCGAGCGCGAGAAACACAACTTCGCTTGCCCCGGTCCTTTCTGCCCTTAGAAAAACTCTTCTACTTTAATAAATGTTGCTCTAGTGATAAATTATTGGGGTATAACTATGGCTATAGTTTTATTATTAGCTATATACAGCTTGTCCACTCAATTTTATAATTTAATTCTAAACCTGTTATCTATACTAATAGCTAAGGGCGAGGGAGGCGGGTGAAAACCTATCACTTCATGCCTTTCCTGAATCATTTCACTAATGATCTTCCCTGCTCCCTTTTGGTTGAGGCGGCGCGCAAGATTATGATTTGCGTACCAGCCGCCACTGTTACTTCAATGTGTGACTGCGCGTTCCTTACTTCATTCTCGACTTCTGCGAATGCATATTCGCATTAATAGAAACGGAGAGATACCCTTTACTGGTCATATGTTCGCTTGCAACTGAAAATCCTTGTGCTTTTTCCTCAAGAAGTGTTTTGTTTTTAATTAGTGCTTTTGTGTGTGTGTCCTGGTGAATTCTGTCTGTTTCTTCAATTCTCATTTTCTTCTATTATTATCATCTCCATTATTATTATCATTGTTATTATTATTATTATTATTATTATTATTATTATTATTATTATTATTATTATTATTATTATTATTATTATTATTATTATTATTATTATTATTATTATTATTATTATTATTATTATTATTATTATTATTATTATTATTATTATTATTATTATTATTACATGCCAAATTTTTTCTTTTTATTAATATTCTTGGCGTAATAATTAATTATTATTGGAAAGCCTTTGTCATTGCTCGGGAAATATATGCCATGCTACGTTTATTTTTTATGCTTTGGAAAATCATTTACTATGGAATCCATAATAGTTATACCATACTCTAACTACACAATTATGTTGTCTTGCTTTCCTGAAAATTACTTATTGTGTAATTCTCTCCTATAACATTTTGGAGAACTTAGCTCCATCTCACTCAATGTGTCCAAAATCATATCGAAGTAGCTCAGTTCTAACAACAATGCTAAGATTATAAGTAAAGACTCAATTATCTTAGACTATATGATTCTCCAGGAGTAGTTTTAGCGTATACTATGATAAAGGCATGGGAGACTTAAGAACTTATATATAACATATAGGGGATGCATCATAAAACTTTGTTAGCGCGCTCGCCTACCACCTAAGCGGCCCGGGTTCGATCCCAGGGACCCGCATGTGGTATTCGTGGTGGACGAAGCGGCGTCAGGGCGGGTTTTCTCCGGGTACTCCGGTTTCCCCCGCCATCTCATTCCACCGGTGCTCCATCTTCATGTATCATCAGTGTCACCGCCTGCGGTACCGTAGTAGTAAAAGAGGGCGTTAAACACTACAACAAAAACATCATAAAACTTGACTTCTTTCTCAACATAAACTTGTATGTTGGCATCGTAGTCTCTCATTTTCCGAGACTACGGTATACGTTTAGAACTCCATATCTGAACATAAAAATCTTAAATACGTGCTGGTACAATAGGGTGGCAATTGGGATTACCTCTTGTTTGACACTTAAGGTGGGTTTCCCTTCATACCCATAATAACAGATGGATCGCATGTGGAATACCAACTGCCTAAAATACTGAAATTACGGCTGGAGGTGCGAAAATATACATTGCACTGTATTAAATAGGAACGTATCTTAACAGTTTTCAAGCAGTCGGGAACTACGCTAGAAGTTAAATAGCTAAAATATTTCCCCTCATTCCTTCTTTCTTTCACCATGTTGTTCTGCTCCTTATAAAAATCACTCAGGCGCGGGGCACATGTGTGTTATTTCTTCGTTTGTGGAGACATCAGCGCCTGGCGTAAAAATTGTAGCGTTAGCATTTGTGATCTGTTACTGTATGGCGTCAATCTCGTGCTTCTTGTGTAAGAATTACTGCGAATTTCGTATGTTACATTGTTCAACTATGAACTTAAAGCTAACCTATTAAATGTACGAGTGTATACAAACATGGTGCAGCAAAACGAGATAACTTACTAAACTACAAACATCTTATTCCTAAATTTCCTTTTTTATGGCCTGCACCCTAAAATTATAGCTTAATGTAAGGGGTGGTTGGGTGAGTGGGTGGGTGAACCTCCCATGACCTCTTTGGTTGGAACTCAGGTTTGGCTCCTGGTGTGTCCTTTAAAAAATTACACTTCTTGTAACGTGCGTGGAGAGAAAGAGAGAGAGATAAAAATCGCGTGCGTGTGTGTCTGTGTGTGCGTGTGTGCGTGTGTGTGTGTGTGTGTGTGTGTGTGTGTGTGTGTGTGTGTGTGTGTGTGTGTCCGCTGGTTTTCTAAACTTGGAATAACTTAACAAGGTACGAAAGTAAACAATTCTGTTAATACCTAACTTTGTTATACACTTACAACAAAGCATAGGTACGTTTCACCATAGTGCTACCGAAGTATGTACTTTCAAACACCACGCATACCAGTCGCGTGTTTTTATTCCATCGTGTCCATCCTACACTACAGAGTTAGTAGTAATGCCGCAAGGATTGGAACCCACGAGGCGTCACCGCACACAGGGTCGCGGGTTCGAGTCCCACCTTGGACATGCTTGGGCGTATGTGTGTGCAAATATGAGTGCGTGTTCACTAAAAATGTAGCGAATGTATTTTTTTAAATGTAGGTTATGTCCTAAATTGGAACCGCAGCCAGTGATTTTCGTTACTTTTCCCAACTGGTGTATGAATTTGAGACAATTTTCAAAGGGCAGAATATTCAAGTTATCCCGCCGAGTTTCAAAACCAGATTTATTTCAGACAAAAATAATCTGAGTTAATTATTTGAATTAGATAAACGTTATAACAGTCTAATAACAGAGAAGAGGATATAGGAAGAGATAAACATACCGACTGTGTGTTATTGCTTTTATGCTGTTTTATGTCGCTTTTGACTTTTTTATGTTGATTTACATTTGTGAAGTGCTCTTTGATTAATATTAAAGGACGGGCATGCTACTAAGGCTGCTTGTGGTTGTTTTGTGGGATTTTTCGTATTACTCTCTATATAACGCACCTTCGGGAGATCCGGGGTTCGATGGCCGCTGACTTGGCTTTCTGCGTGGTTGGTTTCCCTTTGCCACTTAGGGGAATGCTAAAATTTTTTACTTCATTCCACGGTTTCCTTCCATTCGCTTCCTGATTTTCAGAAAATGGCCCATGTGTAAGTGTGTACGTCTGTCCGTCTGTTAACAGCCGAACTCAAAAACGAAAATTTCTTTAAATACCAATGTTGGTACTCAAGTTCAGCTTCTTCCAAGGTTCCAATACGAAGATTCTTAAGAAAATCGCTCACCCCAAACTATCCTTTAATTGAAACATTGTTAGAAAATTCTGATTTTCTCAAAAATGGTTCTAACGATTTTTGTTAAAGCACCGTATACTTTTACGACAAATGAAACATAAATCTTGAATTTTTTGGTGAAGTCCACTGAAGTCCTCTAATGTCTGGATTACTTTTACATATCTGCTAAACTGTAAGAGATAGAGAAACTCTTACCACACAGGAAAATGTACATCTCGTTAAAGCACACAATTTATGTCAAATAAAATTTTTTGTGTGGAGTTAACCATTTCCGAGGTATTCCTTGTTATTAGTTTGACTTTTCGAATACTTGGACTTTTCTCAAATAGAAAGTCGTTACTCGTTCTTTTGTTCTCCTGGCCATGCAAAGAGAATGGAATATCAAAGCCATCACATAGGGCCCAGCTGTTATAAGATTTGACCTTCGCTTTAAGCATATTGTACCTAAAGGAAATATGAAATATAACAATTTTATTTCTGTAAATGTTTATTTACACGGTTAACATGAAGTAGATGGAAAGCTAGCTTTTGTGAGAATAATTAATTTGTACAAGAGCGAGTAGAGAAGGTCATGCGAATAGAACTATCCTGCCTTTTTACTTTCTCTACTGGTAAATAGGGGAAGTACTGTATTCCACCCAAAAATTCGATGTCGAGATTTCACCGGAAATATATGTTTTGAGAACCCCTGAATCCCAAAAAAAAAGCATTTTTAAAAAAAGGTCCGTGTGTGTGTCGGTGTGTCAGTCTGTGTGTCACTATGCCAACCCCCGTGCTTGGAGGACCTGATCAGAGCCTCTTCTGCCGGTTTTCATAGTTTCTGTTGCGCCTTCTCCGCTACCGTAGCGGTCTTGGGAAACAAAACCCACCGTACATCACTCCAAAAGGCATTCTCCTACTTCCCGTTGCCCACCTCTCAGCACGAGGGCTATAGAGGTTGGGTTTAGAGCACAATTACTCTCAAAGGCCGTGTTACAGCCAAAGAGTATTTGAAAATTTTTGGTGATCATGTGCATCCCATGATTCAAATGTTGTTCCCCAAAAACGGTGCCATATTTCAAGACGATAACGCACACATTCACACAGCTGGGACAGTACAATCGTGGTTTGAGTAGCATAAAAATGAACCGTAGCATCTTCCCTGGACAGCACAATCCCCGGACTTGAACATTATCGAACCAGAATGGGCGGCATTGGAGAACAGACTACGTAGCAGATTTCCGCCTCCCTCGACACTACAGGAGTTACAAGAGGTTCTGATAGAAGAGTGGCATGACTGAAGACTACACAATCATATATTCCAGTATTCCAAGAAAAATTATAGCTGTATTACTGGCAAATGGAGGTTCAGGTGTTCACATTATTTTGCCTATCCCCTGTACATCTGATTGACACCTTTTAGTGGTGGATGAATTATTTTTCCTCACATTCTACATATTTGTGCTAATGGAGATGTATTTTAACGCCAAAATTACACATTTTGAGCTGGTGTCTGGAGAGAGATTAATAAAACCCTTACAGCAAATGTAATTTGGTGAACAGGTTTTCTGCGTTGAAGTATGTGGATTTCAATAGAAGTATCACCAAGGATTCCTTTTGTGGCATCTGTAAAACTGTGTCATTGCTGAAACATTTCACATATTTAAGTTTTACTTAAGTAAAATTTGGTGTCTTTTTTCTAGGCACTTCCAGTTTTCTTTACCACATACAACATGGACTGCAATGTAGAGTACAGCCAGTCAGCAAAGTTTAGCACCTTCAGAGTCATTTTGTCACAGGTATGAGAAATTAATTTTCTTGTCTTAGAATATCCCTTAAGTCCGGCATTGTTAAATGGCCGGTGATTCATGTTAATGTTACGGAGCAGCGTGATGGCGTCGCCCGGACTACTGTGGAATTGACTGGTGAAGTAAAGTGCGTCTGAGGTGGTTGTGAAAATAAATACTTTTGCTTTAGAAATACCTTTTTATAAATAATGAGAGTATATATTATTATTATTATTATTATTATTATTATTATTATTATTATTATTATTATTATTATTATTATTATTATTATTATTATTATTATTATTATTATTATTATTATTATTATTATTATTATTATTATTATTATTATTATTATTATTATTATTATTATTATTATTATTATTATTATTATTATTATTACTATTGTTACTATTATTACTACTATTATTATTACTATTATTTTTATTATTATTTTATTATTATTATTATTATTATTATTATTATTATTATTATTATTATTATTATTATTATTATTATTATTATTATTATTATTATTATTATTATTATTATTATTATTATTATTATTATTATTATTATTATTATTATTATTATTATTATTATTATTATTATTATTATTATTATTATTATTATTATTCAGATATCACCTATAGTGGGTTGTATATTTCATTTCACACAGGCTTGTGGAGAAAAATTGAAACTTTAGGACTATTTTCTGAATATAAACAAAACAGTACTTCTGTCGGTAAATGGTTGCACTGGGTGTCCGGTTTAGCTTTGCTCTCTCCCGAGGAAGTAGGAGATGCCTTTCTAGAAGACTTAATGGGCATAAAACCTAACGATCCTGGTGTTACAACATTTGCAGATTATTATTTAACAACTTTAAGTTCTGATTCTGCGTTTCCTCCAGAAATTAGGGCTTCTGACACTATCACATCAGAGAGAACAGCCAATGCTTGTGAGGAATTCCATAGGGGTTTCGGGCTTGGCTTTAGCAGTGAACATCCACATAGGTATACACCTTTTGTTGATGCTATCATTCAAATGCAGACAAGCATTTACATAAAATGAAAGGTACAGGTACTTACAAATCTAAATTGCCTAGGAAAAGCGTAGACAGTACATAGAGGAATTGATTTTAAAATACAAACAAGGACTTACCTCACGATTGCATTTCCTAAAGAGTGTTTGTTATTATTACAAGGGACATAATTTAATGCATGTTTTAACTTATTGACACATGCCCGGTTCTAATACGGGCATGCACATTATACAACCGCATTTTTAACCATACCTCTGAATGGAAAGCAGGCCAGCGTTCATAAAGAATCCTAAGTCTCTTAAAAATTGGAAAGGAAAATGCAGGAATGGCTGCCGCGCACAGTTAACCTACCCCAAAAATACCGCCTTGCGCAGCCGGACACTTTAAAACAGGTAGAAATTTGCCTTGTGCGCAGTCGGAGCCCTCTGAAAAAATTACCGAAAATGATTAAATTGACGATTTTTAGGTTTACGCATATACATGTCCCCCAAACCTTCAGTCATCGATTGGCAGTGAAATGATTTAGATTCCGCTATTTTTAAATGTTTAGCACAGGCTTTAAATTCAATTTGCGCTACATTACACGCCCATTTTCTGCTTAAATTTTCGGCAGTATTCGAACAAAATATGGACCAAAAAGGGTTTAAAAGCAACCAAATTCAGCAGGAAGAGATGATTAAGCTATGAATCTGAGGAGAGAGAGAGAGAGAGAGAGAGAGAGAGAGAGAGAGAGAGAGAGAGAGAGAGAGAGAGAGTACTAGCCAAAACAGAAAGGGTGTAATATATGCAGAAAAGCAGTTTTAGGCCAAACTTCGACTTCAGTGTTTGGTTTCAAAATCTGAAAATTCGTTTAGCTTTAAAATTAAATGCGCAAGAAAGTTAAAAACAAATATTTTCAATGTCCATCAAAGCAAAGAAATTAATTAGTTTAAAAGTAGTGCTTTTCCATCCAGCCAGAGATTGATGGTGTTTTTGGGCAATTAGGGTTTGTCAAATAATAAAACTGTTGCGATATTATAGTTTTTGATACGCATGGAGTATTTTGAATATTAAGGTATTTTTTTACATTGTGAATAAATGGTTCCCTCAAAACTATTAAACAGATTGTGGTGGAACTTTGTATGGTTGTTTATAATATAAACACTCTTAAGTGTGTAAAGTATTCATTTTATACATATAAGAATATATAAAATTCAAAATTCAGTCGTGCATGGAGTATTTTGAATATTAAGTTATTTTTACATTGTGAATAAGTTGAATAATTAATTCCTTCAAAACTATTAAACATATTGTGTTGGAACTTTGTATGTTAGTTTATAACATTAACACCCTTAAGTATGCAAAGTATTGATTTCATACCTATAAAAATATAGAACATTCAAAATGTAATCCCAAGGTCCCTTAATGTGTGATGGGTTGTAACTGTATGTAGGAATTAGTATCTACGACCCATAACCTTGATCTCATGGATCTAAGTCTCACCATGGGTTTTGTTCCACAGTGATAGGGTAACTACATCAGAGAAATTCTACATCGATATAATTTTGGTGTAAGACTGCAGGTGTTGGCAGCCAAGGCGTGTCACCTCATCCTCATGGAACTGAGCTTGACTATGGCAGTGATAGAACAATTTATCTGAGTAATTGTATAGAATTAGACAGACTAAATTATGTGGTTTATGGACGTATATTAGGTGAGCACTTTGATGCGAAATACGTATGGTTTTTGAGTCCATGTTGTTTGCAATATATCAACATCAATAACGAGCCAATAAATTAGTGATGGAACTTTTCTTAAGTTGATACTGTTTGCAGACAATCGTGGTCATGGTATGTTCAAACATTCATGAGAATACCTCTAACAGAAACTTGAACTTTGAAAGAAGCGCGAGATATAAAAATTGGGGTCGACTTTAAACATACGCCACTGATATGTTTAAACACTTTTATAGATTTTGAATCCAGTATTACAGAATGACAGCCGAACTCGCTAATGACTGGGCTGGTATTACAGCTAACTGTTGCTTGTCTCTCAGATAGTATGGCTCCATGTGAAGGTGGAAGCATGGCCCTTGTTGGCGGAGTATTTTTTCCTTTAAAAAACGCGTAATTTTTAAGATACCGCAAGAGTAGCTATTTTTTGCACTTTTAGAAGTTAAATAAACTATTTTAGAGTGAAAGTCAGTAGTGCATTCGTATTAAGTCGTGAAATGAAAAATCATTGCCTAACTTAAAGTCACAGAACATGGGTATCCGTTATCAAGGTGTTCATGTTCCATCCTCCTGTGACTCTTGAGTGTTTGTTGATTTAACTTTCTAACACACAATATGAGGATGCACTTTTCAAATCGTATTATCTCCATCAGAATGAATTTTTCAGGAGAAAAGAAGAACTAATAACTCCTAAATCCTTGCAGGTAAATTGAAGTTTTAAAAGTACAAAACAGTGTCTGAATTCCAAGATAAATGACGTATCTTCACTGAAATCAATTCTAAAACAGGGTAGCAGACACTTAGAAAAACAATGTAGAAATAACATGATTTGATGTGGAAATGAACTCTGAGCTTTGAACATATTTAAAATTTTTGACATTTCATTACAAAGACAAAGCACAGAACACAAGTTGATGTTTTCTGAGAAGTTCCAATGTTTAGTTATTCTGAAAAGGCTATTAAGGAATGAGTTCATGCAATATTTGCTTACTGAACCCATTATAACATGTGAAATTACTGAACTCAATTCCTTCAAAGTCTTAACTGTCCTCATCTTTGTCAGATGAGCAATTTCTGTGCATAAATTTGTCTGCAATGAATGCATCGGCGTTCATTCTTAACAATCTATTTCCAATGCCTAATTGCTTGGAAGAGGAAGTACTTAATATGGTTTGAAGTGGACTAAATGGTGGACAAAAGACGATTTGAAGTGAACCCAGTAATTCAAGCCACGTTTCCTTGGAAACTAATACGTTAGGCGCAAAATGAGCTTAGCATTGGATAGAGTGTGTTCAAAATATCACGAACACATGTAAAACTCAATTTCATAAAAATGTGGACTGGAAATATATATGAATGGAGTGCTGGGGTATCATTGCAGGTGTTGGCAGCCATGGCCTGTAATCTCGTGCTCATGGACCTGAGCCTCACCATGGCATTCTCTACCGTAGTAATAGGACAACTACATCAGAGTAACACCACAATTTCCCTGAACGATGAAGAAGCTTCTTGGCTTGGTGAGTAAATGTTTTATTGACGTTTCGATTCCGCAGCAGTGATGGATGTGCTGTTTGTGTATCGCTTAGAAACAACTTTGTGGCCAGGAAAAAGAGAAACATAAAAAGTAGGCTGATTGCATGCTTACCTCGTTTTTCACTGTCTTCTCTGTTGCTGCCTCTATAAGAAGGTACATAACATTCAGTAAAGTCCATTGTTTTGCATCACCTAAGGGAAAGGAACTGTCGCCATATAGCGGGTCCGATAACCTTTGCATTTTATACAATAAAACACAGAAACTAGGAAGATATCACATTTCCAAATAACATTTTTACTACGTATAGTAAGCAGTACTGCATTCAACCCAAAAATGTGATGTCAAGATTTCACCAGAAATATATGTTTTGAGGCCCCCTAAATAAAAAAAAAACATCTTTAGGAAGAGGTACGTGTGTGTGTGTGTGTGTGTGTGTGTGTGTGTGTGTGTGTGTGGGTGTGTGTGTGTGTGTGTGTGTGTGTGTGTGTGTGTGTGTGTGTGTGTGTGTGTGTGTCTGTCTGTGTGAACAGTATAACTCAAAAACGAAAATTTGGTTGAAAACCAAAGTTCGTTTTAAAGTCTGATATCTTTCAAGGATGCGACATAAAGATTTTGAAGAAAATTCCTTCACCCCAACTACCTTTTACATGGAAAATTCTTCAAAAACTTTGGTTTTCTCAAAAATGGTTCTAATGATTTTAATCAATATACCATATGTTTAAGATATTCTTATGGCAAGTGAAATGTACATTTTGAATTTTCTGGCTATAGCCTATGTATTCCAATTTACTCTTGATGACCTTTGCATAGCTAGTAAACCGTAAGAGAAAGACCAAATCTTATTACACAAAAATGTACATCTGGGTGAAACACACAAGATATGTCCAAATGCATTTTTTGTTGAATGAACCATTTCGGAGATGTTCCTTGTTATTAACATGAGTTTTGTAATACTTGAAATTTTCTCAAATGGAAGGACGATATTCACTTTTTTATCTCTCGACTGTGCAAAAAGAACGGAATTTCAAAGCTTTAAAAGATTTGACTATGGCTCAAAGCCATATTCCCCTTGTACCTACAAGAAAATCAGCAATAAGATAATTTGTGCACACATTTATATCGGCTAACATGAAAAAGATAGATTAATAAGAATAGTTAGAATAGTTAGTACAAGAGTAGAAAAAGTCACGTGAGTGCAACGCATCATTTACCTTAGGGTAGTTTTCTAGTCCGCGATGAAATCCAAAATTGAGTACAAATTACGAAATACAGAAGTTTCTGCAACTGTGTGCAAAACTATAGCATAATATCTTAAGCTTTTCCTTTCCCTATTTCATCCTTTGTCTTTCTTTTATTTTTGATTTTCTAATACTTTAGCGATCGCCTTACTACTCTTGCACTTGCACATCACTTCCGTCTATTTTCTCGACATACAGGGTTATTTAGAGCTCCGCGAAATGCTTTAAAAATGCACTACTACCAGACTACACAACGAATAATAGATATTTGTGTACCAAAATAAATATAAACTCTCCAAGTTTTATCACATACCTCACAGATTCTCAATGTGTCTCCTTTACTGGTAGTATGACAGACATCCCCCTGGTATGCGTCTTGCTGCATGTGATGATGGTTGACCAGAGCCACGGTAGCTGTACACTTATAGTAAATCACGACAACTAAGTGCAGGCTTTCCGTGTTAAAAACCTTTAAGGGTTTCACTCTCTGTCGGCTTAAAATTACCACTGTATCTTGCGTAATTTAATTGTTATTACTCATGAACTTATAAACAATACTGTATAATAAACTGGTGGTGGTGGTCGTTGTGGTGGTGGCGGTCGTGGTGGTGGTCGTGGTCGTGGTGGTGGTGATGGTGATGGTAGTGGTGGTGGTCGTGGTGGTGGCCGTGGTGATGGTGGTAGTGGTCGTGGTGGTGGTCGTATTGGTAGTGATGGTGGTGGTCGTGGTGGTGGTCGTGATGGTGGTCGTGGTGGTGGTGCTGGTGGTGGTGGTGGTGGCGGTCGTGATGGTGGTCGTGGTGGTGGTCGTGGTGGTGGTGATGGTAGTGGTGGTGGTCGTGGTGGTGGTCGTGGTGATGGTGGTAGTGGTCGTGGTGGTGGTCGTATTGGTAGTGATGGTGGTGGTCGTGGTGGTCGTGATGGTGGTCGTGGTGGTGGTGCCGGTGGTCGTGGTGGTGGTGCCGGTGGTCGTGGTGGTGGTGGTCATGGTGTTAGTGGTCGAAGTGGTGGTCATAATGATGGCAGTCGTGGTGGTGGTGGTTGTGGTGGTGGTCGTGGTGGTGGTGGTCGAGGTGGTGGTGGTCGTGGTGGTGGTCGTAGAAGTGGTGGTGGTGGTGGTCGAGGTGCTGGTGGTGGTCGAGGTTGTGGTGGTCGTGGTGGTGGTGGTCGAGGTGGTGGTGGTCGTGGTGGTGGTGGTCGAGGTGCTGGTGGTGGTCGAGGTTGTGGTGGTGGTGGTGGTCGAGGTGCTGGTGGTGGTCGAGGTTGTGGTGGTCGTGGTGGTGGTGGTCGAGGTGGTGGTGGTCGTGGTGGTGGTGGTCGAGGTTGTGGTGGTGGTGGTGGTCGAGGTGCTGGTGGTGGTCGAGGTTGTGGTGGTCGTGGTGGTGGTGGTCGAGGTGGTGGTGGTCGTGGTGGTGGTGGTCGAGGTTGTGGTGGTCGTGGTGGTGGTGGTCGAGGTGGTGGTGGTCGTGGTGGTGGTGGTCGAGGTGCTGGTGGTGGTCGAGGTTGTGGTGGTGGTGGTGGTCGAGGTGCTGGTGGTGGTCGAGGTTGTGGTGGTCGTGGTGGTGGTGGTCGAGGTGGTGGTGGTCGTGGTGGTGGTGGTCGAGGTGGTGGCGGTCGTGAGGTTGGTGGTCGAGGTGGTGGTGGTCATGGTGTTAGTGGTCGAAGTGGTGGTCATAATGATGGCAGTCGTGGTGGTGGTGGTTGTGGTGGTGGTCGTGGTGGTGGTGGTCGAGGTGGTGGTGGTCGTGGTGGTGGTCGTAGAAGTGGTGGTGGTGGTGGTCGAGGTGCTGGTGGTGGTCGAGGTTGTGGTGGTCGTGGTGGTGGTGGTCGAGGTGGTGGTGGTCGTGGTGGTGGTGGTCGAGGTGCTGGTGGTGGTCGAGGTTGTGGTGGTGGTGGTGGTCGAGGTGGTGGTGGTCGTGGTGGTGCTGGTGGTGGTGGTCGAGGTGGTGGTGGTCGAGGTGGTGGTGCTCTAGGTGGTGGTGGTCGAGATGGTGGTGGTCGAGGTGGTGGTTGAGGCGGAGGTGGTCGAGGTGGTGATGGTGGTCGAGGTGGTGGTGCTCTAGGTGGTGGTGGTCGAGATGGTGGTGGTCGAGGTGGTGGTTGAGGCGGTGGTGGTCGAGGTGGTGATGGTGGTCGCGGTGGTGGTTGAGGTGGAGGTGGTCGAGGTGGTGGTGGTGATCGATGTGATGGTGGTCGTGGTGACGGTGGTCGTGGTGGTTAAGGTAGAGGTGGTCGAGGTGGTGGTGGTGATCGAAGTGTTGATGGTCGTGGTGATGGTGGTCGTGGTGGTGGTTGAGGTGGAGGTGGTCGAGGTGGTGGTGGTGATCAAGATGATGGTGGTCGTGGTGACGGTGGTAGTGGTGGTGGTTAAGGTAGAGGTGGTTGAGGTGGTGGTGGTGATCGAAGTGTTGATGGTCGTGGTGATGGTGGTCGTGGTGGTGGTTGAGGTGGAGGTGGTCGAGGTGGTGGTGGTGATCGATGTGATGGTGGTCGTGGTGACGGTGGTAGTGGTGGTGGTTAAGGTAGAGGTGGTCGAGGTGGTGGTGCTGATCGAAGTGTTGATGGTCGTGGTGATGGTGGTCGTGGTGGTGGTTGAGGTGGAGGTGGTCGAGGTGGTGGTGATCAAGATGATGGTGGTCGTGGTGGTCGAGGTGGCGGTAATAGCGGCGGTGGTTGTGGTGGTCGAGGTAGTGAGGGTCGTGGTGATGGTGGTTGTGGTGGTCGTGGCCGTGGCTGTGGCCATGGTTGTGGTGGTGGGGGTAGTGTTGGCCGCGGCGGTGGCGGCGGTGGTGGTGGCAGCGGCGGTGGTTGCAGCGGTGGTGGCGGCGGTGGTGGCGGCGGCGGCTTTACTTTCTTTGCGAAGGAAGGGTTTTTACGTCCGAAAAAGGTCCAGCGTCATCCGCCAACTTTGAACGTGCCACCTGGGAACCAGAGGCAAGCATATACCCGAGACTACAAGGGACGACTGGTAACACTCATCGTCATACGCAAGCCAAATAATTTCTCTCTCTCTCTCTCACACACACACACACACATACACACACAGACACATACAGACACCACATACACACACGCATACACATACGCATACAGGCTCTTCCCCTCACAGATATTGTACTGATAATTACACCAGAGCGTTTTTTTGACCAATCAACGAGTTTACAGTTATCGGCGTAAAATGACAATAAAATTACATTGAATACTCAATTTTTCATGTTCCAGAAATCTGAGTTGTTCTATATGATAATTGAGGAACCATTATCTCTGGGCAATTATTTTATGACCTTTTACGATCAGATAAAACGAACAGGTTTGCAGTGGAAACAAGAGTTGAACTCAACAAAATTATTTTTGGAATATTTGGACAACCTGCGGAACAATGAGATTATGAACTGGAAAAGCAAACCCCGAAACAAAAGTTCACAAATATTTTAAGATACTAATTAGCTAACGTGAGACCGGCAACCAGATATACTTATAATGGTTCATTTAAAAATGTTCAATAATTATGAGGACATGCACAAAACAATAGCTGTATGATTGGTGTTTTGAAGTCAATTTACTATACAGGTGTCCCAAAATTAGACCGACAAACTTTGGGAGCTGACAGCACTATTTTAAACACTTTTTGTTATGGAAAGGTTTTTACTGCGGTGCTTCGTTAAAGCGCTAGACGAGTTAATGTCATAGATTACTACCTACCACCCAGTTTAAGTATTTACAACAAAATCAATAATACAAATTAGTATTGCATTTATTTTAAGGTACACAATCTTAATCCAAGAAACAAACACAGAACACATAAACAAAACACAAACATCTCATTGTTTACAGTTAATCACAGCTCTACTGTTCAAAGTAAATGTTGGAACGCACGCCCATTGCGATTAACACAAAGAGTGCATAGACGTGCCCGATTCTGCCATAGTCTCGCAAAGACACCAGCCATTTCTCTGGTTTAAAAGCTTGTCGGTCTTATTTTTTGAAAGTTGCACACGCATTTCCTGAAAACGTGTCGAAGCGAATTCACTATTAAATAACAAGTGAAAATCTATAAACCTGGACAATTTTATGTAAACGATTCCAATAAATTAATATACAATTGCAGTGCAAAGCTAGCATTGAAACAGAGAGTATGTGTGTGTGTAGTGAGCTCCTAGAGTGGAAGGAAAAAGGGAATAAGGATGAATGGGAGTAAGCATTGAGGTATACATAGGAAGGATTGGAACCTTCAACAGGCTAAAATGGAATGAGTGTAAAAGGAATCAAGTCATAGAACAGATGGCTACTAATTTCAAGATTTTGACTGTGTTGGGCAACAGTCTGCATTTTATTTGAACATATTTCTGTTGTAAATTATACTTTTAGCTGAAGTTCCTAGCTCAGGGGAAAACAATAGTACTGTGAAAATGCACCACTATAAGTGGATATAAACATTAGCAAAAGTAATAAATAACAGCACACTTCAAAATGTAAATATATGTGAGAAATCTTAAGAGGCTGCCCTATGAAAAAAGGGTCAGGGCCCAAGTTCAAGGGCAGCCCAAGATGTAAATGCTTTAGCACTCAGTAAATTCAAATTCAAATATACAATAAGGGTTTACCGTGGGAAAATTTGTTTCTAACTTTTGCGAGATATAATGAAAATATACATATCATTTTGATAATGCTGTAAATTTAACACGTATAAGAGCGCTGGAAAACCAAAATCAATGTAGATATTATTCAAAGAGAAAGAGACAGACAGGGCGATATACAGCCTGATTCAAAAATACTTTTACAAAATTTGTGGGCGGGTTCCTTACAAAGAAACAAGAAAAAGGTTCATGCAAACGTTTGTCCCAAAATCCTTTGTTCTCAATTGATTAAAGTTCAAAGTGTTATTAATTAAAACGTTTTTAAGTGACACAATCTATTTTTTCTTTCTCTTCTGGTAAGTAGAAGAAGTTGTCGTAGTATAAATAACGTACACAAACAGCTAGGTCTCCATACTTAAACTCTCTTTATTTTTACAAAAACAAGCAAGAACAAAAACGCATCTGGTGGCGTTAACAACAACTATTTGGTTATAATCACTGACGGTAGATGTCCTCAGCTACTCTGTGTCCTCAACATCCTCCCCACCCTGGTCGATTTCCAGTGGAATCACCAGTTGTACCGGTCGACTGATCCTCGTACCATCGGGTAGACGCAGGATGGCTGTCCTCACTCGGCCATCTCTCCCTTGTAGTACTTCGTCGACTCGGGCTTTCTTCCACATGTGTCTGGGCAGGACGTCTTCTTGCAGGAGGGCGACGTCTCCAACTCGCAGTTTCGGATGTTTGCCGGCTGGACACTTAACTTCGTGGTAACTCCGCAGTTGCAGGAGGTATTCCTTTTTCCACCTTCGCCAGAAGTCTTCGGAGATTTTCATCTTCTTTCGGAATTCCTTCGTAAGATCTTTTCTTCCGTCAGGCTCAGGTCCGTTCGGAATGGTCGTGAGTTTCTCTCCGTTGAGGAAATGGGAAGGTGTAAGAGCTTCAAGGTTGCTCCCGTCTTGTACAATGGGACGTGAATTTAGGGTGGCTTCGATGCTGATCAGAACAGTGTTGAGTCCCTCTTCATCGACCTGTGATCGACCAAGTACCTTTCTGAGACAGCGTTTGGTGGAACCGATCATCCTTTCCCACCATCCTCCCCACCAAGCCGCCCGCGGAGCTATGAACTTCCAGGTCACGTTGTGATGCGCTAGATATTCATGCGTCTTCGGATCGGTGAGAACTTTTGACAGTTGAAGCTCTCTATTTGCTGCTTGAAAAGTTTGAGCGTTGTCAGAGTATATGATTCGTGGTACTCCTCGGCGTCCCACAAATCGCTGGAATGCCATTAAAAATTTGTCAGTAGATAGGTCCGTAGCCAGTTCTAAGTGTATAGCTCGTACCGTTGCACATGGAAACAGAACGATGTAAGCTTTCTTCATCTCGTTCCCCGATTTGATATAGAGTGGGCCGGCAAAGTCGATGCCAGTCACGGCAAATGGTCGAGTAGAACGAACACGATCCAATGGCAATGGGGCTTCGATCTCTTCACACCTCTTCTTGTGGGATATTTTGCATGGTAGACATTCATGCAAGACCTTTTTGATCACCTGTCGAGCTCGCAAAATCCAAAATTCCGAGCGAAGCTCTTCTAGTATTACACGGACACCCATGTGATGAAGCCTGATGTGAGTCTGTCTGATAAGAAGGTATGTGAATGCATGTGATCCGTCTAAAAGCACTGGATGTCTTTCATCATTTGTCAGATCTGCGAATTGTAGACGTCCCCCAAGGCGAATAATATCATCACGCAGGAAGGGATTAAATCGAAAAATCTTGGAAGATTTCGGCAGTGGTTTACTTTTCTTCAAGGATGCTAGTTCAGTACCGAAGCATTCCCGTTGCACCTGACGTATCCAATACATCCTTGCTGTCTCTATTTCTTCTGCAGATAAATAGTTGACACATCCCTTTCTTTTCTCTTTTATGCATCTTACAAAGCGAAGAATCCACGCGGTGACATGTAATATTTTCCAGTATGAACTGTAGCGTGACGCTCTGAACAGTGTTTCTGGGGCTGTAACAACAAGGACTTGAGAGATCTTCTTTTCTTCTGGTAGAGCCGTTTCCGGCACAGTGATATCACGAGGCCACGAGTTAGGATGTTGGACAAGCCAAGAAGGCCCCTTCCACCATGAATCCTTCAAAGACAGCTCTTTTGCTTGTAGTCCTCTTGAGAGGTAGTCTGCAGGATTCTCGATGCCGGGACAGTGTCTCCATTGCCTAGACAAAGTATACGTATGAATTTCGGTCACACGGTTGCAAACGAAGGTTTTCCATCGATTTGGATTGTTGCGAATCCAGCCCAAAGTGACGGCCGAGTCGCTCCATAAGGTGGCACAAGAGGAATCAATTCCAGTTTCCTTGCAGAAGTAGCGAAGAAGACGTGATCCAACCAAGGCTGCAAGTAATTCCAGTCTGGGAAGTGTTACTCTCTTCACAGGTGATAACCTATTTTTGCTGAAGACAAGTTTGACATTGCAAGTGTTGTCAGTGGTTGACCGAACGTATAGTACAGCGCCATATGCTCTTTCTGAAGCATCACAAAACACATGGACAGACAGATTATCGCTTAATGTGGATACACCAATCCATCTTGGAACCTGAATAGAAGACAAGTACGACAGATTTGAATTCCAGGCTTGCCATCTCTGGCCAAGATCAACTGGTAAGATACTATCCCATTTTAATCCCTTACACCAGGTGTCCTGAAAGAGAATCTTGCCGATGATCAGTACTGGTGAAAACAAACCAAGTGGGTCATAAAATCTGGCTGTAACACGTAGAAGCAGGCGTTTAGTTGCTGGTTTGTCTATTAGTTCGTGAGTAATGTCCTCTGGAGTGGCAAAGAGTAAGTCCGACTGTGCATTCCAGTTAACACCGAGAACCCGTGTTTCTGATTTCACCTCTTGACCTTCTGCTCTCCATATTTCTCTGAGTGGTAGGGAATTCGTAAACCATTTCGACAATGGGAGTTTGATGTGTCGAAGTAGAGCTATAAGTTCATAATAAACGGTAACTGCTAAGTTATCATTATCTACGCTGGCTGCAAAATCGTCCATAAAGGTACAGCTGTCTAGAAGTTGTGCTGCAGTTGGGTACTTCTCATGATACATGGCTGCAAGTTCTCGCAAGGTTGCCGAAAGGAGGAACGGGCTACTGGTAAGTCCAAACGGCAATCGTCTGAAGCGATACGGTACAATGTCCGTGCTCGCCTGCGTAATTCCATCAACATGAGGTTCCACTCGGTACCATAGAAATCTTGTTAGATCCCTATCGTTCTCATGTAGAGTTAGCTGTAAGAATGCTTGACTGCCATCGCAGACAAGGGCAGTTGGATACACTCTGAATCTGAGTAACGTCGCTACGATTTCGGGTAGGAGATTAGGTCCCATTTCTAGTGCGTCGTTCAACGCCGGTTGGCCTCGCTCATGAGAAGAGGCATCGAACACGATCCTCCATTTAGTGCCATCTTTCTTTTGCTTCTTGACTGCGTGATGTGGTAGATAGAAGACGTTTCCGGGAGTCTCGTTCGTTGGAGCTATTTCGACTTGTTCCTTTACGATGTAGTCCAACATGTGTGCGTGGTACATTGCCTTGAAAACCGAATCGTGTTGCATTCGGTGCTCAAGAGTCTGGAATCTTCTCTCAGCTATTGGCAGGTTATTTGACAAAATTACGCCCTTTTTACGTGGAAGTGATACAACTCTTCTACCGTCTTGGATACAGTATGTTTTGTGGAATTCATGTAGGATAGTTGCATCTTTCCCGGACATTTGTCTGCCATGTGTCTCTCGAATACCAATTGTTTACAGATCCCAGAACTGTCTCATGGATTCATCGGATATTTCGCAGTCAGTGGTTGAGATGTGGTAGGTCGTAACGTGATTAACTGAAGCTCCGGACCGGTTACCTGTCAGAACCCAGCCGAAGACTGTAGGAAGCAGTACAAGTGAAGGCGTTATTGGCATTGGCTGTTCCATTTTTACTATCTTCCAGTAATGGTCAGCACCTATTAATATCTCAATAGGAAGTTCTTCGTTGTTAGTTCCCGGATCAGCAAGCGTTAGATTACTGAAGTCCTGGGTGACACTTGGATGCGATGAATAAGTGTTGTCACTTTCAAAGGCCGTGAGAGTGACGGTTTTCCTTGTTGAAAATCCGATAATGTCAAACTGAACAAGCCGTCGTAGTTGGGAACCAGTGGACGTTGCTTCAAATGATTTCACCGATAGGTCTCGCTTGTCAGTTACGTTTAGTTTGAGAGTGTCTACTAGAGCCTGTGCAATGAAGCTGGATTGACTTCCAGCATCCAGGATACATCGTGTGAGTTTAGAAATTCCCGTGGGCCCTTTGATCCACACACGAGCAGTTTGGAGAAATGATAAATGTGATGTTGCCACTTGAATTTTGCTGACAGTAGTGGGTGGCGTGTTATTGGCGTTACAGACGGATATGTGATGAAGTTGCTTGCAATTTGAGCAAGAAACTTTTCCTTTCTTGTTGCACTGGTGGACAGTGTGTCCTCTGTTAAGGCAAAGAAAACATCGCGTGGAAAGTCTGAGCTTTTGTATTCTGTCTTCCAGGTTGGTTATTTCTTTACATTCTTGGGCCCAGTGGCCTTTATTTTCACAAAAGACGCAGAATGGATTTATGGTTTTCTTCCATCTCGGTTTTGATTTTTCCCTTTTTGCAGAAATTTGAAGAGTGGCCGCTGTCGGAGTATAGAAGGATGGAGCGGACGTGGTGGTTTCTCCTCTGATCTTCTCAGTTGTTAGCGATCCCTCTACCTCTTCATTGAGAAACGCCATTAATGACATTATGTGACCTTCTGTAATGTTTTCTCGCTTTGCGTGTATTCGCCAGCGTCTGCAAATTTCAGCTGGAAAAGCTCGTAGGATTTTTGGAGCCAATATACGTCCGTATAGGTTTACATCTTCCCCTAGGGCTATGAGGGCTTGTACTCTGCGATGACACTCCACGTACGTCGAGTTCAACTCTTGAGGACTTTCCGACAAAGCAGGTCTTAAATTTTCCAGGAAGTCAAGGTGGGCCTGGATTATTCTATCCTTGTCTCCGTATCGTGCTACAAGTATCTTTTTCGTCTGTTCATAGGTATCTGCGCTCACTGCTATGCCATCTATGAGTCGCTTTGGCTCTCCTTCGAGGTATCCTCTTAGAAACACGTGCTTATTTATGTCAGATATTGTGGGGTTCTTGTCAACTGAGGACTGGAACTGTTCCCAGAACCTGCACCAAGTTTCTATATCACCGGAAAAGGGTTCGAGCCGTATTGTGGGTAGTTTAACCCCTTGTATGACCGTGGGTATACCGTCAGAATAGTTATTAGTAGTAGAAAGCACACCAGGCTTGTCTTTCTTCTTTGTAAGGAGGGTTTTGGCGTGCTGAAGTGCGCGCTTCGATCTGTCTAAATATTCTTCGCAAGTCTGTGCGTCTGCTTCGTATTCTTCGTCTGTTAACATGTCATGAATATAGTCATCTAAGGTGAGTAACATGTTTAAAGTATCCTGAAGACGATCGCTGATGTGTTCGATCTCAGCTGGATCTGTAGAGTCATTACTGCCATTTAAAGATGTTGCAAACCGTGTACAATTATTGCGCTGAGTGGTACGTTTTCGTTTAAGTTTCTTAAGTTCTTGTTCTTTGTCCGTCATTATGTGAATAAGAATAGGTCTGTTAGCTAAGTGGATTTGTCTTGATTTATGGCTGGAGAGATGGGGCGAGCTTGAAAGAACAGCTGTGCTCTGTGCTATTCCAAGAGGCAACCAGATGGCGTTGGCAATGGCAAAAAAAAAAAATGGCTACTCGAAACTGATGAGGTTATCAAGCATATATAATACACAATTCTACCAAATCAATGAAAGTAATGTAGCAAGTGTTATTGCAAACATGCTGCTGCGTTATGCAAATCAACCCGTATACAATGGAATGTTGTACTTATCCGTTGTGTTGAAATGGTGTCGTCGTGTGGCGTTGTGAGGTTCCGTGTCTTATTTCAAGTAATCTGCACTTCACTGCCACCTTAACTTAGTATTTTCTGCTTGAAATCTTCAAGATGTTTCGTTTCGTGATGTAGTGATCCGTGATTCGAACAGTAATTAGGTTTCGGCACCAGTATGTCGTAGTATAAATAACGTACACAAACAGCTAGGTCTCCATACTTAAACTCTCTTTATTTTTACAAAAACAAGCAAGAACAAAAACGCATCTGGTGGCGTTAATAACAACTATTTGGTTATAATCACTGACGGTAGATGTCCTCAGCTACTCTGTGTCCTCAACAGAAGTATTGTATTCCACCCAAAAATTCGATGTCGAGATTTCACCAGAAATATGTTTTGAGGACACCTGAATCCAAAACAAAGCATTTTTAGAAAAAGGTGCGCGTGCGTGTGTGTGTATTTGTGTGTGTGTGTGTGTGTGTGTGTGTGTGTGTCTGTGGACAGCATGACTCAAAAATGAAAAGTCGGTTAAAAACCAAAGTTGGTATTTAAGTTTAATGTCATTCAAGGATGCGACACGAAGATTTGAAGAAAATAGCCCCACCTTAAACTACCCTTTACATGGAACCTTTTTCGAAAATTTTGACTTTCGTGAAAATGGCTCTAACGATTTTGATTAAAATGCCATATGTTTGAGATATTTTTATGACAAATGAAATGTATGTCTTGAATTTTCTGGCTATGGCCCTTTTAGTCGTATTTACTCTGGAGGACGTTTGCATAACTGGTAAACCGTTAGAGATAGACCAAATCATACCATACAAAAAATATAGATCTTGCTAAAATACACAATTTATGTCCGAATAAATTTTCTTGTAGGGTGAACCATTTCGGATATATTGCTTGTTATGTGTGTGAGTTTCTGAAAACTTAAAATTTCCATGAAATGGAACATCGTTGTTCATTTTTTTATATGTTAAGTGTGCAAAGAGAACGGAATGTCAAAGCTTTAAAAGATTTGACTATCGCACAAAGCCTACTGTATTCTAACATTCCCCTTGCACCTACAAAGAAATAAGCAATAAGATAATTTGTACAAATGTTTATTTCAACTAACACGAAGGTGAGTGAGTGAATGTGTAGGGTTTAACGGCCCGTCGATAACGAGCTCATTTGGGCCAACACGAAGAAGATATAGGAATAAGAGTTTGTAAGAAAGGCTAGTACGAGAGTAGAGAAAGTCATGTGAGTGTATCACATCAGATTCTTTTTTGTCATTTTCAGGTTGTTAGGAAGTTTTTAACACATAAACTCATATCAGATACTGAAAATGTTCTCCTTTTGCATTCAGACACGGCTGCATTCCTCACACTGTCAAACGCTTCCTGACAGTGTAGCAGTAGCATGTAAACAAACGAAATGTTAAAGACAGACAGATAGGTACACTCACTACATGTAAACAAATGACAAATGCAAACAAGTACCTTTTCCAACAAATCGTACGTGAGACACAATGAGTCACAATCTTGTATGAATTAGATAATAGATAAATGAAGCTCCTCGGTTGGTATTTTAATCAAAATCGTTATACATTTTTGAGAAAATCAAACTTTTCGAAACATTTTCCATATAAAGGGTAGTTTAGGGTGAAGAAATTTTCTTCAAAATCTTCGTGTCACATTCCTGAAGGGCATTAAACTTAAATACCAACTTTGGTTTTTAACCAACTTTTCGTTTTTGAGTTATGCTGTCCACAGACTGACAGACAGAGAGACACATACACAGGCAGAAAGACTGACATACACACACGTACCTTTTTCTAAAAATGCTTTTTTGTTATTCAGGGGGCCTCAAAACATATATTTCCGATGAAATCCCGACACCGAAATTTTGGGTGGAATACAATACTTGCTCCACTATACGTAGTAGAGAAAGTAAAAAATAGACTTTTAATATACCTAAATAAGATAGGAAATTACTAAAAGCAAAGCAAGCCGTTCAGTGAATAATAGAGGTATTTAGGATTACCTTGAGTAGTGTTAGTTACGTCCAGGTTAGGGGCGATGTCTCGAAGAACGCATGACATCTCCGGTCTGTCATGCTGACCATTCAAGCGTCCCAGCGACGTGGATTTGTTTAGCACATAAAAGCACGTCTCTCGCCTTGATGAGAATTCGGGGACTAAATACATACTCGTCTGCCAGGAAGCTTAATCAATTTTTTTTTTTAATTCATGGTAAATAAGACCGGGAAAATGTTTACCCTGGTGCATTTTTACCGGTTTTATACTCTTACCTGGAACGGACTTCTGAAGCCACTCAAGTACTGCAGGTTCATCATATTTTCCACTGAAATTTTGGCTTTCAGTAGCATGGCAGTAGTGTTCATTACAAATTCAGCTTTTTTTTCCTTTCCCTACTACGTATAGTTAATTAGAGGAAGTATTGTATTCCACGCAAAAATTCGATATCGAGATTTCACCGGAAATATGTTTTGAAGCTCCCTGCATTCGAAAAAAAAGCGTTTTTAGAAAAAAGGTTCGCGCGCGCGCGTGTGTGTGTGTGTCTGTGTGTGTGTTTGTGTGTGTGTCAGTCAGCCTGTTGACAGCATTACTCAAAAACGAAAAGTCGGTTAAAAACAAAAGTTGGTATATAAGTTTACTGTCTTTCAAGGATACGACACAAAGATTTTGAGACACATTCCTCCACCCTAAACTACCCTTTACATGGAACATATTTCGCAAATTTTTATTTTCTTGAAAATGACTAACGACTTTGATTAAAATGCCTGAGATATTTTTTTGCAAATGAAATGTACATTTTGAATTTTCTGTGTATAGCCTATGTAGTCCTATTTACTCTGGATGACTTTTGCATAACTAATGAACCGTAAGAGATAGACGAAATCTTACTGTACAAAAAATGTTGATCTTCCTAAAACACACAATTTATGTCTCAAAACACTTTTAGGTAGAGTGAACCATTTCGGAAATACTCCCCGTTATTTGTGTAAATTTTGGAGAACATACTTCTGTCAAATGGAGCATCGTTATTCATTTGTTATATGTTAAACGTGCAAAGAGAACGGAATTTAAAAGCTTTAAAAGATTTGACTATTGCTCAAAGTCTAGTATATTCCTATATTTCCCTTGCACCTACAATGAAATACGTAATAAGATACTTACCGCAAATGCTTATCTCAACTAACACGAAGAAGATATAGGAATAAGAGTTTGTAAGAATGGTTAGTACAAGGGTAGAGAAAGTCATGTGAGTGCAGCGTATCAGATTTTTCTATTTTGGTTTTCTTCTGTTTTTCTGGTGAAAGTTCTATGGATGTCTGGCATTTTCCAGATGTTGTATTTAATTTACGTTTCAAATGTTTATTTTTAAAGCAGTGTTTTGATAAGATGTCTTTTTTTGTCCCACTCTATTCGAACGTCACAAAACTTGCACACCAAAATGTTGCTTTCCGACACATATAAACTTTCATTAGCAAACTCTTTCGCTGTTCTGTACACCGCAACATCGCTGTCCGTCCCAACTTTACAAGTAAATACAATCATATTTGAAGGAAACAACGAAAAGCCTAAATGCACAATTTCCAGAATTTCCTACCTTTTTCTACTTCCCAACCCAGGGCCATCTCTTCACGTTCAGTATGGTCAGTTGGAAAGGGTCAATTTCCAAGAATGCTAATCTATCCTTAACACTATTCTGCCAGCCCCTGATCTAGATCAGATTTCTCTGTGATTTCACTTAGTTCAAGCTGTCACTTCACTTATGTCAATTAGTTCAATTTTTCCTAACACTTCAGCGGCGTAAAGAGATGCGCACGAGGAGGTTCTTCTTCTGGACGGTTCACTCCCTGGGGAGTCAAACACAGGACTTCTCCAGCATCTCGCGGAAGCAGAACTCACTCCACGTCGCAACTGACGTCACGCACTTGCTGTTGCACCAGAAATGTACTCGCCAATTCACACACTCTCTGATTTACTGGCTCACACGCGGGAACCCTCGCGACATTTCTAGAGATCATTCTTTAATGCTGCTGGGTTCGGTGGAAGGGGAAACTTCCAGAAAATGTCAGTTATTTAACGAGAGTGCTACTTATCTCTTTATGTCTCCGCTGCCCGGCACCGACCTCCCGATAACCTCGGACCACAACTGCTCCATTACAGTACTACTACAGTGTTCTCCACTACGTAATTGTGCCCAATAATGTTATCAGCGAATATAAAGAAGTAAATGTCTTGCAGTGTTTTAAAACTAACCTTTAATCTGCACAATATAGATGCAGTTTTTCCACCCATCACTCCATAATGGTTCCACAATAATGCTAATTATTAGCATTGTATGTTCATAGAGATTGGGAAACAAAGTAGATATTTTGATGACTACTTTAGTTTGATTTAGAAGTTCTGAAGTATTCTCTTGAAGACCTCAGACCACACATACCGTGATAAAATATTTTAATAAAAGAAAAACTTTTTAGTCCTTAGTTTGCTGTATCAGTTTCCTCATACATTAGATTTTGCGGAAGCTTTGTTGTATAGCCTGAGGAACTTAAATCTGCTCCAGAAGATTTTACCAGTAACCAAAATACAGCCTTTAATGTAGACTCGACTGGTAAAAGCTGTAATAAAATAACATCCTTAATAGGAGGAATATGCAGTGGGTTTTTTTATTTCTCTACTACGTACAGTCCCTAACAGAAGCTTAGGACCACAGCTATTTTTTAAAAAATAAGTTGGTCTCTTATGCATTTATTTATGTATAGAAACATTGTGTTGAGACATTTAGTTTTAAATTATGAATTTTTTACTAAGAATTTGCTATTGAAAAAGTCCAACATTTTATATTTTAAATTAATTTGTAGACACAAATTTGTTAACCATAGTGTTAATTTTTTTCGAAAACTTTATAAAGCCTATGAACGTTTTGGCATATTAAAAAAGAATCTCAAAAATATCCTTATGGTTTTAAAATTTTTCCACAGTTTTTGAAAACGGAAAAAAATTGACCAAAAAATGACAGATGTTCACAAAAGGATATCTCTGTCTCCGATCGAGCTATCATGACCAAACAAACATCAATCGGTGGTTTAACTTTCACTCAACTCATGAGATGTTTATTTCCTGGTGCATCCCTGGAGAAACAAAACAGTTTATACCATTGTGTCTGAGGAAGCAGAAACTATTGTGTGATAAATAAAGTAACAATGAGGAAAAAAGTGTGTAAGAAGCATTAGAGTGGCATATTATTGGATTTAGAGGTGGAATAAAGCTCGTAGAGAAATTGCATCAGAATTGGGTGTCACTAAAACATGTGTGACAAATACAATAAAATAATTGCAAGAAGAAGGTGCATTGACTGGCAAACCACGCAGCGGCTGGCTCAAGGCTACTTCAGTGCACGTAGACCAGCTCATTGTTAGACATACAGTCTAATGATGAAGTGAAATGATCCGCGAGACTATCAGCGAGTTTCTCATGCTGTGAATAACAAAAAAGTATAATACCAAAATGTTGAAAAGTTTATAGTTTTCTAGAAAAAAAAAATATTTTTATCAAAAAATTTTATCATCACCTGGCTGAATTATTATTAATTGAAGACTCTTGATTTATTGCTATATTCATAGAAAACTGAATAAATGACAACTTTTTCCTTTGGCGTATTTCAAAAGATTCAACGATTTTTGTGTAAATTAAATTTAAAAGAACCCACAATTTGTTGCCTTTGTGTTGCAATAAATTGTGGGTTTTTAAAATTTAATTTACAAAAAAACCGTTGGATCTATTGAAATACGCCAAAGGAAAAAAGTTGTCGTTTATTCAATTTTCTACGAATATAGCCATAAATCAAGAACCTTCAATCAATAATAATTCAGCCAGGTGATGATAAATTGTTTTGATAAAAATATTTTTTTCCCTGGAAAACCATAAACCTTTCAACATTTTGGTATTAGACTTTCTTGTTATCCATTGTTATCCACAACATGAGAAATTCGCTGTTAAAGTCTGGCGGATCATTTCACTTCCATCCTGTATAGGCAATACAGCATGCTGTACTACAAGAGCAACAATGAATTTGTTCGCTGGAAAAGTAATTTCATTCTAGCCAGCTAGAAGTCCAGATCTTAATGCTATAGAAAACTCATAGAACGTCATAGGGGTAGCTGCCTGCCAGCCAAGAAACATCCAGGAACTGTATAAGATCTTGGAAGTTTGGAAGGAAATTACGCCCCGTGAAAGCTGAAAACTGGTCCTGAGTAGGTAAGCAAAAACGTATTCGAATGTGTTTGAAACATAAACGAGGTCCTATTTATTATTATTAAGGAAACAAAGTTCAGTGTTTGTGACTGACTTCTTAAATTATTTTTTATAACATGATTTGATATTTATGAAAAAAAAATTACATGTATTAAGCAAAGGTAAGTGGAACTACCCTTGAGTCTAAGAGACCTGGATGAAACTTTCAGTGGTGTTAGAAAACAGACCCTTATATGTATTAGAGTGATTTTCTATTGCAAAAAGAGATAAATTGTTTTTTAAATAAAACAATTTCATATGTCAAGCTGGTCTTAAACTTTTGTTAGGCACTGTACAGTAATTGAAGTATTGTATTCCACCCAAAAATTCAATGTCGAGATTTCACCGAAGGTACATGTTTTGAGGCTCCCTCAATCCCCCCCATTAAAAAAGCATTTTTAGAAAAACCTCCTCGTGGATGTATAGGAATATCTGTATGTGTGTCTGTCCGTGAACAGCATAACTAAAAATCGTAAAGTTGGTTAAAAACCGAAGTTGGTATTTATTTTTAACGTTCTTCAAGGATGCGACAAGAAGTATTTGAAATTCTCACAACCTAAACTATCCTTTACTTGGAAAATGTTTCGAAAATTTGGATTTTCTCAAAAATGGCCCTGGTTGTGTTCTAGAGCACCTATGCGCGCTTTCTGAGGTATAAGAGTGTGTCCTGCCATTTTGCAGTTTTAAATAAAAATAGTTGAGATGCCAAATTATATGTAATCAAGGTTCTGTTTAAGGGAAACAGTTCACCTGAGAATAAAAAAGTACTTGAATTCCAGATCTAGTATTTACGCTTTGCCGTCAACACATCAGGTGACCTCGAGTGCACTTTCTCGCAATAGAGGCAGTATTTAAATGAAAAGTGCAGATTTCCTTTCGAGACTTTTGCAAAATATAATGCAGTGCACTGTAATGGTAATTATGCGGCTATAACAAGAATATTACGAGGAAGAAACGGACCAAGAGACAAACTTTGGTAAATGAACGCTGCATTTGAAAACGAAGATTTGGAATTTATGTTATGAACATTAGCTATATGTAAGATGTAAATCTGTCACATAAAATGGAAGTATTTTGATTTAAAAACATACATATGTAATTTTAAGTGTAAAATGTCTCTATTTATTCCTCAATTAATTATAGACAATTATTTCTCTGGAGGAACGAAATATTCAAGCGAATTAAGCGCACCTGAAAGTTGCCAACTTCATTTTTGTAAAATTTCGAAGCGTGAACACAGGAGAATTGCATCAAGTGTCCTGTCGCATTCATATCGGTTTGTTTTGAGTTACCGCTCTCTCTGCACTGCCGACCATGAAAACTCACGCACAGTAATCAAATTTGTACCTATGGTATAGTTAAACCTAACCTGTTTGATCGGTGTACAAATTGCGCTGCCTGGCTATGAGCAAGTCTCGGCCCAGAGTTCCGACACACTTGAGGTTATACCGTCTGCGAGCTAACTTGGATCGAGGATCATAAAAGTGTCAAGTCACTTCCACTAGCAAGTTAGGGGTGGGGGGTAGAAAACATATTTTGCGGTCACAAACACTGGAAGCCCGCCTCTTAGTTTGTCATGTGTTGTGTTCAGTGTCGGACTACTTCAGTGTGAGCGCAGATGATGGAGCTATTGCCACTTGTTCACAATCCACCACTGATTGGATAGAGGGGATCCAGCCTCTCCCACCTTCCCAAAAACACCAACGCTAGAGGGATGAGTACTTGCTTCTCTTTTCAACATATCTCTTCCTCTTTCTTTAGGCTCCAGACAAGATAAACCGTACAGGGTGTTGAGGACACAGAGTAGCTGAGGACATCTACCGTCAGTGATTATAACCTAATAGTTGTTGTTAACGCCACCAGATGCGTTGTTGTTCTTGCTTTGTTTTGTGAAAATAAAGAGAGTTTAAGTATGGAGACCTAGCTGTTTGTGTACGTTATTTATACTACGACATACTGGTGCCGAAACTTAATTACTGTTCGAATCACGGATCACTACATCACGAAACGAAACATCTTGAAGATTTCAAGCAGCAAATAGAGCTTCAACTGTCAAAAGTTCTCACCGATCCGAAGACGCATGAATATCTAGCGCATCACAACGTGACCTGGAAGTTCATAGCTCCACGGGCGGCTTGGTGGGGAGGATGGTGGGAAAGGATGATCGGTTCCACCAAACGCTGTCTCAGAAAGGTACTTGGTCGATCACAGGTCGATGAAGAGGGACTCAACACTGTTCTGATCAGCATCGAAGCCACCCTAAATTCACGTCCCATTGTACAAGACGGGAGCAACCTTGAAGCTCTTACACCTTCCCATTTCCTCAACGGAGAGAAACTCACGACCATTCCGAACGGACCTGAGCCTGACGGAAGAAAAGATCTTACGAAGGAATTCCGAAAGAAGATGAAAATCTCCGAAGACTTCTGGCGAAGGTGGAAAAAGAAATACCTCCTGCAACTGCGGAGTTACCACGAGGTTAAGTGTCCAGCCGGCAAACATCCGAAACTGCGAGTTGGAGACGTCGCCCTCCTGCAAGAAGACGTCCTGCCCAGACACATGTGGAAGAAAGCCCGAGTCGACGAAGTACTACAAGGGAGAGATGGCCGAGTGAGGACAGCCATCCTGCGTCTACCCGATGGTACGAGGATCAGTCGACCGGTACAACTGGTGATTCCACTGGAAATCGACCAGGGTGGGGAGGATGTTGAGGACACAGAGTAGCTGAGGACATCTACCGTCAGTGACTATAACCTAATATTGTTGTTAACGCCACCAGATGCGTTGTTGTTCTTGCTTTGTTTTGTGAAAATAAAGAGAGTTTAAGTATGGAGACCTAGCTGTTTGTGTACGTTATTTATACTACGACACAGGGTGTAAGAGCGGACGAACGATTGTGTGCTGTAGCTCGGGAGGGGGATAGGAGCGGGCGCCTGCAGAGAACCTTGCGTAAACATGTGAACATCTAGTGACATTAGAACACAAAATAAATATTCCCATTTTGTCAGTGCGTGTCTAGTGCAGAAAATGTTTGAAGTAAGCATCATGTAGACAAAACTAATTTAGTAAAATGCACTGTTTGGGAGCATCTCTCAGTTTTTTGTCATCTTACGGAGTATCGCAAGGGGTGAGGTATCACTACTGAGAATGAACTACTGCTGACAATTGCAATACGAGGCTAGCCGCGCGATGCCTAAATGAAAACAAGGAAAGGTGGAGGGTAGATACATCTGACCTCGTAGAAAAGCCACGCTTTCATTTTCTTTAGATTTATCTCCGAACTCTTAATGCATATTATGAAAAAGGTTGCAAAGTTGCTTAAAATAAGCAGCGTTTAATGGATTAAACGACTCTGTTTTATAAGAAAAGCTTTAGTTTCGTCCTTAGAATCACAATAAATGTAATGCTTTATAGTAAACATAATGCAATATTATATTCATAAATACAAATACGTTTAATCGTTCTACAAATTCTCCTCATATTTATACTGAAACTAAAATTTCTTTCGAAATAGCTCTAAACATGTTTGTTTATTACGTTATACTATAGCACAGTTTCTTCTTTCAAGTGAAAGGTTTTCTTCTAATACCTACGCAATAAACCGCCTTTCTTGGGTGGCATTAACATTTAATTACACTTCTGTGAATTTGCAAGTTTCGGAGATTCGTCGAACTGTGTTACCAGCTTGCCATAGACCAATAATCTGGCCACGTGTAGCTTCACACGTGCGGTGGAACATGCAAGTTATAGCTCAATGAATAATAATTTAGTAAGCCATCAGAAATAATTCATATTTTCCTTTCATGCCGACGTGTCATTGGCTATAGCAATGCTCAGCCAGTAGTGAGTAACGTGATTATTTCTGTAATTGGAGGGGGGTAAAGAGAGGAAAAGAAGAGGAAGCTACGAAGGCCTCGTTAAGTAATCATGGTAGCCTTGCATTTTACTAAATTCACTTTCTGTACAAGTTTCAACATTTCGAAATAGCAATTTTACAAGTATATCACAAAACACATCTCTTCACAAATTAATTGAGCCATATTGGCACATATTAAAATAAATAAATGATTTCATAAAAATGAATAACTCAAATAATTTAAAGAAACAAAAGTTATTTATTTACAAATCATTACACCAAATTACAAGGGCATCCACGATATATTGAGACAAACGCCTCCTTTTTTCACCTAGAATAGCAACTCTGAATCTAGAGAAAGTTGGTTCTAGATGTCATGAGGTGAAAGGTGCATAATGGGATATCAGACGAATCAACTTTCATATATTCACATTTATTGTTGCGATCCAGTAATTTATGCTCTACATATCAACAAAGTCAGAGTTTTTCTCCAGGAAATTTATAAAGATTGGTTCACCTCTACAATAACAGACTCGGAATCTTGTTCATACACCTTTTGTAGTAGTTTAATTACTAACTTAAACAGCCCAGGTATTTCTACATCTGATGCCCGCAGATGCGATATGATTTTAGAAAAATGTTAAAAACGCATTTTAATGCATAGAAAACACTTCAGTAATCCTTCTCAAATTAGAGATTTTACAATAGTTACTGCTCTACATTCCTCCAAATCAAATGAATTCGTTAAGTCTATGACTTATAGAGCAGCAGTAGACTTATAGAGCAATACTATTGCCTCCTCATGGGCAATAGTAATATGCACCATCATGAATACTAACTTTGCTATAGGTGGTGTTAAAATGGTGTCCATCTACATTGAAGGATTCCTGGGCTTCCTCGTCGATACGAGGTTGCAATTCATGATCAATAGTCACTTTGTAGTGTTTCAATTTTAAAAGCTTACCAGCTATATAAACAGAGATTTTTGTAACATCCACTTACTGTGCAACACGTCTAGAGGCTTCTTTGGAGAGCGTTCAACGATGATCATTTCGACAATTTCTTCCTCCGTTAGAGCACGTGTTTTTCGCTTTTTATGTTTAGTGATCCCATTGTCCTAAACTTATTAATGAGAAACCTTACACTAGTTCTATTTAGAACTGGAATACCTGAAAATGTACTTTAAGATGTTGTCTACACATCTGTCTTTATGATTCGTTTTTGTATGTGGGTCGTATATAAGAGTTTTTTGATCAAGCGTGAGTTTTTGAGTAGGCATTTCAGTGGATTAAGAGCAAGACATGAGGGCAATAATAACAATGCTCTAAAGTAACGTGCTGCACAGCACAGATGCTTGAATAAACTTTAAATTTTGAGCGACACAATGACACAAATTCTGATATTTAGTACGAACAGAAGGCAGCAACTCATCGTCGACATTCACAGCCAATAAAGCGTAGCCTTGAGAGCGTCGCTGAACTGGTGGAACAATACCGGGGTCACTGCCAGTGCAATCGAATCACGTGCACATGCGATTGTGGCCGGGCTACAAAACGACCACTCTGTATATTCTGAATTTGTTGAATGAGAGTAATTCCATACCATTTTGCAGGAAGCATCGCCTATATCTGCCAGCCTCTAGGAAGTCTGGCATCAGGAGTGCTGGTGGAGTTCCTGGGCAGGAAGCGCTTCATGGTACTTCTCAATGTACCGTTCCTCACCGGTTGGGTACTCTTCTGTGTGGCACCGTCGTATTCAGTGCTCTTCCTCGCCAATGTCATCATCGGCATCACCATTGGACTCACAGAGGCTCCCACCAACACCTATATTGCAGAGATCTGCCAGCCTCACGTTCGAGGAATCATGACAGCATCAGCAAGTATGTGTTTATTATAGGGAGGAAGTGAGTGAAGCAGCATCAGCACATTTAGACTGGGATGTTGCGACACTGGGTTGGGTGGTTTAAGTGAAGGGGAAAGAATATATATCTATAACGTTGGATTTCTCAGGGACAAAATAACTTCAGTTATTTCGTTCTGCACGACCAAGCGATATATTTGTATCGCATCCTAGGTTTGGAGCACTGGGGGCAATGGATCAATATGATTACACTGGTATGCCTATGTGATCCTCAACGTATTACAATACACATTTTACGAATATTTTACTGTACTGAATAATTATTAAAATACTTTAAACTGTATAGCTGACTACTATAACTATGTAATGAAATCAGATTAAAACTTTCAGAACCATAAAGCAGTTCATAGCAATGTTTGAAATTCCCAACAAAACTCTTCAATAGACGCATTCATTTTCGAGAAATATGTAGTAGCTACATAACATTCGTTTTCATACTGAGTAGGAGAGCCTAACAATTGGCTGCAGTTGGATTAATATCCTGCAGTAAAGGTGATATGTTTAGTTCGTTGTTTTGCGATTGGCTCTGTAACGCCATACTACCCCAGACTAAAAATATTTCTGTGCACGTACTTTTGTAAGTGAAATCTTTTTTTAATTTTCTTTATTTAGGATTAAAGATACCACTACTCTCCTAGATAGAAACCACAGCAAATAGAGATCCCGAGAATGTGCACAAATCATATAAATAGGCACTGCTACTTCTACCAAGTGCAAACATTTTGAAGGGGGGCAGGAGTAAAGATTATAAAGAACAAAAATTAAATGGAAGATGAAAACTAGAGAAGTTTAGGGTGCCCTACTGCATATTGCGTCCACGGATTCGGTGAAGGGACTGCTGCGAGACTAGCAGGAACAATAGTCAGATGAAAGGGTGCAGAAAGACAGGGTCCAACTTACAACTGTGAAGTGCAGACTGGGAGAAATACTATTTGTTCCCTTAGGTGTTACTTTTGTGTCGCATATGTGCTTTATGCCATGTTTAGTCGAAAAGTCTAACAGCCTTTTGTGTTTTAGATTTTCTAGAAACTCCGGTGTATTATCTACTTCGGATGCTTTGTCGTGGATAGCTTCGATTGTCATCTACAAGTCTGCCATTTCTTTCTTGGTAGTTGTGGTACTCGTAGTTCGGTGTTGAGTAGGTATATGTAGTGATAGTGAAGGAAGAATTGCTGTAACCGATTATGTAATGACAGTTGTTTTCTTGTGCGTCAGTCCGGTTGGTGATGGTGGTTTTTCTATTGTGGTGATTCTCCTATTAATGTATAAATGTTCTGCATGTAGATCCTTTATCTAATGAAACATTTTACCACATGTATTATGCTGTAGTTGATGACGGAGGAGGGTGAGGTGCTGTTTTGGCGAATGGTCTGCGTGGCTGCAACATGTTTCATTGCCGGTGCGTCTAGGATTCTGTGGACAGGACATTTGGCTACTGAGGTGGCGCACAGCATTATCCTTAGTTAATCAGGTTGGCGGCGGCGGCGGCGAGTCACCCCGAGCAGAAATAATGTCATTTAGCGTCACTAGTGTAGTTAGCCCAACAATGGCGACACGAGGAAATGCAGCTGCTGGAGCTTGTGCTTATGCTTGCTATCGAAAACAAGTAGGCCAAGAGATGATGCTGCTAGCTTATGCAAAGAGTAGACGAGCTAATGCTATGAGACCATGGGAATACAGACCCTACCTGTAATGTAGGTCAGTAACCAAGAGGTGTGATCTGTCTACAGCACATATCCACGAATATTGTGGGGTGCGCGGTATCCCAAAAATCACTCCGCTGGTAGCCGAGGAGCATGGCATAGGCATAGATAGTCTGAATTGTTATTGTTGGTATTCCTTAATGTAAATACGCTGCCCCTGCGGCCGATTTTCCGCTGCTTCAGCTTCAATCGATCATGAGGTGGAGTATTTGTCCCATCAGAGAACGATATTGGTTGCTTGGGGTTATTTGTAGTAACTCGCGGTCTTCTTTGACTCTTCCCTAAATGTACAACTATTTCAATATTCACTCAGCGATCTCTCAAAGCGAGGCTAGCTCTAAATGAAAGGTACGAAACATACATTGTTCCACTAACCGTCGACAACGGCAAAAAAACAGGACTTCCCTCCAAAGAAAGAGAAAATGGAAATACTAATGGGGATAGGGGCTGTGACGGGCGTCACCATCGGCTTGTTAGGTGGCGCTGCTATAGGATACAATAGATTTAGATCAGTTGTGTCTTTTATATTATGATTTTAAACACCTTAAAGACTGAATTCATGTTTTAAGCAGCTGTTCTACTTGAACTTGTATCTAGCAACAAAATATTTATTTTTAGGTATCTTCTACGGCTTTGGGTGGTTTCTGGAATATCTTCTAGGGATGAATTCTGAATGGCGAGTAGCAGCAGGTATAAGTGCTGTCATTCCAGTCTTCACAGCCTTATGTATCAGTTTTGTAAGTAACACCTTATTTAGGAAACAGAAACAGTATACTTATTTTCACATTTAATTATTTGTTAGAAACTTACAGACTCATTCTATAAAGGTAATGCACATCATCACATAAACCTTTTGTTTATGTTTACTCTATGAGTACCTTTTATGCACAAGTGCAAAGTTTAAAGATAGGATTGCCATATGTACGACAAGCGAAATCGGGGCAACCTTTTCTGGGTTGCCATCGACAAGGTTGGGAAGAACAAAATAGTGTGTATAA